>CM029365.1:13518701-13598360 GCA_017140985.1 Hormaphis cornu | reverse complement strand
TATTTATTTCATTTCGTAAAATAAAAAACCGTTTCAAAACCACACCTGAGAGTCTAGACTAAAAAAATCACGTTTATTAGACTAACTCAACTCAGAAACAATGTCACTAAAATGTTTAACAATTTTTATGAACTAAGATACAGCATACCTAGGTAATAATTTTCAGATCGAGTCATTTAAATTGATATTTTCATGTATTATCGTTCTTAAAACAAAAAGTAATTTATTAAAATGGATAATTTATTATTATTAATTTATGAAATTACATCCCAAAGGTTGTAAAATTTAATAATAAATACATATTGATATAATTTGAAATTGGTAATTAAGACATATTTTTTAAGGCATGGTATTTTGTTGTTCAAAAATATCATGAGAGAATATTTGATTACATTTAATCTAAAAACATTAATTTGATATAGTCATTATTGTACACACAAATTAATACAAAAAATAATGACGATATGATGCAATATGGCAACTTATGATAAATCAAATATTGTATTATTTTAATTTTTTTTAACCAGAAATAGAAATTGGTACTTGAAAAAAAAATAAAAAATTTACAAAAACAAAACAATAAAAATAAAAGAGTGGATTACCTGATAACCTTTATACTTAATAAGTTCTTTAATTCTGTCAACAATGTAAAAGTTGTAATTTTTATCGTAGTAACCAACATCTCCAGTATGTAGCCAACCTTCAGAATCTATAGTCAATGACGTTTCTTTAGGATTTGTATAATATCCTTTCATAACCAGTGGCCCTTTGAAACAAAGTTCGCCAGTTTGATTTTCTGGAAGAGGTTTCCCGTTAGACAGATCAATTACCTAGTAGATGTAGATGATAATGCAATTTTAAGTCTTAATGCAATTTTTAATTCATAAGAGTTAAGCCATAAAACAGTGTGAACACAACAAATATTACAATTTTATAAAATGATATATTTTATTATAAAGTAACATATGTAATTCAATTTGTATTTGTAGGTAGAATTCTATTGTTCTTGTAAGTTAAAACAATAAATACGCAATTTCATAATAAATAAGTAATTTAATTAGTAAAATATAGAGGCTGTAAAGTGTTACAAAACAATATTTTGTTCAAAATGCCTAGGTACAAGTATGTGCTAACATAATAATTAAATGTTTTATAAATAAAAACAATTTTAGGAAATAAAAAATAGCGGTATAATAACTAAAAATAAAAAGATTACGCTGAATTATTGCACAACAAAAATCATAAGTTTAATTAATACAAATTTAAAGGTATTGTGATAATCACCATATATATCTTAGCGACTATAATAAGTGTATAAAATAATACTGTCATGTTTCTTCTAATAATACTGTTTGACAAATTAGTGATTATTTACATTTTTGATATTACAATATTACTACAATCTCTAAAATGTTTTAGAGCACTAAAATGTGACTTTTATAAAATTTGAATATAGGTAATTGAAAAATCATTCTAATCATAGAATAAGGCAAAACATTAATTAGATTCTGTATCATTATCTACAGGGGGGTTTAGAAAAATTTGATCAAATCAATTAAACTAGTTATAGATTAGATAGTTATAAATTAACAAAAAAACTAGTAGTAGTAGTAATGCCATATTCTGAGTACACAAACACAAGTATTTGACTCGCGCAGGTACGACAATCAGCAGTGAAGTATCAGGATTTAATTTTGGCTGATGCTGATAACTCCCTGTTCCCACATTGATTTACAGTCCTTAGCGGCGGCAGTCTCAGATTTGATACCGACTACCTACTTTTTATAACAAATAATGATTGGATACATTACTGTAACGGTAGGCATGTTAACCTTTTTTTTTTTTTTACAGCCAATGTACCAAAAAATACTGGGTAGTTTTTAAATTTTAATCTATCTCAATTTTGGGGGGGCTTCAGTCCCGGGGATACGCCACTGACGAACAGTCGTGAGAACGTGGCCGTACAATGGTAAAAATTAGACAGTACACATCAAACACACAATATAAGTACCTATCTAACTACTCGAGTAAAGAGTAGATTTTTTTTTTGTTGAAGACCGAGACTGAGATTAGCGCCGAAATCCCGACACCCGGAGTAAGGATAAAAGTAGAAAGTAGAAAACAAAAAACACCGGAACATTATCGATACGCGTCAATTATCAGAAACTTTAGGGCCCTCCTCTTCCTCCACCCTGCCCACGGGACGATCGTCTTGATCGCCGTTGACCGTGCCGTTACAGCGCTCGGGCCCGGCCGCCGAGGCCTTCTGTTCGTATCGCCGCGCAAAGTCCGCGTCCGTCGAGCGCACGCCGCCCAGAAAGCTCTCCATGTCGTCGTCCGACCACGACTGCACCCACTCGGTGAACAACTTGATGCGGCACTTGAACAGGCTGAGCGGTCGGCCGTCGGCCTGGCACAGGCTTTCCATGATGGGCAGCAACCCGTTGACGGCATTGCCCTTGGCCCGCTGGAACCCGTGCACCAGCACCGGCAGGAAATCGCCGCGTTCCATTTCGGTCCACTCGCCGAACCATTGCAACATGTACCGGATCTGCGCTACGATTGTCGGCGTGTACGCGCCGCTGTCGGCCGAATCGGTCACTACCGCCACCATGGAGTTCGGCTGCGCCGAATCGGGTCGAAGTTATAATATCAGAAAATCAACAAAAAACAGCGATGATGACAATAATTAATAATAATAATTACCCGGGTATAAGAGTGGGTGAACCGAGTGGGTGGGTAGGCGAATCTGGTATCGCGTTAGGTGAGTTACTGCTGCAGTTGTCGGCCAACCGTTTTCGAGTCGGGACAAATGCTATTTTATTCGAACAACCAGTTTTGATGTAATATTTTAGTTTAGCGAAACGTTTTAATAGTTTTTCAATAAAAGGCTACGATTTGGGTAAATTAAACAACACTATAGTGTCGATCGTTTGTAGTGTTTACCGTTATGTTGTTATCTCGAGCATTGACGTCGGCACTCGCGTCTTATCATCAAATTGGAGGAAATCGATTTCTGACGTGTAAATAATAACTAATCAAGGGGTTGGCTATAGGCAATTCATTCTACGTATACGTATTTAAATCTTTTTCTTATTACCTAACGGGCGAATATTTTTAGATTCCGTGCGTCAGCGAAGAATGTATTGGTTTTACAATGATGTTTTTTTTTTCAGTGATCATAAGTTCTTGTAGGAAACCTGCACCAATTTTAACGCATGACACCTTAAAAGATAGATAACGGATCCGAGATGGTACTTAAATTGAAGACATGACAAAACAATTTTGTTTTGTCATGTTTGAAGCGTTTTTTGAAATTTTGATTATTTTCGAAGTTTTGAGGAAAAAACGGTCAAATTCCCAAAAGTTCGACTTTTGAAATTTATACGTGTCATTAAAAAGGGTTTAACGAGTTTACTTCTTAGTTTTCAATCGATTTTGATCATTTTTAAGGGAGTTATGGAATTTTGAAATTTTTGAATTATTGAATTTTACGCAGTTACTGTTCCGTAAAACCTCCTGTTTTAACGTTTAAGTCTCGAAACTTTAATACAATCTAAACAAGACAGTTTTACATACGTGGTTGAAAAATTTAGAAAATTGGTTAACATAATTTTGGTTTATAGCCGATTTCGAGTTGTTATTTTGTCGTAAAACTCGTCGTCATTCCGGGCGGCCGTGTAATTCTTATGGGGGAACAAATAATTACGGGAAACGTATTTTTTTCACGTCGATTTAAAATTTTTTGATCTCAACATCCAAAATAAAGATCGGACCAAGCTGAAACTTTTACACAATACCAAAATAGGAAAGATACAGACTTGACAAGTGTATTTATTGTTAAAATTGTACATTTTACAACGACGTATACTAGACAACTGAGCTCGCTCAGAATCGTATTTTCGAAGACAATGATTTATCGTTGCAATCAGAAATTAAATAATGCGTTTAAAACACAACTTCTAAACTAGTGACCCACCTTAAGCGTAGTCGCTACCCCGTCAAACTACCCACGCGACCTAGACTGATCCCGGCGCTTACCTTTTTTTTTTTCATTATTAATTTATTTTTATTAACACTGTATGCATGAATATACAATTGTATTTGCGGCCAGTCTTTGACTTTCTGATTAAAAAAATTATACATGTTTTAACTCGCCCAACGTTAAAAAAAACCGTACTTAAAAACGTACGTCGGTCCGATAAATTGATTGTTTTCTTGTTTACTTATAGAAATCAAAATTTTGGAGGCCGACGGTGATTGTATTATGTATCCGACGTCGCTGCTATAATATAAACCTCTTGTATACGCCGATAATATTTTTTTCGGTAAGACACCCGAGATACCCCGGGTGAGAAAAAAAAATAAAGATAAATTGGAATTTTGGGTCATAGGTATAGGTGTGCGAGGATAAAATGAATAACGGAAATAAAAAAATAATTCGCATCCAGCAGTAAAAATATTATGTTAAGCTACACACTATTCATAATAATAATATACGATTTATTGCTTCTTGTTATATTTATTTTTTTATTTTTTTTGTTCACGTACATGCGTTAAAAATAATAATTTGATCGTATCCCGCAGAACACTTAAGATGATTGCTTATACTTAATGCCAAACACGCCGCCGCGGTGTGTAGGTACTTACCAGCTATATATTTTTTTTTTTTCACGCAGAAGTATTTCTTTCATTATTTTTATGTACCAATATAGTGACCCTAACAGGGTATACGGGCTATTCTGTATATGTTTTAAAAACGTCAAGGACGTATGAGACTAACTTAAATTTTAAGTATTGTAAAGCGCATTGTAAAACGTTGGTGATATAATAATGATTTTATCGTAAAACATGTTTATAACCTAAATCTACCTAATATAGATTTAGTTAACACACACACACACCTATTATGGATAAAATTAAATAAAAACAAAATATGTTAAATATGGTAGGTATAACATTTATTATTATTTTAGTCAAACACGGGCATTCGCGTAGGTAGATAGGTACGTAAAACCGCGGGTAAGTATGTATATTACACGATAACAGTTACAAATATTGTAAAACGTTCATTGAAGAAGCGTTAAACACAATTGTATTCTTCAAATAATATCTATTTTACGTTAGGTTATTACAATGTAAACTTACGATATTACATACAGATATATTTTGGAGTTGTCGAACAATTTAAAAAAAAGACCGCGTGACCCTCAAAACTGTCATTTATCTATAAAATGCGTGGGTCAAATCGTATTGTTTATGATACTTAGTATTAATTTTAAACTTAACGAGTAAAACAACGTTTTTGCCAACTCTTAAAATTATAACTTTTAACTGACGGATACGTGTTCGACAAATCGACTCGACAATAGTTGATTTTTTTCTCCAATTCGCCCAACTTTGCTTAGTATATATTATACCGTCAAGTATTAATAATTAATATAATACGTTTTAAATAAACAATTGTCGTGCGATAACTTTTACACGTGAAGTAGGTATATATCACCAAACGGGTGATAAATACTTACGATTTTTCTTTGATTTGAACGTGTATTAGATACTGGCACCTGTATGATTTAAGCGAAATCGGACAAATAAATAAAAACAGTTAACTTTTGTGAGTCGAGTTAATTGTCGATTCGCCAATAAGTGTCATTTTCGTTTGGAAGTTGAAAACTAAACCGCTAAACTCGTCAAAGAATCATTTAAACTTATAACTCGGTTTAAGAAAATCTACAACTATTGTAGGAATTCTTAAAAATTAAACTTGGACGCGTTTGCGCCATACGTCTTTTTTTAACGATTGAAAAGGACATTGAAATGGTATGAAATCGAACCCAAAAATAAAAAATAACGCCGAGTCTCTGGGGTAAAAAAAAGGTAAAAAATGAACACGGTATACAACAACAAAATTCAACGGTAACAATTTGAGACGACTGCGTATATAAAGGACATTTAGATTACACCAAATAAATTATAATTAGTCGAGTAATATAAAAAGTTTAAATTTAATTAACTCTTTCGGTCTAAAAAACAAAAAAAAATCCTAGTGTTATGCTTCTGGTCGATAAGTCGACTCGTAATAACATCGTCGCGCAAACAAACGATTTTTTCATTACAGACTGCAACAGATTTTTTTGGGACATTTTTCACCTTAAATAAAAAGGTGTCGCGCTACATAGTAAAATCATATTTTAAAACGATTCTGAACGATTTTCACAAACCATAGCCATCATCGGGTAAAATAGTCGCGTCTGGAAATTTCTCATTCATGGCGGGCATAAAAGTTTATAAAAATCTTGAAATCTTTTGAAATACCACGATGATACAAAACGCCGCCGCAGCGAGTAAAGAATAGAGAACGAAAATTACTCAACATAATATTAACGTTCTTCTCCCTGCAATTTATTGTGGTCTTGATTGGAAATATTTAATTTTCTTGACATTTTTCGGGGGAAGCACAGCACCCCATAAATACGCCCCTGAAATATCATCAATCGATATTACAATAACAATGGGTTACACGATGCTTTCGATTTCGGACGCAGAGGTTGCCACGCGGGTGCAGCTCGACTTGTGGTCGGAACACGCTGCGGCGACGAACAAACCGTTCTGCTGCCGTCGATTTCCGCCGTGCCGCGGTATTTTATCGGTCGAACGGCTTTCCGGCTGTAAAAATTGTGAAAAGAAAAAAAAAAGGTGAACAAAGTTACAATAAAACCCGTTGTTATCTTATACTAATGTATAATATTGTGTTTGGCGATGATTAACTGTATTATAGCTGGAACAGCGCTATCGGAGTTTTTTTTTTTAAACTTTCATTAAATTGTATGCAAACCACAACGGATGCTGCAGTCACGATAACCTGCAGTCGGCCTTGGATATATTTTTTTTTAATTTTTTTACTTCACATTTTACACATCAATAGCGTTTTGAACGGTATTTTTTTAAATTTCAATAGTAATACTGAAGAATTCAAATAAGTCGCTTGATTACACATTACACACTGACGTTGGCCAATACACTGTTTTGATTAATGAATCGCAAACAAAAGTCACCATGTAGACGACGAATCCAAACAATTTTTTTTTAAAATTTAATTTTGATCGATTGTTATCGAACGAAACTAACTTTTGAGTAAGTACTACACGTACTTAGGTCATAAATGAAAATGAATAATAATAATGGGTCTATATGATGACTGTAAGATCCATTCCGATTTTGAACGATCAGGTCTAATGCAATAGTCAATGGACTATAAACTAGCTATAGTGGCTATGAAGAAAAAAAGATCGATGTCTTGAGTTTGATTCAAATTTTAGGACCGCAAAACGTTCACACCCGATCAAAGTTTGCTATTTAGTTTTCATTCTTATTTTGTTATAAAAGGTAGTTGAATTCCTTAGAGAAATATGATTACGAAGTTTTACGACACACAAATTTCTACTGTAAAGTACTATAACGTGACAGCCCCAAGCGACTTTGCCATCACGAAACCGTTTCTTAATTTTAATTTTTTTATAGGTACAAAATTTTAATGCGACGTTTCGATATAGTATTATTATTGGGGCTGACCTGAGACAAAGTCTTATTTGCGACGGTTGTTGTTTGTAAAACGGTGTACGGCGAGCCTGCAGCGATTTCGTTGTATTGTCCGTTTTGTTGGCTTTTTTGAATTTGGATTTGCGTTTTCAATCCGATCTGCGTTCTGTCCTCTTCTATAAACGCGGACAAAACAAAGCGGAGAATTAACATTTTAAAAGTAAAACTAAATAGATACCTATAATTATTATTATTATAGAATGAAGGTTATCCTCATACGTAACACTAAAATTAAAATACTGAAAGCACGTTCGTGCGATCCGCAAGAGTAGTACTTATATTCATAGTTTTAAGCTTTTAAAAATACGCGTGATTGCTCTCCAACGTATTAATAATCTCTGTAGTAGAGCATTTATAAAACTCGCATCAAGGAGCCTGCAAATGCGCTTATTTTTTACGCGATGGAACGAAATAAGGGGAAGAACGTATTTTAAGGTACGGATTTTCGCAATTCGATTTTGATTTTAAAAATGTGAATGGATTCGTGTAATTTTTGACAAGGTTTGTCAAACTATTTCAATTAAAATTTGTTTCGTCCAAAATAAATACAAGTAATGTATATTCTCAAGGGTTTTTCTTAATATGAAGTCAGAACTTAACGAGTTCTTCAAATAGAAAAATTAAAATTTGACTTCCTAACCTTGTCAAGAAACGTATGGTTTCGTACGCATATATTCCAAATTGAAATCGTTTGACAAAAAGTATGTGTTCAATTTTCTTCCGGTTGTCGGAACAAAATTCCAGACGCATGGAAAATACGTATGTGCCTGCCAGTTAAAAATTAGATGTTTCAACGATTTCTATCTCGGAAAAAAATATATTGAAACGAGGAAACGAAATTTCGCAAAAAAAAAAAAATAATTAATATTTTAATTACAAACATCCACGTTAATAATTCAATTCGATTTTATTATTACATATGTTCATTCCGTACTATTAATAATATGTAACAGATTCAACGTGATAACAGGTCGTCGATACAAAAACATTTTTCGTGCAAAGACCCCCCGATTTGTGAACATCATATTTTACATGCCTTCAACGTGGGATATCGCTACAACCGCTTCACAAAATATTAATTTTTAACCTAACCTAACACAATAAATAGAAACCTATTTGTATTGTATTTATATTGTAACAATGATACAATATACTCCAGCTCATATTAAAAGGAAAGATAGAGGGGAAAAGAAGTGTCGGAAAAAGAGAAGACGAATATCTTGGCTGAAGACTCTCCGCGACTGGTGCAATAAAACATCAGTTGATTTATTTCGTGCATCACTTGACAGGAACAACATTGCAAATATGATATCCAACATCCGGAACTCATAGAAGAAGAACCTAAGCTCTGACCCTAACCGAACCTAACCCATACGACATACAGTTTACACCAGGTCCCCGTAGTCCCGGCACTCGGAAGTTGGAATTTTCTTATTGTTTCAATAATTGTAATACTTTGTAACTAACTTGTAATTTTTCGTTACCAACAATTTGGAATTCGTAACCTAAAAACGTAGACATAAAATCGGTTTTGATTTTCATCGAGTTTAGTCGAGCTTCTCGGTCATTTAAAACAGGGGTCGGCAACCTTTTTACCTACACGGGCCATAATTTGTTTCAGTTTTTAAAGGAGGGCCGCATACAAAATTAAAATATTAAAAAATATAATTTTAACAAATAATACTAATATATTTACAGATGGCAACAAACATATTATGAATTTAACATTGCAGTTGTCCTTATTAACTAATTTTTAATTAAATACATTAGTAGAGAAAATTTAAAAGTTTAAAAATAATTATTAAGAGGATGTCAGCGCAAAATAAAACATATGCAACGCTCCAGAGATGGCGTTGCACGCCGTCTCGGTGGTGTCGGTGGCGTAAGCCCCACCCATTTTCTCGTAGTTTGCAGACCGCGAGCGGCGAGAGAATATAACGTGACGGAGAGGCGCATTATTGTTGTATTGGCGATCGTAACGTTAGGGTCTCACATTTCGTTTCTACGTAATATTACCAGAGTGCTCTTGCAACTCGCATAATGGAGCTTAATATTTCTATATACAGAATTGCTTTTCTAAATTTTTAGTCAGGTGTAACTAAGTATTAAATAAACTATTTATTTTCATCATTATTTTAATATTTTAGTTACATTCCTAAAAATAGAGTATTGATACGTCAAATACAAAGAACAATTTTATAACATTTGTAGCTCGAGTGGATCTTCTTTACTTGTTCTTCTTAATTAATATAAAAGTACCATTCCATCATTTCAATTTAATCTGACATTTCCCTTTACATAGTGATCGTAAAAAAAAAATTATAAAAAAATTATTTAACAGAATAATTTAACAGAAAAAAAAAAAAAGCGCACCTGTCATGGGACAGCCGATAGAAGCGTAGCTCCCGTGTATGTCGTGCAGATTTATGTTTGGTTCAAATAAACAAAAATTAAGTTTAATTCAATCAAATTTATTATTTTCGTTTTATTTAAATACAAAAATAACAAACTTATAAAAACTTATAAAAACTTAATTTTTGGTTTTTCGCAGCGTTTAGACTCCGACTCGAAGTCTTATTCGTTGCAAAAAAATCCCGTCATTCTAATTTGTCTGTAGCGTGAAATTCAAAATTGGTTAATGAAGACAATGCTCTATTGTACGGCCAGATAACGCCGCCGCCGCGTTATAATAATACATCGAGGTCACGTGACCGGTCTAGGCTTTATTGTTATCACGGCGACGCTGCCGCCGCGTTATATAATAAGGTCACGTGACCACGGCGTAATCGAATACGCAGGCCGTAGCCACCGTCACGTTAACGCCAATGCTCTGCTGTGATTGGCCGCGGTGTCTCTTACTCTGATAAAAGTTACGTTGCATGACATTTTTCATTTTACTCCGACGGCGGTGGCTTCTATATATAGTGCTTTCTAATAGGTATGAGGGTTACAAGCTTAGGATAGAAGCTACGCTTCAAAAAATTAGGTACTTATCAAGTTTAGGCTTTAATTATTTTATTAGCTTCGATGCGAAGCTGAGAAGGTATTAATTTTTAAATGATGTGTTTTGAAGCGTAGCTTCTATCCTTAGCTTGTAACCCTCATACCTATTAGAAAGCACTATATATAGAAGCCACCGCCGTCGGAGTAAAATGAAAAATGTCATGCAACGTAACTTTTATCAGAGTAAGAGACACCGCGGCCAATCGCGGCACGTGGCCTGAAAAAGTCACGTGACCTGAAAAAGTCACGTGACCTAAAGAAGTCACGTGACCTAAGAGTCGAGCAATCGCTCAAAAATAATAAATAATCTTTGTTCTGTAGGGAAAATATTTTTTTATTTGTTATTTTTGTATTTAAATAAAACGAAAATAATAAATTTGATTGAATTAAACTTAATTTTTGTTTATTTGAACCAAACATAAATCTGCACGACATACACGGGAGCTACGCTTCTATCGGCTGTCCCATGACAGGTCCTATTTTTTTTTTTATTTTTTATTTTTTATTTTTTTTTTTGTGTCTGTCGCCGGTTTTTCTCAGCTGTGACTGGACCGATTTTGATGATTGATACGTCAAAAGATCACAAATCGTATCTAGTCGGCAACATTAACTTCTTGAGCCTTCATATTCCCCTCGTCCGCTGTAAGAGGGGAAAGTGTCCAAAAAAATTTTGACTTGAAATCGGGAAATTTCGACATTTTCCATGATTTTTCGGATAAAAATAGCCATAACTTCTCGAAAAATGATCAAATTAAAATAATTTTTTTTTTTTAGATGCGCTAGACTATAACCTTTTTTTTTAGTGTACTGTTTATATAAATTTGACTTTTAATGGCTCCATTAATTGTTTACCCATGGTTGAGACTCCTGGCTCGCTGCTTCTAAATGTCTAAATATCTAAATGCCAACTAAAACCCAGCTGCTACTAAATTATAAATTACCTACGTGCAATAATTTATTTATTGATAGTCAGCGCTCAGCCCGTACAATAAACATTATTTTCGTAGTAATATTTACCATTGTCCATAAAACTAGTATGGTAAAAATAGATCAACTTTATTGTGACCGCGGCGATAACCATCGGCGGCGGCGGTGAAACGCGTTCGTGATCACGGTACGACGTTGCCGATAGGGGCGCCAGTTACCGACATGAATAATTATAAATAATTATTGAAAATTAGACAAAACATGTCTCGGGAGATGCACGTTTCTGATAAACTGAGTAGTTTTAGTGTATAACAACCTCTATACAAAATTAAAGAACATAAAATTATCTAAATATTTACATGGGCGATTTTTGATAAAATTATTAGAAGTCGAATTATAAGACTTTGAAAAACAGAAAATTTAAAGTCTTTATAACTCGACTTCTAATAATTTTATCAAAAATCGCCCATGTAAATATTTAGATAATCTTATGATCTTTAATTTTGTATAGAGGTTGTTGTACACTAAAACTACCCAGTTTTTCAGAAACGTGCATCTCCCAAAGCATGTTTTACGCGCAGAAAAACAGTGGTGTAACATCCTCTTAATTAATTCTTGAATGCAATTTAGTATACAAATATTAAGTTACTAGTGTGATGTTTGAGGTTGAATTTTTCCCGCCAATTCATTTATATCCGCTTTTATATTGGATGTTGATATCCTTAAAACAGCATTCAAGTGATCATTGCTTAACCGTGAACAATATTTATTTTTTCGGAATTTAAGTATTGAGAATGTCTGTTCACAAATATATGTGCTACCAAAAGCAGTAATCATTTTTTTAGCAAAACTTTTAATGCCTTTAAAATCTATTTCAGAAAGACTTGAATAAAATATTTTTAGGTCATTACTTTCTTTAAAAGCATTTTTAAGAATATCGTTGTTTTGCAATTCTATGACTTCCATCTGTAAATTAGATTCAACATCGTCAATGTCGACAGAAAAAGGGTTTTGAAATAATTTGATTTTATTCTCTTGTACGTAAAAATCAGAAAATCGTATTGAAAATTCATTTTGTAGGTTTTCAATTATATTTAAAAAATTAATTTTTGTAGTTTCCCAATTTAAAGTTGATTTGGTTGATTCTAATACAATTTTACAGCATACGAAATGATCCAAGTGCTGTTCATTAATATGTTTGTGTAATAATTTTAATTTCACTTGAAATGATTTTATATTTGAATACATATCTGACAACAATTTGTCTTAACCTTGCAGTTTCGTATTCAGTTCATTCAATAAAGTTGTTATATCAGTTAAAAATGCCAGATTAAGAACCCACTTTTCATTTGATAATTCTGGTACAATTTTACCTTTTTCTGACATAAAAATATTTATTTCATTTCGTAAAATAAAAAACCGTTTCAAAACCACACCTCTACTCAACCACCTTACTTCGGAAAAATATATTACATCCCCATATTCAGCATCGCATTCTTCCAAAAATATTTTTAATTGACGATGTGCCAAAGCATTTTTGCGTATGTAGTTAACCGTCGATACTACAATATTCATTACATCTTTCCATGCTAAAACTTTGCAACATAATGCCTCTTGATGTATGATGCAATGAAATATCATAGGTGCTTCATGTCTTTCTTCCACCATTTTCGCATTTATTCTCCCAATTAATCCTTTATTAATTCCACTCATATTTCTACCACCGTCTGTAGTAACACTAACTAGTTTGTTCCAACTTAATTCAAGTTTTTTAAATGTTTTGTCATTTGTCATTGTTAAATTTTAAAATGTTCACAAGTTTTGTGGTTAAAATCGAGTGCTTTGAAAAAAAAAAAAACGTTGGTATTTTTTCCACATACAAATGTATTACAGTGACATCTGTGGCAAGCGTAATAAAAAAAAGTATAGATACCGATTTGACATACCGTTTTCGTGAGCCACAATTTCCCGTTCAATTTTCTCACGACCTTGGAAAAGGTACGACGTGATAATAATAGGTGGACAAAGACCGCGCATTGCGGTATACTAAAATACGATACGATATTATGCGAAAATAAAAAAATTTTAAAAAAATGCCTGCGTCCAAAGCAATTCTAATCGACGTGGAAACCACGTGCGGTGGTGCAGCTTTTATTATTTTCGAACTTCGCCGTGACCACAGGTTTTCGGATAGGTAGTTATCGTCGAGATAAAAGAGAAAAAAAACATTGACACAGAGTCAAATTTGAGTCGCAATATAAAAGGGACGGACGGACGCTGCACCGAATCAGTCGATGCAGTGTCGCTCGGCAGTCGATTTCGTCAACAACGCGTATTGTTTACCTAGATAGGTACGCAAACAGGTTAAAAAAATATTATTTTTTTTTGACAGTTAAATACGTTTGAAATAAATGAGTTGGTAAATTTTTGTGTTTATACGCACCGTCTTATATAGCTGGACTGCACGTGCAGTGTTCGACGGGTCGCTTTATTCATTTGGAGATCGTTTGCTCAATTATTATTTTTCTCAGGTACTTACACGAAAAAACAATGAATACTTCTTGCCAAATGACGTTATTTTAAATTTGTATAATCGTTTTTATACGGTTTTTGCTATCTTGGGGTTTAATATTGTGTATTGGGTGGTAATAATTTTCTCCGGAGATAGTTTTCTTTCCGAGCAATATTAATTCAAACGAACGAACAGACTACACGAACTGTTCAAGTAAAAAAAAAACTACGGCGAGTTTAGTATCAACGAAAAAAACGCATTTATTACTATATACATAACTTTGTAGTTGCACTAAAGTAATATAATACGTTTTTCTTTCTTCTTAACTATACACGAGCAAATGTACATATATAAATGTCTGGGTCGAGTAATTAAAACCAGACGTGTTTCATAAAGTATAAACACAGTTAATATTGTTTCACTACAGTGGTAGTGCTGCAACCCTATCGCAGCAAACTTATTCTTAACGAGTTATTCATTCAACTGATATTATATTATGTTCTGTATATTTATTTTGTTGTTTAGATGATTTTGTTCTTACACAAAAGCAATTATTTACAGTGAAAAATTCCTATGGGTCATAGTGACCAGATTTTGTTATGACGGGGGGAGGGGCTAAAATAATGAACATTTATTATATATTTAAATCGATAAGGATTAACATAATATATACAGCTTAAATCGTATAGTATCTACAAACACACACGGCATAGTTATTTTTAGATAACCTATAATGGGTCTCGGTAACATTTTTTACTAGAAACAGTGTTTTTTTTTTTTTTTTTTTTTTTGTAAAACTAAGATGGTAAATTTTCGCGTCCTCCTTTAACGTCTAAATTTTAAACTATACGTATTTTGATGTTTTCAATTTTAAGGTAAACTCAACTTTTCAATCATTGTCGTTTTGAAATTTCGAATGAAATCAAAGATTGTATAAAAATCCGACTTTTAACAAAACAATTTTAAATTTACCACTCCAACACTTGATTTGTTTTTAAAATTTTTTCATGCCTTATAATATTTATACATTTTTTTACAGATACAATAACAAATTACAATGGTGGACAAAAAGGATATTCTGTACTTGTTCGATCGTCCGGGCGAACCTATTTTTACCGGAAAAAGTGACGACAACGTTTCCTTGGAAGTTCCAACCGAATACTTGGTGAGTTTATCACTAGCTCGTGTTTTTTCACGCGCACATTTTAAATCTTGATAGTAAAGTTGAACTCAAACTTAATAATATTAAAACTTAACTGTCGAACTCAACGAATATTATAATTGTTTCTACACTGAAACACATCCTCCGATTTTTACTGTCGTAGTCGTTGTATTAGATGTAAACAGTGACAAACAGTGACTTGTCGAAAAATTTTTTTTTTGGGATGGGTCAAATAATTTTTTTTTGAACTTGAAATACCTTTCCAATACTTTTTTTTCTTTCTTATAAACGCGTAAATATTTTGTTGTGTGAGGCGTTGGTTTGGAAAACTATAAAACCGTCCGTTTTTACGGAAAATTTTATACGACGTTGGGACCGCGCAATAATATTGTTATATGTAACTAGAAAAAAATAATCATCGGAAAACTACGTAAATTTAACTAATAATTGTTCTATACACGGGACATTTTTTTCACCGTTTTCAAAATCGTGCATTGACGACGACTCATTTTAAATGCTTTTACCAGCACAGTATCATCTTTTTATTCAAGACACAAATTATCAGGTTTCTTTTCATGTCAATGATTTTATCGCAAAGACAAATTTATCAATATATCAAACTTTACGTAAATTTACCGAACGAAGTTCACTGCTTCGCCATAATATTATAGTTATGCTGATCAATTTTGGGCCATCGGGCAAACGACGTATGCGTTTATACGCACGGTCCCGTTTTTATTGTCATTGTTATCAATTACATGTTATTTATGTGTGCGTGTAGATCGACCGTTACAAGCCACTGGCGTCCGATATTCAAAAACGATTTCCCGGCGACCGAACTATCCGCATCAACAAGTTGAACAATATACCGGATCTATCCGAACCCCTAGGACTTTCCAGGGATACGCCATTTTCGCTTTTTAACCGGAGTCACAGCATCAAGGCTGCAAAGCTTATAGAAATTTTTATGGGTTCGTA
Source organism: Hormaphis cornu (assembly GCA_017140985.1). Lineage (NCBI taxonomy): Eukaryota > Metazoa > Arthropoda > Insecta > Hemiptera > Hormaphididae > Hormaphis > Hormaphis cornu. Next base: position 13,582,176 of record CM029365.1, on the reverse strand, counting down.
CTCATTGCTCTCGCCCTTTTTGTTTGCTTCGTCACTAGTCAATAGTGATTTTTTCGTTAACACTATTGAATTCAATAGTTTTGAGACTTCGAGTACCGTCACGACTGCGAATCACAAACATAATCGTGACGAGCCAATGTCTGTTTGAGTATCGCAACAATATACTGATAATACATATAATAGTGACCAAATAATACTAGGTATGCAATGCATTCTGCTGTTGCAAATATTGAGCGAAGCTGCGTAACACAACTGCTCGTGTAACGATACCCTAGAATGGACGTTGATACATGTCCTGCGATAGTGGTCGGGCTGGTAATCCTAGCCAAATGGTAAACCTAACCTAACTATTTTCGAATAATCAGCTATTGAATTTTTATTTCGGTGATTATTCCTCCGTGGTATGTCCGATTTTAAATTTTTTTTCTTTGTTGGACAGAGATGACCATGTTGCACATTTTGGCGCCAAAATCAATAATTGTTTAATTGACCATTTTCGAATAATCAGCTATTGAAATTTTATTTCGGTGATTATTTCTCCGTGGTACATGTGATTTTCAATTTTGTTTTTTGTAAACCTTGTCTTGACCAGTGTTGACTATCTTGCCAAATTTCATATTCATCGGTCAAGTAGTCTAGGAGGAGTTAAGTCTCTAACGAAATACACGAGTCGCCTAAGAATGAGCTCTCCTTTCAGGCTTCGCTCAATTATAGAAGAACTACTTTTTGTACGGTTTTCTTTTGTGTCCGTTGTGTTTAGACGTAAAAAAAAAAAAAAAAATCAAAATTTTGTCAGACCACTTAAATGTTTTTGAACCGATCGAATTGTTCGTAAGTGTTCTTCATTTTTTTTTTCTGCATCAAATTGATCTAAGCCACGGAAAGCATGTAGTGGGTAATCGAGATTTTTTCCTCAAATTACACGTGGAATGGTTGTCTCACTTTTGTTAAAAAAATTAACCCTATACTCAGCTGCTCTTCGGCTGGACACCTAACGAAACGTAGTGTTATGTCGCACGAAACATTTCAAATCAGACGTTTTTATCATCGGTACTTTTTTTTTGCCAGCCGCCAAAAATGTCGACGAACTCATGTCGCTGGCCGCGTACTGCCGCGACCGAACGAACAAGCACATGTTCGTTTACGCGTTATCCGTGGCAATGATGCACAGACCCGACACCCGAGGGGTGGAACTGCTGTCGCACGCCGAGATTTTCCCGAGCATGTACGTGGAATCATCGGTGTTCAGCCGAGCCATGGAAGAATCCGCGGTAGTACTACCGGGTTCCAGGGTGAGTGTTTTTTTTTTTTTTTTTACAACAGCGTGGGAGGAAAAAAAGTTCGATCGGGTGAGGAGAAGGTGCTGTCGGAGTATCAATTTTGCTTTGGAGGGGAGTGAGTTCTCACTTGGTTTGGCGATAACAATCTCACGGCATCTGTACTTAATTTAAAAGTTACGATTCTAAGCGAGCTCATGGCAAGTTGAGAACACAGTCTACGAGTGTTCGAAATTTGAAAAAAGTACGAAATAAGAATGGAAGTATAACTAGTTCGGGTGAGAAGTAGTTTGGAGTACCCACAGCGACTAAAACTTGTAGTGGGTCGCTTTTTTCGGTAAGTCAATACTGGTTTGAGATTTGTGAATCAAACGTATTAATACTATAGTATTTGAAAGCTGTGTGGTAGACCGTTGACTTCAAAAAAAACGATTCTTAGCGAGCTCGGGGTAATCTAATACTTCTGCACGTCGCATAGTGGTACAAAATACAATTTTAAGCAGCCACGAGTGTGTATATTTTTTTAATTTGTTGATTTCGACTCTCGGGTGTAGAAAAAAAAAAAAAAGAAAAGAGAGAAATAAATATTTTAAGGGTTTTCAAGAATTTCACGAAGACACCGAATAATACTTACCTACAAAACTACAGAAAAATTAATTTTTTTTAAATACCACTGTTAAGTTTTTACTTTAAACGCAATTAAAGTCAACCTTTATTTTGATGTATACGCGCGTCATGTTATAAATGTACAATTTCAACTTTATAACGGCAGTTGAAACGATAATATTTTCTAGTCGATTAAACTAAACATATTTCTGTACTCGTAACAAATAGGTACTTAACCAAAATGGAACATCGTACGTGTATTTACTAGTACACAAACATATAATAGTATTAAAATAATTATTATTTTAGACTCCCATCGAGATACCGTTCGACTACACGGCCAACAATCTTGACGTCGAGCACAGAGTGAGTTACTTTCGCGAAGACATCGGCGTAAACTTGCATCATTGGCACTGGCATTTGGTCTACCCGTACCGCGGGCCCCGCGACATCGTCAACAAGGACAGACGCGGCGAACTGTTCTTTTACATGCATCAACAGATTATAGCCAGGTAAGTGAAAAAAAAAAAAAAAAAATATATATATATATATATATAAAACATTCGTATTCAAAACAATTCAAATTCAAACAGAAAACGCGGGCCAAACCTACGCCCCATTGGAGTTTTTTTCTTCAAAACATAATTTTGTTTTATACTAAATTACATTTATAGGACGTTTACAATACAAAAATTAGTGAACTGTTTAAATCCGCGTGTTCACTGCAATACAGACCTAACGACCTACGTTTTTAGAATAGTATTATAAACATATTAAAATTATACTTGATAGCATATTATTTGGCATTCACTCAAAAATAGTTGGACTTAACGTAGTTATTCAAAGAAGCATCTTATCGTTGAATTCAAGTATATATTATAATTCAGACGGTTAATAGCTTTAAGAACATCACACTTTAACTTATGTTATATAACACTTGATAAAAAATTACGTTTTGTACGTTTTTCTTTTGACGAAACTTTTGATTTTGAATATAGTTTACGATTTTTCAAATTAATTTGAAACTATCCATATAATATGTTTATGCGTGCCCCACGCGGTTTGTATTGTGTGGAATGTACATATATTATATTATTGTTACTTTTTTAACGACTATTTTCAGGAACCAAAAGACTAATTTACGATTAATTAGGAATTTAGACGGGCATCTACCACCCAAAATATTTCTATGTGAAGTTAACGTGCGCGTGGTTCGTAAAAGTAAAAACTCACAAAGCGAACTAAAAGTAACTGCAGAATAGTATAAATTATTCTTTTCGGTGTTTTTTACCCCGTTTGATTTTTTTCTCGTTTACACGAAATTGAAAACTATCTAAATAGAAAAATATTCGCTCGATATAAGTGACTAAATTAAAATCGACTTATCCGACACTTTCGATATATTGTTGTGTTTATACGCGTGCAACTCAGGTACAACTTGGAACGCTTAAGCAACGACATGAGCAGAGTGACTCGCTTGACCGATTTGAAAGAGCCTATCCCGGAGGCTTATTTCCCAAAATTGGACAACGTAGTCGCCAATCGTGTGTGGCCGCCGAGGCCGGCAAATTCACGATTAAGGGTACGTATATCAATAAGAAAACATAACGGGGAACGGTGTCGGGTTAATTAAAAAAATGAAAAAATAAAAATCAATATCGAAATTTTACACCTCCACGTGATAACTTCAGTGGGTGATAAGTTATTTTATCAAAATCATAAAAACCGTCTCCCGCGAGAGGTGATTTTATGATAGAAAATTCCTCTGGCCGAACGCGATCTAAAAGTACTAAATAAAGCAAAATAGTATCGTTTATCAGATTTTTAATGAAATTTCTAGAAAGTAAAACAGTTTAATTTTGTGATCGCGTTATTAGAAAAAAAAAAAAATCTTATAAAGGTGAGCACTCTTGAAAAAATTTCCTCTTTCTAACAGGGATAAACAAAAAAAATCCATTCATTGATTGTTTCCGGAAGCGTTAGAGGGTTTTTGCGTTTTTTTTTTTTGTGCGATTTTCCGCCACAACACATTCCGCCCTCTTTAAGTCGTTCACTTATTTTGTTCATTGTCGGTTTATACACACACACACACACACACACACACACACACACACACACACACACATATATTCTTATACGTTGATTCGCATTTGTTTTGCGCTTGACAGGACGTCAACAGAGAAGTAGACGAAATCATAGTGGATATCGGAGATTTGGAACGGTGGAGAGATCGCATATTTGATGCCATTCATTCGGGATCTATTGTAGTTAACGTAAGTAAATAATGTATTATTAATTTTTTTTTTCCTTTTTATGAAAATCGAACGTTATTTATTTATTGTTAATTTAAACGATTGTAAAACATACACGTATATTGTTTAGTTACAAGTTGAATTTAAAAATAGGTAATTGAATGTGATAACTTATCGATGAATATTAGACAGCTGTATAATGACAAACATAACTCACGAATAATAATGCGTTATTACAAAAAGACTCAAAAGTGGTAAAACTTTATAGTTCAATTTCGGTATGGTTAGCTAATAGTCTCGTGGTTCGATAGCTAAAGAAGCGTTCAAAGCACACTTGGTTCTGTGTAATTGTATATTAAAAGTAGAAGTTAACTCAGTTTGGCGTTGAGAGACGTTACAGTTTTTAAAGTTAAGCAGATCTGAACAGCCCGTGTAACCAATTCATGACAAACAATTTCAATGTGATATATTTCTCCAAATTTTAAGACAACGTTCATATTTAGAGCGTGTTTAATAAAGACTAACATACTGCGAATGATACGTTGACCGCGGGTTTATATTTTCGTAAAACTTTGCTCTTCTGATCAGTCGTTTGGCAAAAAATTGTTAGTTGTTTGTTTTAATTTGCATAATTGTTTTTCCCTAACCCGTAGGACGCCAACAACAACCGGACCAGATTGAACGCCAGCAACGGAATCGACGTACTGGGGAACATCATCGAAGCCAGCATACTATCGCCTAACCCGATTTATTACGGCAGTCTGCACAATGAAGGGCACAACGCGATCTCCTACATACACGACCCCGATCAAAGATACTTGGTAAATGCGCCCCCTTCACTGTAAAGTATAAGAATTTCTTTTTCGAATCAGTTTTTTTTATTGACACGATCGGCAAAACTGATACCTACATGCGCGTCAATATCAGTCGACGGGGATTAGCACTTAGTCAGATTATACAGCGTCTGGAACAATTATTCTAGTTAGGCCCACGTGAATTTTCGTTTTTTTTTTTTTTTTTTTAATTTGAAACCCCCTATACTTTAACGTTTTAAAACGATGGTAAATACGATAAAATCGGCGTAAATCACTTGTTTTGAAGAACTTCGAAATTCAACCCTCAACCTAAAACCTAGACTTCGTATCCGACTTAAACCGCTAACACGATTATATCTCAGCTTTGAAGTGAAAATCGAAAGACCAAAGTACCAAAGATCTGTACCCAGGAATTATAACAAAATTTATTATAACAAAAAGCGTGAGTAGTTTAACGGCTAGGTACAATACAAGACATATCCGTAAAATTGATAAACTTTGAAGTTTCATTACTTCAAAACTAAATCCGAGCGTATAAATCTAACTTTATCGTCGTTTTCAACGTAAAAAATACATTTTGAAAAAAATTAATTTCGAAAAATCGCGCTCGAGCTGAAAATTAGACTCACGCATAGTGTTTGAATAACCACATTGTCGTATAATGTGTTTTATTATGTGTTTTAACCGATTTACTTAATGTTGTGTAGGTACTATTTTTGGATTGAAGTTTACGGCAATACGGTTATACCCTCTAAAAATTTGTTTTATCCCAAGCTAACACAAATAACAGTGGATATATTTTGTTAAAAATAAGAGATGTTGTGTAACACGTCGTTGGTCATTATTACATATAAACGGGGCTCTAACATAATTAAACTATCGAACCCTCACGATCCTGGATATAGTCTTCTACGATACAGCTCATCGGTTATATAATAATAACTAATGGTTCGAAACATTTATTTTTACCATTTTTGAATTCAGTGGCTCTTAATTAGTCAGAAAAACGCGCGTTTAACACGAAAAATACGGTCTGTTTTCAGACAGTATAAACCGACGCGTGTTGTCTTACTATAAATTGGATATATTTTTCAATTTTTATACTCGATGTTCTGTTTAGGAAAATTACAGCGTAATGGGCGAACCGGCTACCGCTATGCGTGACCCGATTTTCTACCGTTGGCACGCGTTCATCGATGACATGTTCCAGGAATACAAGGCCACGTTGGGCGGCTACAGCGTTCAGGATGTAAATACTATACAACGTTCAATAAATTATAATACCGAAGATCGGTTTTGTACAGAAACAAATTTGAATATTCGTTAGCGTCATAAATTGAAAAAAAAAATTGGTAGGAAAATTGGTTTTTCCCGAAGAAAAGTGTTTTAAAATCGAAGATATTATAAAAATAAAATATTAATTTCAAGTTCCGGTCGATTTCGCCGCGGCTTATGCGCATAAAATTCATTTTTTTTCACCATAACCACTATACACGATTTTAACTAAAAATAAATCTTTCCTCGCAATATGAAATCAAATCGCCCGTACAACACACGACGCGCACAGACTGTTGAAAAAATAAACACCGTGAAAGCAAAGTATTATTTTTGCGCAGAAAATACACAAGAAACGTTCGGAAATGTTCGTTCTCACCGAAGCACCACCATAGTAGTGCACGTTCGAAACAAAGTCAACACCGGTCCATTAGGAATCGCGCTAAACGCTTAATAATTTATCTTCTGGCCGGAGTATGTTACGATACGTCGCGTGCCGAACTGAAGAGCAAACATTTTGGAGACCCGAATTTATTTGTTTTCGTTTTTCAGCAGACTTTTTTTCATTAATGTTTTATTTTTGAATCTATCGTAGGACCGCGTTGCACGTAAAAAATGGATTTCGGTAGTTTTTAAAAACGTTTTCGCGTAGATACATACATATAATTTACAAGTATCGAACATATTTTGATCGCGAAAATTGAACAACATTTTTACGCTCAGATCGACTCGAATCGACTATACTGGGGATGTCTTTGTAAGCCCGGCGTATGTTCGGACGTCACGAGAGGACTTCCTAATTTTTACGCGTCAAATCAAGAAATTTTTTTAAATTTTTTCTGACTTCATCGATAAACTCGTTTAGGGTGGCCCGATTTTTTTTTCGTCTTTTATTTTAGAAAATAGTTAACAAATATCCGAAGGGCATTGCTCTTTTGAACTTTTTTCGACGAACCTTCACCCCCGCAAACGTATCATGTTCTGTTTCCCCCCCCCCCCCCCCCCTATAGTCGGTAAAACTTATTGTTTTCAATCGATCGAGAATTATTTTTTGTCCGACAGCAAAAGAGCGACCCCTGAAAATTACTCGCGGTTTTTCGAGTGGTTCCGTACAAAAATCACCAATCCCTGATATTCGTTTCAGCTGAGTTTCGAGAACGTCAGGGTGCAGAGCGTGGAAGTGTCCGCCACCGGGATACAACGCAACGAGCTGGCCACATTTTGGCAACAGAGTGACGTAGACCTGTCCAGAGGATTGGATTTCGCGCCCCGCGGGACCGTGCTCGCTCGGTTCACGCATTTGCAGCACATCCCATTCGCTTATAAAATCATCGTGAGTACAAGACACTATCGTAGCTGTTAGAACTACACTGCGAGTGTTTATGACAAATCGTTTAAAAAACGTTTTTATGAAAAAAAAAAAAAACAAAAAACAAAAACTCTTAATTTCCAACAAGCGAAAATTGAAGCGTTTGAGTCGTTTAGTTGTTTTTTATTGTTATGTTTTTTGTCGAGGTCGAAAATAACGGAAACCAACGAAACGGAACGGTTCGCATATTCCTTGGTCCCAAGTTCGACGAACGCGGGTTGCCCATTTTGTTTAGAGAACAGCGAAAACTGTTTATCGAACTGGACAAGTTTAGCGTGTCTTGTAAGTAAATATTTTAACGTATTCTAACGTTTAATATCTTTTATGTCAAGCCTTCAACTTTGTAAAACGATTTTTTAACTCTACGCACTGCTTCCAGTATTCGATAATCGACTCGACTTCAGTTTTCTTTCAACATTTTATAAATTTGATTAACTCGCCCTGCAACATGTATTTTTTGCGCAAACGATCAAAAATCATAAAGTGCTAATACGCAACATTTTACTGATTTAATCTGCGTTAGTTAGTACGGTTCTAATTTACGAACAATATTAAAAAAAAAAAAAAAAAAATGATTATCAAACTATTCTAACAAAATACTTTTGTGAAAAAATAATGTAAGTAAAAAAAAAATAGTTCAAAAGTAAATTGGTTCTTGATTTTTAGTTTCAGTGGGGGGGGGGGGGGAGGAGCGAGACGTTTATATTACGAAACTCGTTAGAATAGAAATAATTTAATTTTAGTCGGGTCAGTTTTATTTTGCGAGTTAATATTTAACTGGATCAATTTAAACTAAGAAAAAAAAAAAAAATTGACTTTAAAAAAAGTTTCATTACTGTTTCAATCAATCGACAAAACTGAACGAGTTCAAAAAAAAAAAAACAAAACGTTAAGTAAATAAAAATTAACTTAACTTAAAATGAGGGTTTTTAATTCGCATGGATTAATTGTATTCACAGTAGGACGTATTTTCCTCCGCACCACATAACATTTAATTCGTATTTTCTTTTGAAATTTTCTTCTTATCATAATTTTTTTTTTTAATGTCAATAGTTACGGATTAATTTAAAGTTTAAATAAAAAAAAATCAACTTATCAAGTTTAACCGACTCGATTTGAATCGTTCAAAAAACAGTGAACAGAGGAAGGAACGAACTCGCTCGTCAGTCCACGGAATCATCGGTGACCATACCGCACGAAGTGACTTATCGAAACGTGGGTAGCGATAGACCGGCCGAAAACTCGGCATCATTGGCGTCGTTCAACTTCTGCGGCTGCGGATGGCCACAGAACATGTTGATACCGAAGGGATCGCCCGAAGGTTTCCAGTGTCAACTGTTCGTTATGGTGTCGAACGGTGCCAACGATACGGTACGTACCAGCACTAATTTAAATCGGACGTAAACCGAAACGTAGGCGCGATTTGAAGAGCAAAATTAAAAAAAAAAAAAAACCGATAATTAAAATATTATGCGGAAAAATCTCGCGATAACGTCGTTTTTACCCACTATGAGCTTACCGCCGTTCGGGTAACATATACAACTATTTACCACCGGGTAGTGTTTTTTGTACGTTTGTATCGAAATTCATAATAATATGACACATTATTATCGTAAAAGTAATAAGAATGACATTAATACCGGCTGTGCGCGTGCGCGTGTCAAATGATACGGTACAAAATTACGTGAACACATTTTATACTAAAAATTACGAAACAAGAAGAAAATAATACGTTGGTAAAAAATTAAAACGCAGTTCGAAAACAAGAAGAAAACTAAAAAGTATAAAACAGTCACATGAAAAAATATCACACTATGAATACTTTTTGGAATCGGTGCCGACGAAACCACCGATTTTCTGGGCGGCGCCAACTCTAAAAAAAAAAAAAAAAAAGCGATAACATTTTTTTTCTCATCTATAGTTTAGTACCTATACTTTTTAACGTTTTTTTGTTTTGTTTTCGAAGACGGTTTTATTTTTTTTTTTTTGTTGAATATTTATATTTATTTTTTTAAACAATCGTGTCTCGTCGCAGGTGCAAGCGAATGGTTCCACCGCGGACCGACAGAGGTGCGACAACGCGTCCAGTTACTGCGGCGTGCTCAACTCCCGTTACCCGGACGCAAGGAACATGGGCTACCCGTTCGACCGCGTGCCCCGGGACGGCGTCGCCACCCTCCAGCAGTTCATGACGCCCAACATGACGGCGCAGGACGTACGCGTCAGGTTCACGAACCGCACGGTGGCGCCGGCCAGACCGAGCCAACCGGCGAGACAGAACAACGCGACCACGACCGCATCCAACGGAAACAGGACGGGAACCGGGAACAAGAGACGGAACTGAACACTACACTGATACTGATTGGTAGGTATTTGATCAAGTTCGGTAGAACAGATGAACAAAGACGTATTAATGAATTTATCTAGGTACAACCGAACGGATACAAAATAATTAAAATTAAAAAAAAAAAATGAAATTCTGAGACCCAAGCGTATTTGGGTTAATAGTGTTGATCAGTATGTTGAATGTTTGTGTTCCAATTTGTTTTTTTCGTGTATACTCTTTGATTAATAATAAAATTTGAACGAGTTAAAAAAAAAAAAAAATGTCCGTGTGACTTAAGTTAAATATCACATCGCAACAATGCGACGAGTATCTGGATGATATCGTTAAAGTAGGATTTTAAATTATCCAAGACGGAAATTATTTTTATTCCAACGATCCTATTCGGTACGATAAAAATATATTATTCGTCAAACGGTCTTATTTATAAGGGTCGTTAACGTTTTCAAGCTTGCGTTGACGTTCCGATTTACTATGGAAAACCAAACGTTTTACGGATAAGAATCTGTAAGAACGTATGGATTGAAAAAAACTTCTAATTCGCGTTCGAAAATTGTCAAAATTGATTACCATTTTACACGAAAACGCGGTAAACCATTTTTTGATTTTAATCATCCATTTGGAAATTTATTCAGCCGGCCAATAACTATTATTTGCTTGAGCATCCCTCTTAAAATGTCCAATATATATTTTTGATAATATGCGCGTTTTTTTTTTTTCAGATTTTCGAACTGGTTCACTGTAAGTACGGACGTATACGAAATCCTATTGAAACACTATAATAATTGATATCGGATTTATTTCACTGTCACTCTTAGCAGTTACGCACTATTTACATCTTATCACGTGTAACAAACAACAAGTCGAAAATTTCAAATAAGTTATTACCTGTTATACCTATAATATCTTTGTTTTAGTTTTTAAATAAATAACTATATTTATTCCGGAACATTGCGTGTTTTTTATCGCACCTAAACGTCTAGTTTATCTGTTAAAACTGTATACGTCAAATATTCATACTTATCGGTAGTATCACATCGTATTTGGGTAAGTTTGATTGCCTTAGCGTAAAAAATTATATACGAGATAAACAATCGAAACATATCATATCAAATAAATAATTAGCCAACGAAAAACTAAATGCATAGGTACGTATTAAAATTAAACGTAATTGTGAGTAACTGAGCCGATGATACTTTATCGTGTATCTCAAAGATAGAACACGTAGGATTTCAGTAGCGTATTCTGGTTTAGGCTGAGGAGCCATTCAAGAAATTTCAGATGAACTAAGATCTCTGATTTTTACGTTCGATACATATAGCCAGAGGTATTTGGGCTTCAATTTGAGTCTAGGTTTCAAATTTGAAATTGAAAAAGTTACAATAAAAAAAAAAAAAAACTAGGTGAAATTCGACCAAAACTGCAAAAAATTACGGCTAACGTGTTTTTTGACATCATCGATTTAGTTTTTTGGCCGTAACTTCCAAAATAATAGACGGCACTAGCTGAAACTTTACACAACATCGAAATAGGTAAAATGCCAGGTTTGGTCTAAATCCCAAGTGATTTTGAAGAATTTTCAGGCGAGTATAAAATCATAAAATTGTCGAAAATTGATATTCTCTACATGGATAGATTAGACTTTTGGACCATTTTTATCGTTACATTTGGTTTTCACCAGGACGTAATACACCAGACCACTGAGCTAGCTCAGAACATCGTATTTTTGAAAGCAACGATTTATCGTTAGATGTTGTGTACAATGGTTGCGTTTGAACCGCAACTTCTAAACTTTAGTGACCTGCCCAAAGCGCGTAGTCCATGTTTTTTTTATAAATTTAATATGAAAAATTTCTTTTTAATATAAAACAAAAATCATACATATTTTATAACAGTGTTATTATAATATTGTATGTTATTCTACAATGACGTAACACGCGTTATCAATAATCAACGTCAATCGGTATTATATAATATTATACCTACTAACCCAACATACTATTATATTATCGACGTACACCAGTGAGTGTATTATTATTATTGACCATCCGTAATGTTAAAAGCTATAAATTATCATACGAGAAATCCTTGTAAAAACTATAAGACGCCCCAATCGCTTCGACCGGAAGCACGTCGGGAGAGCCTGCAGTGACCTGTGCCGGGCGTGAAAGGAAGCGAACGAAAGGAACCGCAGCGCCGGATGAACCGAAAATTGGCCGGGTCGGTCGAGACAGCGCCTTTATAAGCGAGCCAAAGGATCGGCCAGCTAGATCGGGCGTGCTCAGTGTTACACCAGAGGATCCGCAGTTGAACCTACACTTTGTTTAAACTGTTCAAAATAAAAATCATTGCGCCACACGAAAATAGGGCGCTATTGTTTATTACGACAATCTCCCGTTTTGGAGGTCCAGTTTTGTAGCGCGTGACAATAAATTATATACATATATATTATAAAACTGGCCGCAAATACGTAAAATATATATATATATATAAATATAAATGTATATTTAAACAATCATTCCGCTATAGCTGTGTAATACGAGTTATTTTGAATGTATCGTTGACGACCACCAAACACGACGGTAATAATATTATTAAGTATTACAAACAAACGGTTTCACTGCGCGTCGAACGTTCTCCTCTCGCATCGTCCGTGACGACCACGTATTTTCAACGGTAGAAACGCGACATCATGGTCAATCGTTTCGGGTTCGACGAGGCGCGGCGCGACGCGGAGGCCCAGGCGTTCGGGCACGAGCTCGCCCGGCGGCACTACGGCGGGCCACGGACGGCGGCGGCGGCGGCGGCGGAAGACGGCTTGGAGCGTTTCTACGACGCGCGGGCCACGTACAGCTACGTGGACCTGCACGGCGCGATGACCTCGGTGGCCGGGCGGCCGCAGCTGAACGAGCTGATGGCCGCCGGGTGCTTGCCGCGGCCGGCCACCGTCGCCGTCCCGATCCGGTCGGTACGCGCCACGCTGCGACGCCGGCCGGACCGCGACCATCTGCTGGTGGCGGTCGCCGCGGACGGCTTCGCGCAGCAGTTCGTCGTCGAGATCGCGGCCGGATCGCCGACGTGGGCCGTGGTCGCCACCGTCGTGACGGAAATGCTGACCGTCGTCGACTACTGTCCCGGGCCGCGGCCGAACCGGGACACGGCCGCCGACCGCGCCGTCGTCAAGCGGCTGTTCCCGCAGCCGCCGGCGGAGACGTCCGGTCCCGCGACGGCCGCGCCCGGTCGACGGCCGCCCGATCCGGTCGCGAGCGGCCGCCCAAACGGATCGTCGGTCGAGCGCCGCCGACTCGTCCGCGCCGCGGTCAGCGACCGTACCGCGCTCACCGTCTTTTGCCGGGGCGTGGCGTGCCTCATCATATTCATCGTGCTCAAAAAGTTATTACATTTTCACGTTTTTTGAGTCTAAACGATTCGGTGTTTTTCGTGTCGATACGTCGCGCTCTGCGACGTGTGCTGTGCACCACCCGCAGAGTAGTAAATAGGCTGGACGAGTAAGTAAAACAGCGGTGTGTCGTACGGTGCGCGTACGTTTTTGCAGGAAGAACACAGGTTGACGGATACGAGAAAAGTTGTTTTACGAGCGCGTTACGAGTGAGTTTTGAAATCCGATCAGATCGTTGGTGTATATGTCCTAACGTCCGGCCAAAACGATCGGGTGTGTGCACGTAAAGCGAAGAATAAAAAAAAAAAAAAAAAAACGAACTAGATACGAGGTCGTATAATACATGCAACCACCAAACATTATGATGAGTCCTCGCGCACTGGGTACCGCAGCACAATGATGTTATACAATACGAAACGACAATCGTGATTTTCCACTTACTCGCACCGGATCCCGGAGCTCGTTCCACGGTAGAGTGCCGTTCCCGGGACGTCGGTCGGCCTCCGACGTCGGCCGACAAACGTTTGGTGTACACGGCCGCTGTAGCGCACACACCCACGAAACAGCATCCGAGCAACAGGATGCCCACGTGGGCGGCGTCCGAGAACCGGGCGGCCGTGCCGCCGGTCGAATCGCCTGTGCGAAGAACAAAAAGTCAGATTAAAAAACGAGCGAAAAGACGGATCGGCGGTCGGTGCTTTCGCAGTCGCGCGGTACACAATAATACGAATAATATGCACACCGCATCGAAAGTTATTATCAACAGTCTACGGATATGTACGTAGATACAGAGCCTGTACGCGAGTGCTGGATTCTGGATATTTTCCACGGGTTTTCTATTATATACAATAATTCTATTGTTGCTATTCAACCAATCGTATAACCGAGAATCCCACATAAAATTCTAGTACACTTTCGTGTATCACGTATATCTCTTTAGTGTATGAACGTTTTTTTTTTTTTCGTTCACACGGGTTGACGTTTTTCGAAAGTTTAACTAATAACTTAATGTGTTGAGCGAGCGCAACGAAAAATGTATTGTTTATGATGTTTTTTATTTCTGTAAACACATTGACGGTCAAAGGTTGTGGTGCTCCCCGTCAAAAAGTGTCACTGCGTTGGATTCTAAAATCCCAATTTTTTTTTTTTTCTTAATTTGGAAATCTGTCGAAAATCGGTCAACTCGTTCCTATACACATCCGTTTTTCACTTATACTTGGAGAAAAAAAAATCGTAACTTGCACAAATTTGTCGTACAAGATTTGAAAATTGAACGTGTGATGTAAAACAAAATTCGCTGTCGGGATAAAAATATTTAAATAAAAATCTGCCCGGTAGATTCCGAAAGCGTATATAAAAAATGTACCGATTAAACGGCGTTGTTTCGATTTTGTTGAATTCGAGCGTTTACCAGCACGTGTCCAAATGGGTGGTACTAGATGGATAAAATGGGGGGTAACTGCAGGGTTCGTCGCTCAGAACCGTTTTTCACCGAGACGATGATTTATCGCACGCGTTTGGACGTTAATACCAGTGTGTGACCCACCCAAAGCGCAGTCGCTACTCCGTCAAACTATCCACACGCGACCCAGAGCATGATCCCGCGGATTTTTCACAACCTTTTTTCGAGAATAACATAATAAAACCGTACGCGGGACCGCGAGAAAATACCGTACACACTATATATGGACAGGACTTAATGTTATCGCCGCATCCTCACGCCGTCAGCGAATTCGCTGTTCTGCAATACATTATTGTACCTACGTTTTGTCGAGAGCGTTAATTTCCCCCAAATAGAGACACGCGAGTGTACGGTAATAATAACGATCCTCGTGCACTCTGCAGCGTACTCGAACGGAATGAATTAGTTTAATACGCAAATCGCAAATGTGTCGGCGAAGTATAATATTATTATACATATATATTAAGACAGGCGCGTTTCGTGCCGATGTTTGCGCGATTTTAACCGTCTGATAATTAATTTCCATACAGAATCGCGGTGCATTTAGGATCCGTTCCTTTGTGTACATATATATATATAACGTAGAAAACGAATAAAACAATTGTCACCCCCAAGTCGGGGGGAAAAAAAAAAAGGGCGATTTATGTTAAAATATCAAAAACACTCGTTAGGAGGGTCCCCCACAAGACCAAATGCCTGCGGCCTGTGTGGTATTTGATAGGCTAAGAAACAACTCTCTCGTCGGTAATACCCTCGTAATACATAATATACTGTGTTGCGGATCGTTCCGAGAAAATCGTATCGGAAAAATGAGTTTTCCAATTTTACTCGGACTTTTACGGGGTAGGTATTCTTTACGAAACGTTTCGTTATACATTATTTTTACGCTGTACGCCACTTAAACACAAATAACTTTCGAGAAAATGTGTTTTTGCTCTCTTAAGGATTGAAATTAGTATCATATGCGATAGATATCGTTCGGTTATCGTTGCGGAATATCCTCGTCAAGTTTCGATAGAAATCCCCATCAAAAGGGTACTGCAAAGTGCTCTGCTCTATTTATAATGATTTGAATTTTGATACACTTACATTTCTTAGCAAGCTTCTACGTGCAGGAGGTATACTGATGACAGATTAGTGATGTCGAGTTAAAACAGAAGATAATTTGTATAGATGATACACGCGATATCTAGCTACATCGATTTAAATAACTATTAGGGACGGGTGGTTCATCTGAGACTCAAAGAAATTCGAACGGGTGATTAGTGTGCATAATCGACAGTTCGCGGATAAGTTCGATTCGAAATTGAGTTTTAAAACTATTGAATAACGACTTTAATTTCGTTTGACCGCTGTTACGCATTATTTATTTAAATCTTTATTTTTTTAAACGTGTTGCGGGGTTAATTTTTTTCGATAGTCGTTTTTGAAAATTTAAAATATTCACTCACCGGCTACGCGCGGATTCTTCGGGTTGGGTCGCGTCTCGACGTACACGCGCACGTGGCCGGCACTCCGGCCCTTGGCGTTGCTCGCGTACACCGTGGCCGCGTACCGAGTGGACGGCCGCAGTCCGGTCACCTCGACGGCCGCGCGGCCGGGCCGTCCGTCGAAGCTGGCCACACGCGCGTTCGGCCGGTCGGCGTTGGCCAACGCGCAGACGATGTGTTGCGGCAGTCCGCCGCCGTAACCGGGCTCGCATCGCACCGTGAACCGAGTGCTGGTCACGTTCACCGGCGAACAGTTTTTGGGTGGATCCGGGCGTTCTGCGCAAATCAATCAGATGCGCGATCGTCAAACTAGGGTTGCCGTTTCGGAAAAAATCGTACATTTTTGCATTTTTGGGAGGCTCGTTCGAATCTATTGACATTTTTTCTATTTTTCAAAAAAAAATCGTTTTTCGTTCTCCGTGTATTTTTCACCACGCCCGTCAAAAAATTTTAACCCGAATCACGCGCCACTAGAATATACACGAACAATATTATTTGTTTCTGTTAGTAGTCGGGCCAAAGTAAAGAAAAATACACGCATGTGTACAGGCTGTACCGTAAAAGAAACCAAGTAAAATTCGGACGAAAATCTAAAATAGAAAACACAATCGACTTGTAACGCACAAAGACGTAAACATATTTTGTTTACGTCACCGTCAAATTTGTTTTCTAAAATAGATATATGGTTTGCGTAAAATCAACCGGCGCTACAGAATCGTATAACGTTTATAATCGTACTTGTGACGACATCATCTAAATGAATTTGTACCCAACATTGTGAATGCGATTCGAATAAAGAAACGACGGTCCAAATATCTTTAATCGACGTTTTTTTATGCCATCATGATCAAACGTCAAAGTGATTTTTTACTGAAAAAAAAAAAAAAACGATTTTTGCAAGAAATATACCCACATCGGCGTTTTTAATACGCTAAGTACATGCCGGTTTGGATCGCGGTTTGCTCGAAAAACATTATTTTATTACTCTCTTTAAAACTACCGCACGTATCGTTTTTCGTCGGACAGGTACTAGAGCCGACGGATTCGAAACTTAACTTTTACACGTCAACGTACGCGAAAAATTCTCGACAACTCACAATTATTATTGATCTCACGACGTGCGGCAAATGTATTATTTCTTTACACAAATTATTATCATCCTTGTTACACTGGGAAGTGCTGCAGCCGCTTTCACGTTTTGATAAGAAACAAATAAAAAGCGACGTTCCACGTAATAATCAGGGCTGGGATTTTATAGCATTTGCATACTTTTTAAAAAATAGCGATAGATAAGATTAAAATTTGTTTCATGGTTCAGAGATCTCGTTGCTTAAATTTTGCTTCGCGTATTTTGTGATTTTCAATGCTGTTTTTGGTTATTTAACGTATTTTTTTACCCGTTTTTTAATTACAAATGGGTCATAATTTTAGCGCATATTCAGTCATATTTAAGGTGATGTTATAGCATGCTGTGCGTTATTTAAGTGCTATAAAATCCTAGCCCTGGGTACAAAGAAATACAAATTGATTTGACGCGATTACCGTAAGCATGTGAACACTAATGAATGTCATGTTTGAATTTTGAAATTACTGTCGACGTTATGAATACCTAAAATTATCATTTTTTTTTTGTTTCATTGTTTTCGAATAAAAATTACCCGTATCTCATTAGGGTGTTTTTTTTTTTTTTTTTGTGCACGAGGTGTAATTAAAAAAACATGAACAAAAACATTTCACTTCATTTGGCGTACACAATATAGGTAATTATATACAGAGGTATCTCGCACGCGAACGTTCAATAACGAGAACACCGTGTCGCGGCAATTAGTCACGCGGGATACTACTCCGCCGAAGACAAAATCATTTCGAATTTACTGCTGAAAAAAATGTTATTATTTTTAAACATTTTTACAAAAAATTGCTTTGTCCTCATAAATTTCTGTTACAAAACAGTTTAACGAATTTCGCGCGGAGATGGGTATTTTATTTTGTCCGTCTCAATCACGAAGTGCAGACTATGTATTGTACTAATAATTGCCGTTTCATCCGTTCATCATCGATTCATAATGAAAAAAGAGAGATCAGTCTAGGTTACGTGGGTAGTTTGACGGGGTAGCGACTACGCTTTGGGTGGGTCACTAGTTTAGAAGTCGTGGTTTAAACGCATTATTTAATTTCTGAAAGCAATGATAAATCATTGCCTTAGAAAAATCGATTCTGAGCGAGCTCAGTTGTCCAGTATACGTCGTGGTAAACACAAATTTAACAATAAATACTCTTGTCAAATCTGAATCTTTCCTATTTTATTATTGTGTAAAAGTTTCAGCTTGGTCCAATCATTAATTTGGATGCTACGATCAAAAAAATCTAAATCGATGTGGAAAAAACACGTTTCCCGTAATTATTTGTTCCCCCAAGGTCGATTACTCCCTTAAAAATGATCAAAATAGTTTGAAAACTAAACAGTTAACTCGTTAAACCCTTTTTAATGACACAAATAAATTTCAAGTCAAACGGAGCACTTTTGGTAATTTGACCGTTTTCGTTTTTTCCTCGGAACTAAAAAATAATCAACGTTTCAAATAAAGTACCATCTCGGATCAACTATCGATCTTTTGAGGTAATGTACGTTGAAATTGGAGCATTTTTCTACTAGAAAAAGTGATCACAAAAATAAAAAAAACCTAATCCTAGTCCCTAGGGGTCTCCCTTTACTGACTTTTCCATAACGTGTTATCATCCTAAACAAAGCTGTATGCAAAATTTCAGCTAGATAGGACAATGGAATGTGGGTTAAATGTTAATTACAAGATTTGAAAATAAAAAAATACTTGAAAAAAAATGATCGACACTTTTCTTGTACGCTCTTGAAAACTACTGGGCCGATTTCTTTGGAATTTTCGTATACTTATAGAAATTTTCGTTTTACATAACATACTAAAATTTTAATTCTTAAATAATAAAATTGTGTAAGATGCGATTTTTTTTCAAAAAAAAAAAAAACACAAAATGACAAATTCGGCCAATTTTCAGAATTAAAACGACTATAAAAAAAAATTATGACTTACGGTTTTAAAATCTTTTAGTCACGAACAGTTGTTACATGTTGTTAACATTGTATTAAATTTTCAAAACTTTTTCTGGAAAATTTAAGTTTTTATTGAAATTAAATGACAATAAAATTGGAAATTTTTGAAAATTTCAAAGTTCTATATTAAGCTCAAAAATTTGTGAAATGTTTTGAAATTTGCCTCACACCTGTATATTACTAATGTTAACATTGTGTGAAAATATCAATTCTTTCCAATTGTTATTTTGGGAGTTATGATCAATTAACAAAATTGATTTTATCAAAAATGCGTTTTCCGTACTTTTTTCCGTTTTTTTCTTAAATCTTTTTTTTGTTTTTCCTGAAAAACTTTTTTGGAATTGAAAATTTTGAAAAAATACGATCAATAATGCACCAAGGATATAGAATTCTCTACTGGAAAGAGATACTGTTAAAAAAAAAAAAAACACACACATCTTTGTAAAATCAATAGCTTCCTCGCTTCGTTCAGAATCTAAAAAATGACCAATCGGCAGTGTCCACGCGTACGAATATTTTGCGAGGACGTTCAATTTGAGAAGTCATCGAGTCGCTGTCGTTTCACCGATAACATTATATATTTTTATATGTTTGACGGATCAGCTTATTCCGTTTGGTTAAAATCAATCGAAAAATAATACTGAAATTCATCATAAAACCTCCATATATCAGTGGCGTGGTGAGAGTATTTTATACCCTGGGGCGAAATATTGTAATACCCACCCACCCAGTCGCAGTCATCAATATTGGGTGGTCAATAGAGCATTTTTTGAGCAGCTAAAATTCTATGTTTTGTTTGAATCGCGAGGTAACATAAATTGTTTAGTTCAGCAAAAGATTATATATTTATTACAGTATAATATATCGATTAATAATAATACAATTAAAAAAAAATTGTATTTAAAATTATTTAACTTTATTTATATAAGAGGGCCTTTCGTAGTGCATCCGAAGATCTTGCCAATCTGCCAATTGCTTTTTCCAAGTTTTTAAACATGTCTCTTTCGCAGGACAGAACCTAAGGGTTTAAGGGCTTGGACAATTATTGCCCCAGCAATACGCCATTCACCACGCCACAGCTGCAGTTCGATGTTATAAACAATAAATTAATTTAAATACACTACACTCGTGATAAAATTAAAAACGATTTTATATTTATCTAGAAATACTTGAAGTTTATTGGGGACGATGCTCTCTCTGGTAAAAATAAACAGTGATTAAAATTTCTTTTGGAATTTGTTTTAAGCTCTCCTCCTGAGACGACCGGCTTTGTTCTGCGAGGGCGGGCATCGACTAGTAGTAAAGTTAAAAAGTTAATTATTTTTTTAATTTTTTAACTAAACGGGTCAATTAAATTCATTTTTAACTTATTTACTCTCATTCGGTTAAAAATTTTATCGTATTAAAACCAACATTTTATAGTTTACTATCGTTATTGCAAGTGTGAATTTATTATTATTATTATTATTTTCGTTACCAAGCAGAACCAACAACTAAAACTAATTTATTAAACTAATTTTGGTCGTTCATTTCCCTAATGACATAGATAAGCCGAACGTAGGTACTATTTAGATCGGGCGTTCTATGGTTCGTTAATATTTAAGCGAAATAAACTTTTTTTTCACCCGAGATAAGTAAATTTCGTTTTCCACGTATCTCTAGTTTTTTTTTTTTTTTTTTTCCGTCGTTAACATTGAATTTTTAACCGAAGGCGATTGAACCGACTTAACCTGACCAATCGCGGTTAGTTTATCCGTTAAATTGCTCGACGACGTCATTTCCTTAAAAGTTGTGGGGAGAGGGGTAGGGGATAAAGACCAACCAGGGCGATTAACCCCCTCTAGCCCCCCGAATCAGGGGGGAATCCGAATCTGGCGCGCCACCAGCGGCAGGCCACTTGCGGTGATTGGTTGGGTACCATCATTTCCTTTTGTCACTCACCGGCCGGCACTATGTGGTACACGCACGGTTGCGACTGCGTTGCCAGGGGGTTGGTGGCCCAGCACAGAAGCGTGCCGAAATCCCTCACCTCGAACTCGATCGCGGCCGAGCTCCGGTGGTCCGTGGCCACGTCGATCAGACCCGTCGCAGAGCTGTTGAACGCCCACCGGAACGAGCCGGGCGGTGGGTGGCTGTCTACGTGGCACTCGAATCGCACGGTCTCGCCCTTGTCGGCCCCGTACACCCGTTGCTGGTCGTTGACGTCGCACGTCGGTTCGTCTGCGACAATTAATTCGTTACGTTTTGTGATTTTTACAGTTAACATATGTATACAATCTGTAAAGTCTTTTTATCATATTCGCTAACGGAAAAACAAAAAAAAAAACAAAAACAAAAGTAAGCGCCGGGATCAGTCTAGGTCGCGTGGGTAGTTTGATGGGGTAGCGACTACGCTTTGGATGCGTACACTAGTTTAGAAGTTGTGGTTTAAACGCATTATACGAGAATTTTACGGCAAAAAGTTTGAAATTTTCATGTAAGTGATGAGTCATCACTTACATGAAAATTACTTACTTAATTACTTACTTTCATCACTGATGACGATTTCCCGTAGATGGGGTAGTGTCGCGTAAAAAAGGGAAAGGGGTCTTGGGGTCGGCGAGAAGATGTTTGTTGTAGCGATTATCTAAAAGAGTCGTATTTCCGGGAGTTTTTGGATGGTTTAACTATCCTGATGTTTTTTGTTAAGTATGGTTTTTACCAAGACGTATACCATTATAGACGACTGATCTCACTCGGGTCTCAGAATCGTTTTTTTGAAGGATTATCATTGCTATCAGATACCTACTCAATTACACGTTTGAACGACAGTTGCTTCCGAACCAGTGGCCCAGCCGGATTTTTTTTTCTACTTGTTGTTTTTTAATTTTTTAAACGATGTAATATAAATTAGATTAAATTAAGAGTCCAGGTCACGACATCGTTTTCTATTAGGTCTCCTTTGGGGATTTCCCGATTTTAAGTTTGGGTTAAGTGTTAAAAACAGGAATTTTGGGTGATGATAGCCGTCAGCGGAACCGAGTGTGCAATATTAAATAAAAAATATCAAACGATGTATGATGCGGAAAATTAAGTACCTACAGAAAATAAACAGTTCGACTAAACAATAGTATATGTAATGTGACCTCGGATTACGAAAATGACGAAACTTCGTAGTTTTTTTTACGGAATAATGCCAAAAGTTTGTTGTAGAGTGTAGAGTTCAACGTTCGTAAATAGTTAATAGAGACGATTCATTCCGGTCGTGATACGATGGAGTTAAAAAAATAGAAGTATAACAACTTTGGGAATGAACGAGATTAACTTTTGAAACAGGTGGGAAAATTAACAATACAGTACTCATCTGTAATGTTATTTGATCGAAGTGATGAAAACAAAAAATTCAAATCAGAATAAGTGAAATAATGGTGTTTCGCGTAGACTTCATCTATTGGCGCATTCCAAAGTAAATTTTCCATAACAACAACTGTTATAATATTTTGACTTTTATAATATATTGCCAAGAAAAAACATCCGGTACCCGTGAGATTTATTTATTTTAATTGCTGTTTGACAAAAGTTTTCGGTCTTAAGCAATACGAATAACACTACTCGCTGTGCGTATAAACTTTATGATGTATCCCCTAAATAAATCGACTGAAATAATACAGTAACGCGTTTGAGTGAGTGAGAAAAACATAAATGTTTTTCACGTAAAATCAAATATAAAACAAAAATTGTTATCATAACACTATAGAGTTACTTTGACATTTCGATTCGCAAATCTTCACGGTTTCTTGTTTGAAAAACGTGTATTTTAGTGTTACGTTTTGTTATAAGTTTTTTATTTGCAGTAGCTTGAAAAAAATATACCGCGAATCGTATAGTGATCAAAACGACACTTTTTTTTTTTAGGTACCTATCGTTTGCACTAAAACACTCACACTTGACGTCGACGTGATAATCGTTACTTATCGATTTCCCTCTGGCGTTTGATGCCACACAGCGGTAACTTCCGGAACCTTTTCGTGTTATCGACTGCAAAACCAACGTTTGATTGCTCACGATCGTCCTCCGACTTTCGCGCAGTCCTACGTTCGTTCCCTTAGAAAAAAAAAAAAAAAAAAAAAAATTAAAAAATCCACCCACCCCGGTTGTTATATCCGATCCTTTTATCGTTATTATTTTTTCGTTATTTTCATTAAAAAAAAAACATATCGTTCTTAGTACTACACTAACGTTATGGTCCCAATCGAGTCTGACCACGGCCGGTGAAGCCTTGATGTGGCACTCGAAGTACACGTCGGAACCCTCTTTGATGTTGGAAGCGTTTAGGTTTCTGCCCAGCGTTATTTTCAGCCTCGGAGGATCTGTGTAGAAGGAGAAAAAAAGAGTGAAAAATTACAGACAAATAACCGTCCGGTTGCGTAGACGCGTACAGTGTACGTTGAGCGTAACTCGGTGCTCCTTGTTCAAACGGGTCGGAAAGTACGCGTTGCTCGCGACGCAGCTTACAACGCTTCGATCATCGTCGTCGGTCGGCACTAATTTCAACGTGCTCCACGTCACGTTATTATTTTCGACGACCTGGAAAATGAAAATGAACAGTGTACGATGTAAAAAAAAAAAAAAAGCTTTCGTTGTGCGCGATTTTAATGTCCGTTTGCATCGAAACGGGCAACGCGATGGCGGAATTCGAAAAAAAAACTACTAACGAGTTTAATCGATTAGCGTGCGCGTTTCAAAGTATAATATCGGCGGACAACCGCTACAACAGGATTTCGGGTAAATACCTACGTCTGATCTTCTCGTCTGCGGAGCACTTGGCCGCGCGTCTCGTCTCCGTGCCAATATAATAATATTGCCTTTAATATTTTGAATACCGGAATTAAATCTACGATTCCGTTTTTGAAGCGTTTCCGTTCACCTGTCATATCGTGAGTCAATCAAATAGTAGTCCGCTGAAATTCGATGAAAATCCGCAAAATCGACGTGGTGACGACCCGCAGTCCCGGTCCTATGCCGCGAGAACTTTCCGCAGAAACGGTTAGAAAATAAGGTCGTTCAGGGATTAATTCGGGTCGTTCGGTTCGGCGATCGACCCTTCTCCCATTAGTTAGGTAAACATCCACCCTCGCGCGTCCGATTCGAACAAAACAAATCGGGGCCCCGAGTCCTTTACACGCGGAGGAGCGCGCACACGACCTTCCGAGTACCGAAAAGCAAAAAACGCAGTTTCGATCCCACACATATTATATCCTCTCTCGGAACATCGCGGTCGTTGGAATAATATTATAATTATCTACTGAAACATCTATGCGGTATATACCACGTACATCGTAAAATATACACGTGTATTGTAACGAGTAGAACGAGTGTTGTTGTGTTGGATTACCCGTGGATCAATGATAATTTTCCGAAAATCATCGGGATTTAGATAACATAAGTATTTAAATCAAATAAAAAGGGCCGTTTAAGTAGATAAAATACCACAGTTAAAATAAAAATAGTACTTGAGGTCATCAAGCTGTACACCACCGATTTTGATTTTCGACCAAAAAAAAAAAAAAAAATTATACAGATAATTGTAACTTCGTTGGGATAACGCGTGTTCACAAAGCACGTACTACGTACAGTTCTAAAATTGAAAAAAAAAAAATCATGTTTGTCATAAAACAAACCGTTGAGGGTATAGATTTGAAAAAAAGATAGTGGTTATTTTTATTTTCAAACAACGATATTTTGGTCGTTAAAATAATCATTCGGATGAATATTATCTAGGTAAGTATCTTAAAACTTCCGTTCGCATAGACACTCCTAGTAGTTATTATGAGCGTAGAAGCATATAAATTATATATTATTTCCGCTCAACGATTATAAACTAACAGACGTGTTATTTTTTGAATACTTCCGAGTAAAAACACGTGAATTCACGGATGAAATCAAAATTGACCACTCCGAAATGCTTAAGACTTCGCGCATTTTCGAAAGCTCGAGCATCGGTGCACATACCACGAGTGTTTAATTTAGAGGGACTAAAACTAGTGTGTATATAATTAAAATTTCTATACTTTTAAATAGGTGAATCTATACAATATTATTTTAGTGAAATTTTTTATAAAAATTTTTTTTTTTTGTATTTTTAAAAACACTATAAATATAAGTGTCCTACGATTTAGGTACCTAGTCATCGTTAATATAACATGAGCAACATCATCGGGCTCAACCAACATCGGTTACGTGTAATGATAATTCTAATGAACGTAATTTTGATATGAAAAGATAATAATTTAGCAATGTTCGTTCTATAATATGGATAGTGTATATTTTGTTGTGCGAGTGTTGCGTCATTCGAAAAAAATCGTCATCTTTAAATTCACAAAGAAAAAAAAAATAGTCAACAAAAAGCGTTTTAGAGCGAAACCAACAAGTCAGTCAACTTGCATTAAGTCTCGTGTAAAATATCCTTCTATTCTGTACTCAAAATAACGGATCGAATAAATTGATAAAAAATTAGTTTGAATAAATTAATTGTACAGCGTAGAAGCGTCCGATAAGAATGTAACTGGATTTTAGAGCTACATGCATTTTTATTATGTATTTGAATCAAAAGCAACGGAACTATTTTTTGTTTATTTGATCAACGAACAACAATTGTTCGTAATTTAACAAAAAAAGGTGAATAAACGTTCAAAACGGTCGTAATTCATGAAGTTTTATGAAATTTTATAAACGTTTTATTATTCGTTTTTTCGAACGGTTTTTTGTCGTCGCCATGCATCCGCTGTTTTTTTTTTTTTAAACTGATAGGATTACCTTGACTCTTTTCGTCTCGTAGTCGACGACTTGTCCGTTGTGATACCAAGTGATGTTGGCTGCGGGCCTCGATCCGTACGAAACGCAGTCCAGGGTGATCGGTTCTCCGGAGAGAAACGGGTGTTCGGCTCCGACGATTGCCACGCTCAACGGTTTCACTGTAAAAAAGCGTTTTAAAATGAGACTCGATAGGGGGGTTGGTTTTCTCCAAAAAAAAGGTACGGAAAAAAAAAAAATAAATAAAAGACGTACTACGTATATCGATCGTGATTTATCGTTTAATATTCGTACGACGACGATATTCAGGGACTATTTTTTAACAGTTTCGTTGCACAACGCACTTTGGGTCTCAACAGGAACTCGGTTAGATAAATACGAGCCACGTCACAGGGAAAAGATACTAATATGAGATGTTTGACACACACATTGATGTTAAATACTAATATTTGTCGGTTTAGTGTGTGTACAAAGGTACATTTAACCAACTTCACTTTTTTATTCGCACATATAACACACACGACGCTCAAACAGTTTGCAGCTAAAAAATATTCGTTGGTTTTTACAAAGCGCTAAACGTATACGGTGGATTTAAAAATTTTAATTTAAAAACATAAATAAATATTTTTTTGGTAATTAATTATTTTATTTGAATCTAATTAGAGTAACAACTGACACGAAACGTGTGACGAGTGATACACTCGCTACTGCACGTATGCATTATGCCAAAACGCACAAAAATAGGCGTTGTAACGAATACATCATGCTAATAAAGCATACTTAATACACATATCTAATAAACTTCGTCCAACATGTCTGAAAACGTTACCAAACTAAATTCCAGTTTGTAGACCGCGTCCCTTGGGCCAGTGCATTTTTTGTATCGCGATATGAACGGAAAAATGTCGATGCGGTTGATAACCGTCATATCTTTATCATCGAGAGCGACTCCAGAGATATATCTGGATGGCGTCATAGTTCACTTTTAGCATGCAGAAAATGACGTAAAAATTTAAAAAAACATATTTTTACACCGCGTTTTAGGGATATTCTTTTCGATTTTTACTATTTACTCTAAATTTAAAATCAAAATTTACACCAACGTACTACATACTTTTTAGCGTGCGAAAAAAACCCACCGTTCTTCTCTTTCTCGTTTTAGAAGGATATTATGACGTTCGCCATGTAACTTTTTTCCGTTTATTATATTATACTAAACGAGTCATATCACGAATATCGCGTCACGTGTTACTATTATAATATCGTCACTCGTTGGCAACGAGGCTGTGCTCGTATAATAGTAGTTTTATAACATTTTTTGCGAAGACACCGGCTGGTGGTATAATCTGGACAACGTTTTGCATCACATTATCCCCGCGATGCTGCTTACAAGTAACAGTCAGTCATTGCATAATTTCGTATGCAGGTGTTAACAAGTCGACGAATGTCGTTGTTTTTGTTTACTTTCAGGTTACATCCAGATGTATTCAGAACACGCCGTCGCGAACGCGTGCGAAACACGCGAGAACACTAAACCTGCACACGGCACGGTAGTATAGCCAATATTATTATATTCTACTGTATTATATTGCACTTTCGTGTCCCGAAAAAAAACAAAAATGAGGACGGTTTTAGATTTCGATCGAATACGCTCTTTTTTTTTTTTCCCCCTCCCGAGCACAGACGTTTCTCGTGTGCTAAAGACACGATTGTGAACAGCGAAACGTTTTTTTTTAAAAAAAAATAAAAAAAATACTCTACTCAAATTATTTCAAATCGTCGTTTCAATATAATTTTATTTGGTTCCCATAAACGGCGGTTGAAGCCAATAAACAGTGGCGCGATACTTTTAACTTACCATACGGTACGTATATGTAATTTTTTTTTTTTTCGTACACACCTGTGGTTAGTTGTTGGTTATATAAACAAAAAATACTTGAACTGACTGGCGGTGTGAAAATACGTTTTTTTTTTTTTAAATCTCTCCGAAGACCGAATGTGGCCCAACAATATCTCTTCAGATCACAAGGATACGCGTGACGGACATTTACAATGCGTGTTTGTTATTTTTCAGTTTTTCAATTATATTCGATACAAAAACGCACTGACAAAGGCCTGTAAACTCGAATTTAGTTTAGTAACGTTTCCGAACGAATTAGACGCAAAGTTTCAAAATGTACACTTACACACGTCTTTGTATAAGTGTACAATCACGAAAACAATTAATCCAGTAAAAGAATTGAAAATAAAAACCTAGTTTGGCCGATGTGTAACGATTTTGTTCAGTTTTCAAAATGTCCACAGTAAAATTGTACAATAACGAACGTCGTTTCTAGTCCCCAAACACCCACTAATTCTCTATTTACGTATCACTAATACTCTCTTATACTCACGATAAACGTTCATGGTGACCGATTTCGACAACTGGACGGTGTTCGGCACGTTGGACGCGTCACAGACCAACAGTTTACCGTGATTTTCCCGGTGAACGCGATCAATGCGCAACACGTTGGCTACCGTCTTGTCATCCAGCTGCTGGACGCTTTGGATGTTTTTCGGGTCGTCTCCACGCACGTTCCACGTCACGCTCGGCAATGGATTTCCTGCACGCAATAAAAAAAGGAAAGGAACGAACAAAATTACGAGTTTCATTTATGGAATAACTGCAATACTTTATAAAGTTTCAAGGGATTCGGATTTTTAATCACGGTACACTCACGGCACCGAAAAGTTTTCTTAATATATATTTTTTTTTCATTTAATTATTTTATATTTTTTTACTGTCAATTGAGTTCTTTTCAAATTCAAATTTAGTATTTCTACGTAATATTGGATACGGAACGACTGTAAAAAAAAAGTAAATAACATTTTTTTTTCATTCAATTATTTTATACGTTTTATTGTTAGCTAAGTTTTTTTTTATAATTTATATATTTTTAAAATTCACATACGGGACCATTTACCGAACAAAAGAAGAATCGTCAAAATCGATTGCATGACAAACATACAAATAAAAACGTACAGTCAGAACATTCCTTTTTTTTTTTAAATTCTGCGTTAAAAAATACAAAGAAACCCAATTATTTCGGTCATTCGTGTACGTGTTATATGACTTTGATGGTGCAAGTCATTTTCAAATGAAGATGTTGGGAAACATAATTATTTACCTAACAGTTAAAATTTGTCATGCGTTTGAAATACATCATTTCGAGTTAAATTTTTCAACTTTTCACTTACAATTAAATTTTATGTTAAGCGAGACGGGAAATCCCCTTGGTACCGTGAAAGCTATTACGTACTGGCTATACACAGTATTCAAGGATTTGAGCCACGCAGTTTTTAACAAACATTGGAGGTTTAGGTTTCTGAAACTTTCGAGAGATTTATTGTCGACACCAACTGCACACGTGTTTAGTAAAAAGTGAAACACGCGATTCAGTGAAATACATTTTCGAAAAGTGTAAAAATGTAATATCTAGTTTGATGAATTGTTTCAAAAAGAATAAGGAGTGTGTCGTACATAGGTTATCATTTTTGAGTTAAACAGCATTTCATCGAATGATCGTGTTGTTATAACAGCATTAAGTTTGCGTTATATACGAATTACACGACACACACACACACACACACACAACGATGCTTAATTGTCGTTTTTGATAGTATAAATTTCACCGTGTTGCTTTTATCGTTCGTCTTGATTATTTAACGTTTTGAAATTTAAATAGCTTCGTTCGTTTTTATTGTGTTATAAATCGTCCTAAATTAAATAATCATAATTTTGCTCTGACGCGCATATACGCATATACCTACTAACGGCTCCGTTTCAGGTTCCCGGTACACATGTATAACTACACACTATCATCGTATTAGACTGGACGCGTTTATTACACTTTATAAACTTTGGTACGAGCGAAAATCTTCAGCCATCATGATGTGTAAAACGGACATCACAGGAACGGTGACTTCGAGTGAACTGAACGAGTTCAAGAGCGTGAATCAAAATGGAAATAAAAATAGAGTAAAATAGAGAAAAACTATATAGGACCTGTTTACAGGGAAAAAAAAATAGCACAACAACATGCACGTAACAATTATTATTACCCACGATTAGTGCGACTGTAAGAGGATAGGGAAAAACACGAGTTTAAAAGAGGAATCATAGACGTACGCGTAAACTTAAGGTAGAAAAGTAACGAGTGTTCGTTTGCGGACTCAAATAGATTTTTTAACGAAGTTTAGGCAGTAATATTCAACATTGAACTACACAAAAAATAAACTGTCCGGCCGAGTGCTTGAGACCGTTTAATCTCCCCGATTCGGTAAAATGTACTCAGGATCTCTCAGAGTAAAAAAAAAAAATTATAGTAAAATACGCGAGATTACGTTTTGTCAAACTGGAACGGAAAAAACGGACATTTGACGTCGATATGGCGCCATGATTACATCATTTGATTTTGACGGAATCATATTATGAGTAAAAATATGTAAAATCAAAGTATAAGCGCTGACCGTTATGAACTCGCGTTCAGACTTCTGCGGCGACCCGCGGACGAGACCGACTAATTATTAAGATTTTCCATGCCGCACGACAAATCCCCTGTTCGAGAGAAAAGACCGCCGAATCCGTTTCGTTTCCTCCGCGGCTGTAATACACGGAAAACACTCGTAATCCCTCGGTCGTCTCAACGAAATCCCTATCTCCGTTAGTTTACCGACGTAGGCTGTATTCAAGCGATTCGTCTCCGTCAATCCGAAATTCGGATTTTTAGTCTGTGTTATCTAACCGATCGTGCTTCTTAGGACCACGACTTTCGCGCAACACATTATTTTCTATGTTGGAAAATGTGGCCGATCACGAAAAGTTGGGAAAAAGGCGAAAAAAAAGAGAGTAGAAGAAGATGTCGGAAACGTTTGGTCATGTTTTTACACTCCGGGTGTAGCGAAGAATCATAATATGGGTTTTAACATGATGCGTTTTTTATTTTTACCACTACGGAATCACATAGTAAAATTAATAAACATATAATGATTACTATACGCGTATAAAGTAAACATATAATATACTTACAGTAAATTTAAGTTTCAAAATGTAATTTTTTTTTTTGTAACCATATTACTACTACTTAGCATTTTTTAATAAAGTAAAACAGTTTGTGTTTCTACTAATGTGCAGTATATAGAGTTAAAACCCGTGCGATACTCCACTCAATGACTTACAGGCGATTACATAAAAATATATTTTAATCTTGGCGTTAGGCGTGTAAAATAAGCGAGGAAAACGATTTTCTTTGTTTGTTGCTTAAATTATATCGCCGTAATCTCGAAAATTCATTACGATCGCCCATTAATTTTGTAGTTTATTTGATTCAACTGCAGTAATCGTCGAGTTGTTTCACTTTATTAATATTATATTATATAAGAAATGTAACAACACTTCAAAAACTACTGGTTAAGACAGGGTTTTTTCAACACTTTGTTAATAAACTTTTGCTTAAAAACTTCTTAAGGCGCAGCTCCGTTTTTTTGGAAATTGCCGTTTTGCGTTTGAAAACTTTACGAGGTTATTTCTTCAGACCAACAGGTAATTATTGCAACGAGCGAATATATAATTATGTGTAAAGAACAATAGTCTGAAACAATAATTTAATTTCGAGATCAGCACGACAAAGGAACTGCCGCGTTGTTCAAAGTAACATCCTCTTTTTAATTTTTCGGGGATGTATCTACCTATGATTATTATTGTTAAAACTAACTTTATTTTTCAAAAATTTGATGAAAAAAAAAAATCTCTCATTTTGATAAATCATTCTCATCGGTAGCTAATCCTGTGACCGCAAACATCAGTTAGTGTGCTGTGTCGCGTTTAAATTGGTAATTTATTTAATTAATGTTAGATTTATGAATGTACAAGATAGGGGGTGTTCATGCTATTCGTAAGCAATTATAATATATCGTATAGAGTATACACTCGATTATGAGCTTTGTTAAAATAAAAATGTAAAAAATTAGTGCGACTGTTCGTTAAAACATTAAGATCTACGTGGTGACTAAAATGTGTTGCTTTCTGAGTTAACTATGTCATAAAATTTAAAATGCTACTCTTCGCGTTCGAGAAAACACAAAAACGGAATAAATTAAAGCGATTGGAACAGATATAGAGGCCATATAATATTATAATGGTATTTTTTTAACGCAGCAACCTGCTATTTATTGTTTTTTGTACATTACGTATTGTGTAAAATTGTTAGTTTTATTTACTATCTCGTCCAACAACCGATGCTTTTTCTGAATAGAAATTCGTCAAAACGAGTCGGCAAAAGTAACAAAAGTGATTGGATTTTGAAAACTTGACGGCAAACTTAGATTACAGCGAGTCAGAGACGTTTGATTAAAACTTCCAAATATTTGACAGCTGCTGTTCCCCCAACTCTGCTGTTCAACATAAGGCACTTACACGTTTGACACGACACATTCAAATAGTTGACGTTAAAAACACGTGCAGAAAACGTGGAGTTATTGAAATTAAACGCGAACGAAAGGTGATGAAAAATACATATTTATATGAGAAGAAAAATTGTGAAAAAAATATTCGACATATTATTTCGAGCTGTCGAAAGTTATAACAGAATTAAAAACTCGAATGTTTCAATTGTTTGTGACACACCAGAAAACGAACTATCAGTCGGTTATATACTCAAAAAGAGTGACGTGCTGAGACAGTAAAGACGTAATAACGCGACTTCCTAATTAATTATTGATAATAAAAATAAAGGACGTATAGCTTCAATTGTTTAAGAGTCAATTAAAAAGAAAAAAAAAAGAATGGTTTTTTCAAAATAAATGTACCTAACCCTAACTCGATATAGAATATAGATTAGAAAAATGTCAATTATTGACTTGTCAAAGGGTTGAAAATAATTTGAAACGTGTTATCCGAGTTGATTTCGCAATCTAAACTAAAAACTATAATTTTTGTTGGTCGAGCTATCGGGATCGCATTCGTTTTACAACAAGCGATATATTGTTCTAGACAGCCTATTCATTTATAAAAGGGAAAAATCTAATTTTTCAATTGGTAATTTTGCCTTTCTCGCTATTCTCGGAAAAGAAGTGTATAGAAAAAAAAGTCCACACGGACCCCAAATGAAATTTCGAACAGTTTATTATTAAACCGACGTAGGAAAAACAATCAACGAGTAATAAATTTAAAAAAAAGTGTTTTTTTCACTTTTTTAAATTAAAACAAACGATTTTTTTTATAAATTTATTAATACGAACGATTAATTAAGCTTTTTGTTGTATGTATATCTAATGGAAATAAGTCCTGTTGAAGTTATATTCAAAGTGAAAATAATAAATGTAATATAACCGTAAAAATAGAAAAAAAAAAAAAACCAAGAACTATAAACTTTTAGAATATTCATGGGTTTTCATTGAAACGTGTAAATAAAAAGATTTAACGACAAATTAAATTGTAAATTCCCATACAAAGGCTGAAAGACGATTTAAATATACGCATATTACAAAAAGAGAATATATTATATACATTAGAATGTAAGTAGAATACCGTATCCGCGGGATATTTTCACACTTATTTTTTGTTGAAAAAAGAATTATATTTTATCTTTAGTATTTCAGAACTTTCCGTCGGAGATTTTAAACAAATTTATGTTTACCAGTAGTTGTTATTATGTTATTTTTAAAATTAAATAAGATGCTGTGTGCGGGTCGATAATTTAATCTCAACACATTTTTTAAAGAACTCTTACAGATAAGTACACTTCATTAACTTTGTTGTATTTTAAAAAGTGGTTTTTTTTAGCACAATATTACAATTGGAACACAAAGCTTATTTAAAACTTAAACCATATTTTAGAGAACTTTATGAACCGAGTCATAAATTTCTAATTAATTTCGGCTCAGTTCGACTGAAGCACAAAATGTAGGAAATAGAATTTACATTTATTTTTGTCCTATATCATCTCAACTTGTGTATGTAATTTAACCTAACACGAATTATACAATCGATGAGAAAATCAAAAAGATACGATTGTGATAATTCAATTAAAATGTTGGCGTTTCGTCAGTGTGGTTTTAAACATTTTTTTTTTATTGTTTTTCATTATTTTTGGTGTAAATATCTGCCGACGTATGTTCAGGGTTAAAACAAAATTAGAAATAAATTGGTCAAAAGACACCCGTGAATTTACTTATATTTTATTTTTCAAAACCACTTTTTAGTACCAACACTTGGTGTTTTAGGAATGACGTTCAATATTACGTTCAATTGTGATAGCTTCTATTTCATTTTGTTTTTACTATACTTTTTATCATTTAACGTCCATGTTTGTCCAAAACATATGTGAAAATAAAAAAGCGAAAAAAATATGAGAAGGATAGGTACTTCTGTATACTCCAAAATGGGAATTTTCGCACAGAAAAAAATATTTGGAATTTTTAGCGTATAGCAAACGAAATGGCGAGCAATCGCAACAATTTTGCAAGACATGACATACGTATGTATTTTAAAATATTGTTTTTGGATTAAACTTACGGAAGGAAATATCGATTAAGGCAATAAGTATCATGTAAAACAGATGTTTTTCGACCTTTGTTTACAATTTTTACAGTTATACAATTTATTTGACTCTATGTCGATTGCTCAAGACAGAAAAAAAAAATGGATTTTTACTCATAATATGTTCAGTAAATTACTCCGCATGAACATGTTTGGGGAAGTTAGTCAACGAAATCTCTATAAAAATGTTGTGTTTTCAAAACCTTAACCACCGAAACTAAACCCTAATAGCAACTATAAGTTAACACCAAAGGAAATTCACTTTCAAACGAAAAAAACTCTAACTAAAATCTATGAACGAAACCGACATTGATTATAAACCAAATAAATATTTTGTTTCGCCGTCTTAATTTCTATGCGATTAGCAGCAAACGTCAGTTTTTTTTTCCAACTAAAATAAAACGTTTGCACACTTACCCCCGTACGATTTGCACACAATTTCCAGTGGCTCGTGTTCCAAGATGGGTGGCAGCGTTGAATTCCAAACGGCATCACTCTCGTTGTCTTCGATTTCCAATTGGTAGGGCGGCGCTGTCGGAGAAAAAAATCGAAGGTTTTATAAAAACGATTGCTCAGGAAAAAAAGATTTAAAAAAAAAAAAAAAAAAACCCAATAGATCATTTATCTTTTTTATAACTTGTATTGTAAGTTTAATGGTTCTAATGTATGAAATTTACCGTAAATTTACGGCGAGTAAACTCATAATTTTATATTTTAAAAATACCCTCTGTACATAAACTTATAGGAACACAAAATAAACGATTTTAATACCTCATGAAAATCATGTTTACGCATCACGATAAACCAACGTTTACCTTGTTGATACACAACTTAACGAAAAAGTTTTATTTATTGTTTTACCGCCAAAAGCTATGTTTCGCTACGCCGAGTAAGATAAAATTGTACAACACAAATTTAAAAATGGAAACTGCACGAGGCGCCGAGAGAGAACTGTAAATCGTTATGCATTTTGTAAACAAATTAAAATAGATTGTCTGAAAAACATAAAGAAAATAAAAGGATACCTCATAATAAAAATATATCACTCGAATTAAATTTGAGTGTATTGTACGTTTTGTGTGCTGTGTTGGTAATCAAACTATAGTAATCGTCGGAATGGTTTTTACCCGTATAAAGAAAAGAAATATTGGAAGATGTTATTTGTGTGTTTAAAACACGATTTCTTTGAAACAATAAAAAAAATGAAATAACTAAAAACAAATAAATCTGTTTTTTAATAGCGACTCTGCACTCTATTCGCAAACGGTTTGTAATAAACGCGAAAATCATCGAACACGCGAATTTTGAAATATACACAGTACATCTAACTTTCGCTAGACAGTTTTGCGTAATTACGTTAATATTTTATTCAGATTCCCTCGGGAAAGTCGATGATAGTTTCTAATTGATAGATTAACGTATCCGAGGAAGTGTTCGTTCTCAGGATAAACGAAAAAAAAAATAGTTATTTTTTTCCCTCGCCTTGGGGAAGTTTAAAGACGTTCGTTAATATAAATATATATATATATATATATATATACGCGTCGACGAATTTATCGGTTGAAATGCAAATTAAACGTAATCGTATTAATACGAGTCGGTACAGTGTACACGGCGTTCAGTGGAAAACTTAAGTATGATTCGTCGAGCTTAAACTTGTATTCATCTGGTTAAAATATATACTCGTCGTTTCGCATTGACACCTATACGGGGATCTTAGATTTCTCGTTTTATTGTGTCCAACGCCATGGACAATAATATTGTAAATGGTTTAAAAGAGTATCCCGTTCACTTTTTTGAGACAGTATTACAATATACGTAAGCGCGTGAAACGTATTATAATCCCGAAAAATAAAATTTACCACGGTTACGCGACGTGTGTTCGAAAATTAATTTAGGTACAAGTTACCCCGTTAAAGACGGTAATTATTCGTTGCGACTCGCATTTTAACACAGTTTGCCGTTGATTAAAAAATAATTAGTTTTGCCAGTCGTCTCGATTACGAGAGCTGTTAATTGTTGCACCCACTTTGTTTTATCGCGTTCCGAAAGACGTCGATTGCTCTCTGTAACTAGGTCAGAGCGCGGAAACTCGGGGTCTTCAAAAACAAGACGTTATTTTTTAGAAAAATTTTTTTTTCCATAACACCTACGCTTAGAGTGAACTGCGAGTATGGGATCCGTGAATGAGCCCGTCTCGAAAATCACGATATCAACTCGTAATATCAATTATTAAAAAAAAACTTAAAGAATTTTTAACCACGTTTTCATCACTACGACCACATCCGTTCGGTATATATCGAAATGAATTCGGCAAAAAAAAAAAAAAATGCGAGGAGCAAATCACTCTTTTTCGTGGATTTTGGAAGGTTCAGTTCAACTCATCAGGCGAAACGTAACAGTTCTGAGTCAGCTCGGCGTGTCTCAAACGCTAGAAAATCTGAAATGAATTAAAATTCTACGGTTTGTTGAAAAAAAAAAAAAAATTGAAGTTATTCAAAATTTTCTTTACGTATCGTTTGTACGTATCACCCACCGTTAGGTACTAAACGTGTTGATAATAACTCGTTGCCGAAAAAAAAACATAAACGAAACCCATACGCTGTGTTAACCGATTTTCGAAACAATATAATAATCGCATTGAAACACGGTTTTGAGGGGTTCGTACTCTGTTCGGTTACGTGTTTAAAAAAACGTTTCACGAAACCGCGACGACTGTCTAAAATTAAAAATTTCCACACTTCTTTTTTAAAACGAAAGACGACGTTTTTTCTTTCTGCGCACTTTTTTTTTCTCAAAAGATGCAAAAAAAAACTTAAAAATAAATTCGAGAAACTCCTGACCCTGTAAAACTTTATAACTCACTCATAACGTCCAGCCGGACGAAGTTGTTGCGCGTCGGCGAGTATTTGAAGTCCTCCCGGCACCTGTAATGGCCGCCGTCCGACTCTCGCACGTCCGTGATCGCCAGCATGGCGATCCCTTCGCCGTTCTCCGCGTAGCGAACCCGATCGGCCAGGGACCGGTCCGACCACAGTGCGCGGGCCTGCCGTTCCCGCTGGTCCACGCTGCAAAAACAGGCGGCCAAGTGCAGTCGATGACGGTCATTGCACACGAGATGATGACGGTATAGCGATCGTCATTGTTTTGCCAGGTCAGCGCGACTTTGAGACGCGAGACGACCGCCAATATCTCAATAACTCAATAATTCTGGCCGCTCTGAACGTGCGCAAACACGTGACCGGCATTGGCCAATATGGTAGAACGGAGCCGTAGGAAAGAAAACGCGCCCGATATAATAAGAAGTCCTGCGGATCAAGACGACCCACATATCCCCGTGCGCGGTCCAGCCCGATCGGCAGAAAATCGAGGGTTTTGGGAAAGAGGACTGTTGCACCGGAGTCGATTCGCCGAACTCTCGGACTTTCGGAGGATGGGGGCGGCTTAAGGAGAACGTTTCGAAAACAGCGATCGTCTCGGTATAACAGTGAGCGACCAATGAAGTGCCACTCGTTGTTCAACAATGATAATGATATGGTCAACGTTAAACGCCTATACCGCAAGTCTTAAACTTAGAAAGTGAATTGTTTTTTCAATGATAATCTTCGAAATTTAAATCGCCGTTTGCGTTAGAACGCGGTGCACGAAACACACGTGCAAGAAACAATACCTAAACGATTACGGTGTGTACGTTTTGTGAAACATTTTCAACGCCAAAAAATGTAAATAATCAAGTTAAAATATATTTTGTACTCCCGTAGCAACTGCGAACCAGCAGGTTGTTAAAACTTTGCCGTTTCGTTTGGAAGATCAATAGAATAATGGCCTTTCTGGAACCGACGCGAGGTTTTGCGATTTGTTTAATAATTGTGTTATTATAATATAATCACGTTACATATAGCGCGCAGAACCCGGTAAGAAAAATTATAACTTTTAGGAAGATATAAGCTGTAAAAAGCGGCCCTCACGCTCTTGTTCACGGACAAAGCCAGTTGCTTTTTATCGGAAAAACGCGCGAGTGAAACGAAATGTGTGTCGTGTCGAAAACACCGGTTTGATCGTGGTTTGAATGTGGAAATTATTATACAGACGAAGCGCTCGTACGATTAGCGTCGTCGATTCGTTTTCGATAATTCACCTTGAACGCATATTTTGTATGAAATACTAAAAAACCAAATCGTTTTACTTACGCTCACAAGTTGTATTATGAAAGTTAAGAAATATTGATTTTTTTTTTTTTCACTTTTAATAAAATACCCGGAATACTTTATATCGCTAGTTTGACGGACTATAATTCAATATCTGAAAGCAATGATAATAAATCGTCGCCTATTAACTTTTGGTGTGTTAGCAGTAATAGTTACAAATGCGTTGATTAATGATTATGATGGTTAATGCGTTAAAAATGCATACATCAGACGTTCACTGTTTGAGGAGGTAATTTTATGTTTGTCGTTAGGAACAATAGGTATAAAAAAAAAAAACGACCGTTTTATTCTCTTTATCGAAATAATAATAATAAAGGGTTTTTCACACATTTATAAACAAAAGCTTGATCGAACAAAATATACGTACCGTTTCCGTGCAAAACTTATTCTGACTATAATCGAGTAAGTTTATTTTTAATTTAAAGTTCTTTTTTTTAGTAACGTATATAGTCTTCGCGGTCGATACAAAACTAAAAAGAAAAACATATATGTACCGTTACTGGCTTGTTTGAAGGACGAGTTTTCTAGACCGGCCGACATACCAATCGTTTATAAACCAAACGGTGTGTAAAATTTCATCGAAATATCGAGATAACTCTACAAAATCTGTCTAGATTCGAACATAGATTACAAGTATTTGACTTGTGTTAGATGAGTAACGTGTACGTTCACAGACAAAGTACGCGATGAAAATTAAAAATGCCCAATATTTAAGGGAAGCTGGAAAGCATATACCTTTAAGAGGAACACTAATTTTGAATTTTTTGTAAATTCCAAATTAAATTAGGAATTTTCCGTCGGTAACATATGTGTTTGCTAAAATAACAAAACGTATTAAATTCTTAAAGTCTATGAGAAAAAAGTATTTGCACTAACTCAATTAATCACATGCTATCAGTATTGATAGGATAAATGTGTATACTGTGTTATACACTGTAATATGTATTTAATACGACAAAATAATATGTATTATTATTGTTGTTGTTGTTTTAATGTTTTGTCTGTATAGATAACTACGAGGCATCTTTTTAGATATCGTGTAGTATTTGAAAGGGCACAATTTGGAATTTTAATCCAAGCAAGACAAAAGGTGAAAAAAAAAACAATTAATTACCAAACAAAAGTAAATAATAACAGAAATAAACGGCTACAACAAGAAAACGTTTCCCAGGTTTGAGTTTTAAATCCTATAACCCAAATGAAATTAATATTGATACTAAACCGCAAGTCAACCGGCTCTAGGAGTATATACCACATTCGCTCACATGGCGTCTTATTTTATCCCCGTAATATCAGACGTATTTGCGGATAATAATTTATGATTGACTGCTCTACTAATCTATATTATGACCTGAACACAATGTGCTGTGTGCGCTTTTTTTTTAAATCAAGAACGTATAAGCGTCTTTAAACCTCTTTAAAGCTCTAAAAGAACATCATTGTACGGAAATCTTATACGCTAAACGTTACTGGCGCAACCAAATGGGAGGACGTTTCGATAAATGCACCACCGAATATATCGATTCGATTAAAATTTTTGTTTCGTTAATGTCGGTAATTTTCGGTTTTGTAAACATATTTTATTGTTTCGTTATCGCTCGCGAACGTCGAAATATTCTGCTGACATAATAAGACTATATGGTGACGAGCACGTTCCGGAAACTGGACGAAAAATCATTTGTTTCATAGTTAGAAAAATATATCTAAAAGTGTTTTGTGTTTTGAAACATACGACACCATAGTATTTAGATACGTCTACCACCATACGTCGCTGGAAAGTTAACGATAATACATTTATCGTTAGAACAGTATATTTTCAACAGGCGAGTAAGTTTTTGTATAGCAGTGAGTATTTGGTGAAATTAATTTTTAATTTTCGCGATAAATGATTTTTGCACAACGTTCGGACACGAGGCCGAGAACTGCAGAGCAAATATTATATTTTGCCGCACGACTACTGCAGCAGGTTTCCGCGTGATAAAGTGACGTTAAAAATGTGTCAGAAACACCGCGCGTACGTGTTTGTGTGGCCGAAATCGTAAATAAATATCACACATCAACGACAGCCGGTATTATAACGCGTTTAATTAAAGAAAAAAAAACATATATTATTTTCGAATATTCTCGTCGATTAAGAAAATTGCGTCTCGTTTGATTCCACTCACCTAAAAATCGGATAGTCCTGTCCTCTGTACCAAATTATTAAAATCGGCCATTCCGTCGAGTTCCCAACGCTTTGGACGTCACACGGAAGTTTAGCGTCATCGCCCAAGACCGCGCTTACGCGTCTGACATTATCTGCAAAAAAAAAAAAAAAAAAATTAAATAAATAAAAACCATAAAACGTCCGTACTCGTTTAAAGGGCTGAAAAAAACTACGCATTATACATTCTGGACTATTAATTTATAATAACAGTAAAAATTAATTTTTTGCGGAAATTCGAGTAATAATAAAATCAAACGTCCAATGCGCGAACAGTCTTTTTCATTATAACAAATAAAAAAAAAAAAATTGACATCGGATCGTTTTAG
Source organism: Hormaphis cornu (assembly GCA_017140985.1). Taxonomy (NCBI): domain Eukaryota; kingdom Metazoa; phylum Arthropoda; class Insecta; order Hemiptera; family Hormaphididae; genus Hormaphis; species Hormaphis cornu. Next base: position 13,540,688 of record CM029365.1, on the reverse strand, counting down.
AAGGCGTGAAAGTTTTTTACGCACGTTCAATTTTGTCCGTTAAACAGAAAGTGTTAAAAATTGTCCGAATTTTAAAATAAGCACTAGCCGATTTTAACTGCTGCAGGAAGGTACGCGTTTCACGTTTTAATTTTATTCTCGTTTCTTTTTTTACAAACGTTTTGCTTGCGTCAGCGAACGAATTACGTTTTTCCGCAACACGTAAATAAAAATAACAAAGTAAAAACGCTCGTCGGAAAAATTCAACTTTTCTCCGAATTCGCACACCGTACTTTAACTGCGGGTTGTTATTGTTCAATATATTGAAAAGAGATCGTTTTACGTCGCACGACAATTTAGAATTTCTAAATCACTCGGTCGCATGAATTTTCTATTAGTATTTGAACTACGACCGCGCAGGAAGATTGAATTTAAACATTATTCACAATTCTAACGCATTTACCGCAACATCGTTGTTTACACGGACACGTTACTCGAAATCGACTGTTTTCCAATTGTTCGTATGATTTTGCGTGTTTGTTGGATCTAAAATGACGTTTGATATTATGCTGCTTTTTATTTCGATTTATTCATACACGTTTATTGTTTATAATCGATGATTTCACATTTCATACATGGGCCGGGAACGATTAATTCCGTTATGGCCGGCGTAAATCGCGAACAACGTAAAATAAATAAAAAAAGATAAAAAAAAAAAATTGATTGATATGCGGTTTACGAATCGTTCAAAGTCGATTTGAAACTCGTATCGCGCATTATGTCGTCTAGTGAAATATTATTATTATTCTTCAAATAAATTATAAATTTTATTTTTTCGAAAGAGCGTTCGGCATTACAGTTTATTTGTTTTGTCGTCACATTCAAAATACGTGTTGATAACTTAATAAAAAAAAAAAAAAAACCACACCCACGAAACGCGAACCGGCATTTTACCTGCGTTTCGTGCCGCAATGGAAACAGTACATTCAATAATAAATTTTTTTTACGCTTTTTAAAACGAAAACATATATTTCACGAAACCCAGCGAGGTTATGATCAAACATTTTTATACCATCACGTGAATGTACTATTTTTGATTCCCGGTTAAAGATGAGAAAAAATTGTAATCATTAGCCGTATACAGATCGAAAAATGATTTGCGTTGAAAAGAAAAAGAAATCTGTTGAAATATTTTACTTGTTTTTGGTGAACAACGAGTTCCAAGAGAAACTAAACTGAAATATTTACCAAGTGAACTCTTTTTTAAAGAAAAATCTCACACAGTGTCACATAATACATTTGTATTTGGTACGGACACGGATAAGTAAAATATTTTTAATATACTAACCTTTCAAACATGCATAGGCGTGCGCAGACCTAAAGTTCGGGGCGTGCCCGTGAAACATTTCTTAATTATGTCGGTGGGGGGCTCTGCCCCCCCACACCCTTTAGTGACTTTCAATATCAGATAAGATAATTGTTTATTATTAAATTGTATATTATAGATATACAATATATATTATAGATATTATAGATAATTGTATATTATTATATCATATATAAATTTATATTCATATAATAATTATATGAAAAAAAAATGGTAAGTCAAATGTGTATTTTAGTACAAATTCTTTATAATACAATTTATAGTGACATTCTTCTATTTTCTATTGTTTTAAATTCATAGATGACATGTTCCATGTTAACGTCATTTGTTAGCTGTTGTTCAGTAAACAGTAAAAGTAAAGAATCTAGTCGATCTTGATTCATTGTACTTCTTAGTTTTGTTTTTACAATTGTCATCTTGGAAAAAACTCGTTCGCATGAGCAACTTGTGACTGGAATGATAGTGAACAATTGTAAGATCTTATAGAAACAATTGTATATAGATATACCATTGTTAACTTTCAGCCAATCAAGCTACAAGTAAATGGATTCACTTAAAATACCATCAGGTAAATCAGACTTTGGCAAATGTTTTAAAAGATTTATTTCAGTTATAAGATCTGTACTTGAAGTATTTGAGAACTTGGCCAAAATATCAATCATTTCAGGTTTAGTCTTCATCTGCAGCAGACTGGCAACAGCTTTAATAAGGTTTAAAGTTTCTTGGTTAAACCTTGAATTCATTGCTGATATTAAATCATCAAGTAATTGATAATAAACTGATATCTTCATTTAATCTTTTTTGTTTTTAAAAAAATATTGAGAATTTGATTTTTGATCAATTTGGGTGGAAACTTTTCTACGAAGTAAGTCTGGAATAATTATTTGATGTTTTTTACATAAAGCCTCAGCTTGGTTAAAAATATCTTCAAATTCTTTATTTTTATTTCTGAAACTTTTAAGATTTGAAGTTAAAGACTGTACATTATCAAGAGCTAATAAAAGATTTAATTTTGGTGTTTGAAGTAGTGAACTGACTTTTAAAATAAGATTTAATATTGGCTACATCATAAACATACCAAAAACAAATTCAAAAGTTTTCATTTGATATAAAAGACCTATGCCTTTGGCTCTCATTTCAGGGACACTACAATTATTACAAATTTCATCGATTGTAAGAAGTAAAGTATCATAGTTATTCAATATGGCCTTGACTGCTTCAGCTCTACAAGCCCAACGTGTAGTAGAACATGATTTAATAGTCATCAGTGTAACATTAGTTTCTTTAGCAATTTTCTCTAATGTTGCATGTCTTATAGGGCTACTTTCAATAAAATTATAAATAAATTGAATAGTTCCAAAAAAATTGAAAACTAATCTGTTTTTTTTCACTTGCTTGGAAATTGATTTTTCACAAACAGAATCAACTAAAACGAGGTTCAAGCAATGTGCATAACAATGCACATATTTAATGTCTGCATTTTGTTCTTTACATTTGGCCTGAACGCCTCCTAAACTTCCGGACATTGTTGAAGCTCCATCGAACCAGACAGTTAATACAGAAGTCCAATCTTTTCCCATTTGTCTTATAACGCTATCAAGGGAATCAAATATAGATTGTGCAGTAACCGATGTCATACGCTTTAAAGCCACTAATGTCTCAATTGGTCTATTTTTCTCGCCATCAAAATATCTAATAACGATTGATAGTTGTTCAGAATGCCCTACATCGCTAGTTTCATCCGCTATTATTGATATATGAGAAGTCTCCATATTACTTTTAATTTTTTTTAAAACAACATTGTAAATAGATTTTATAATATCATTTTGAATGCGATTACTTCTGTATAACGCATTTCTTGCATTATGTTCATAATAAGATTGAAGAAAATTATCATACTTTGATAATAAATTTAATAGTTCTCGAAAAAGCCCTTGGTTTGTACTTGTTTCACTTTCATCATGTCCTCGTAGTGGTCGACCACTTTTCACTAAACAAATCACAATATCAATAACACGGTACATAAATTTTCTATTTTCAAGACGTTCTTCTTCTTTTTTACTTATTGCTGCTTGACGAGCTATATCTAGTTGACAATCAATTGATTTCAATTTCAAATAGTTCGATAAGGCAGTTGAACTATTTGTGTGATTTTTAGAGTACTGATGTTTTTTAAATGCTTCATTTGCTCGGTACCAAGCTCTGAAACCAGTTTTTGAAAAGGCAGCATCATAATGAGTACTATTTTTTTCATTACCTCTGAAACACCGACAAGGAAAACAAAATACTGCATCTATAGCTGAACTATATTCTAACCACTCATATTTTTGATACCATTCTTTTTGAAATGATCTTAGTTTATGGCCTTGTAATGTCCGTGGATATAAACTCAATATCGGAGTATTAGGCCCTTGCAAAATCATTTGTCTAAAATCTAGTTTGTTCAATGGCAATGGTTGTACAGGATCATAAATATCCACCATATTAGCTAAAATTAAAATAAAGTATAACTAAACTGATCAAATAAATTTGTTATGCATGAAAAATTTACACAATAATATTCACTAGTAAAAATTCACAATTTTTTAATTTTTATAAGTAATTTAATAAATTAATAAATTATTTATAAATTTAATAAATACCATTTAAATAAGTGATGTATTTGATCAAATTAAATAGTTTATATAATCAAATAAATTATTCACTTTATCCCAGAAACAATAAGAAACAGATATTCAAACCGTTAATCTTGGTCTTAAAATCAGTGAAACTTTAGATAGTAAGTTTAAGTATCATTAATTTACCAAACTAGTTCAGTTAAAAAAATTTATTTTTAAACTTAGGTAGCTAATGTTTATAAATTAACATTTAACGTCTAAAAAATTATGAAAATCACAACAAGGTAGATTATAAAATTTAAAAATTATTCATTAAAAAATACTATTCAAAATATTAAATACAATAGGTGATAAAAATAAATGATAATACCTATTATTTAATTAAAAAGTAAAACTCACAATACCTATTTTTATTTATTCATGCTTATTACTTAATAATTACTACCAAATTTTAAGTAATACTTACTATCTTCAATGTTTAAAACTGAATCATTATGGTCATTTCCATCAACTGGTTTGATAATAGCATCACTAGTGTCTTTTTGATGTACAATTGAGTTATCACCTTAAAACAAATGTACTTAGATACTACCGAGGTAAATATTTAATTAATACATAATAATTTAGATTATTTATTTAATAATTAATACATTAATAATAAAATAGACAATAAATGGTCTATTTAATGATAAATATAAAATTCTTACTTTCTGATTCAACTGGTGTGGGTCTAGATGATCTAATTACAAAACATTCAATTGAATTTATATGTTTATTTTTTTTTTTCGGTTTAACATCAGCCTCATTTAAAACTTTTCTTTTGACATTACTTGTTTCCATTTTTTGTTTTAAAAACACTGAATAATAAACCAATACTCACCGTTTATCAGTTTAACAGCAAACTATTAATTAATTATAATTAGAACACTAAGTTTTTACACTAAGTTCCCGAATACTGTATACGTAAACATAATACAAGGCATTTCTACTAAATAACATATAAGTATCGATGCGATCGTTGTTATCGTGATGGTGTGACGAAAACAAAAACGAAATGATAATATAAATAATAATGACGCTACTTTATACTCTACAAATTACCAAATTACAGTCTTTTTGGTATGTAAATTCTTCAATCGATAATCAAAATCTATAAATAACTTGAGATTCCCGGTATAGAATTCCCGGTTACACAGTCCTAAAAGATAAGAACAAGATTGTGCATTTAGACCAACACGTCTATACTCTATATACGACTACACGTCGAAATGTTCAAACTTTGTTTAACTAAATTTGGAAAAAAAATGATGGAAATTTTATCAAACATAAATCCTTATTTACTGTTGTAGTATATCATCATAATAACCAATAAAATAGCTTAAAAAAATTTTTGAAACAATTTTTCGGGTAGTGCCCAGGCACGCTCAACACGCCCTGTGCGCACGCCTATGCAAACATGGTATAGTATATCAAATTGTTTAAGTCCGTTCGTTGAAATGTTTAAAGTTAATTTAAAACTGAAAACAGTGATGTAATTTTATATAATAACGCAATAGGAAATGTATCAACAAAGTATGAAGACCGCATACTGGGCAAAGAAATGTTGTATAGAATATTTTATTATTTTTGGTCACGGTTGTATTTTTTTTTTTTTTTTATTATTATTATTTCAACAGTCATTCTTGCAAAATTATAACAGTAAAACCAGTACGAAAACAATTCAAAAATCGAATTTTGACTGTTTCTGCGCCGGATGTCCGTACAAAGTTTAAACATCGTGTTTTTATGAGTGCCAAATAAAAATAAATAATAACATTACAACTGCTCTCCAACTTTTTTTGTTCAGCGTAAATTAAGTTTAAACGAGATCTCTCTTCGACTGCTTGGAACGTTTTCTCTATGATTTATTCTGGAATTCAATGCTTTTGTTGTAATAATATTCAGTTTTCACTAATTATTTGAACATTGTTATTATTTTCGAAATATAATTGACGTACACAGTCGATATACTCTTTCCTTTTTCCTTTTTTGTTTTTATGCGATAATACGTTTACCGTGTTAGAAGGTACCTAGTTTCCAATTTTTGTCGCTATGACATTATTTTTTCAACTCGTAAAATAGAGTTGATTGAAATAACAAAAAATCGAGTGAAAAGTTAACATTTTAATTATTTTAGTTTACTACATTAAAAGTTGACTTACAAAAAAACAACATAATTAACTTAACTTAAAATAAAAGTTACGTTTCAAATTTATAACTCACGCGGCTTCGTACTTTGTATATAACATTTGCTCCTCTATAATATTTTTTTCCTGTTTTCTTTTGAAATTTTCTTCTTAGCAATACGTTTTTAATCGTTGCAGATTGACTTGAAGTTAACACGTTGAATTTAAACAAATTAACCAATTCAGTCGAAACGAGTTTACGAGTAAACTTAACTTAATGAAAATTCAACTAGCGTTTTGACTTTTAACGAATTTTCGCCCAGCCTCGGTATGAACTACCGTTAAGAGCTGGTATTATACCATGCAATATTTAATTTAGGTATCAGTAATCTAACCATTTAGATTTTAAGAAAATCCTCGGTAAACGGTGTGTGTGTGTTGCCGGATAAATTGACTGGCCGAGGGCGGACCGAATCGATTCCAGTTTACTCAGGGAAAGTTTTGGCGCGCGACCGGACGCACATCGCACCGGAAACGTCGCGCGAATAGTTGGCGAGTTTTAACGATTTTCGTGCCCGTCCGGACGACCGAATACATCGGTCTAGCTCAGCTCAGTCCGATATCATGTTGTCGACCAAATTCGGTTTCTACACAGCCAAGATTCGTAAACTTACGTATTGTGTATCGTCGATGGCTACATTATACTATTATCGAACTTTGTTAAGTAGACAATTATTTATGAGAAAAAAAAAATGTTTATATCAGCAACGGAAGTCATGTGACGTGTCAAACAAACGTAAAATTATGAAACCCTGTTTGTTTTTTGTTCAATGTTCAATTTTCTAGATCGACTCTCGTAACAGCGCTTCTAAAACTACGACTTCGCACACAGGTTGTCCCAATAGTTAGATGGCACAGCAATTATCTCGGAAAGTATTAAAAACGAACATTTCTTATAATGGTCGTTTTGTTTTTGTGGTATAAAATACAATTACAAATGCAAATTGTCTTGAAGTACATTAATTGGTGTTTGAGTTTCTTATAAAAACTTGATAGCGTAACGTACGCATCTTATACTTGATTTGTGTGTGATGTGTACGCTTAATTTTTTAACGAATTTTTGTGGTGGAAAAGCAATTTTCAATAGTAAACTCTACAAGTCAGATAGGCTTAAAGTTTCTGAAAAGTGTGTGTATACTATTATTTTAGTTTACAAATAATATCTATACGTCAACGCAATCACTGGGTTAGGTTATGCATTGTAAGATGAGACAACTCCAGACTGCTAGCGTGTACATACTATTTAGAAACTTTAAATCCCTTTAACGGGTAGAGTTTTCTATAGAAAAATGTTTTTTGACCACGAACGTTTGTTAAAACATTTTGTGTACACAACACATACATAAAAAATATAGGGCACTACTTGAGTCTTTAAAGTTAATATAAAAAACGCAAACACCAACGACGTATACAAATTTGGAACCGTGTAGTAATTATTGTAGACCACACATAAAATAAGACGACTTTTATATGAAAATTCTAATCTACTTTCAATCGTTTCCGAGATGATTGCTGTAACAACGACTAACACGGGACACCCTGTATGCTATTTTTTAAGAGAATCTTGCAATAAATGTTTATACTTCTCAGCTGTTACTGCAGGTATCGTTATCGTTTTATAATAATATTACGTTGCGGCGATAACTTTTAATCGTCCGTGACTTTAAATATTATTGGAAAAGGGAAGGACACAAAGTAGCGAATAAAAAAATAAAAACTCGGTTTCGCGAGACTTGCTTACAGTTATTTGTCTAGAGAAACCAATAATGGGTACTCGAAAATAAGTTTTTCAATAACACAGCGCGTAATCGGTCTATATTCGCTCGAACACTTTAAAACACTTGATGCGCCTCGTTTATATACGCTCCTACGGATGTAAACGCGCAAAAATACGAATATTGTCTTGTAAAATTTGGTCATTCCGTCGAAATAGTACGTTACAATAAAAAAGAAAAAAAAAAAATTATAGTCTACAGTATACACAGTTGGAAAACGCATTCGGCAAAACGAACAGCGCAATTTATCGATATTACATTGTCGCAGGCATGTGTTTAGTTTCGTTTTCCGTGCATGGAAAAAACCGACGGCACAAAAATGGAACACGCCGTCGGAAAAATTCAATTTAAAACAACACGAGGAGAAAAAAAAACGTCAAAATATAATATGGCGCGGAGGCTTAAAATTGCGAGAGAAATGCCCGTCGCCGCAACACCGATCTTAACGTGACACTTCGGGAGCGACAAAAGCCCCGCGAATGGAAGTCTTGTGGTTTTGACGAATGGAAATTAGTTTTCGCCATCGACGCATAAAACAATGCAGTAGGCCTTTTTACCAATTAGAAAACATTTTAAAATTGATGTTACTCAATTTTGGTTATCTGTTTCTGTACAGAAAAATTACAACGAAGACATATTATTTGTATTTAGAATGTATAACACGTACTTACAGCTGGATACGAGTTTCATTTGTACTCAAAAAAATATCTCAAATTTGATTTTTCGTGAATTCTAGTGCAGGAACAAGGGTTAAAAGTTTTGGGAGGGGCCAAAAAAAAGTCAAAAAAGTAAAAAAAAAAAAACATTCTCGGGAATATCAATAAATGCGCGTTCGGAGCACTTTTTAGTGTCCTGGTAAAAAAAATAAAATCAATTGGTCTGCACAGAATGTTTAAAATGTTTTAAAATTTGAATCGTTATTCCGCACGGTTTTATATGAGCGAAAATTCATTCGAGTTTCGCACACCGCCGGTTTGCACGTTAAAAATTCTCAAGTGAATTTTTGAACGAAAAAAAAAAATAGTTTTGAAATAACAGTCAAAAGATAGAGCACGTATCACTTACACTTATCTCAAACTCAACTCGGACATAAATTTTATAACTTTTACGTTTTGAAGAACTATTTACGAACGATTCTTATCGGATTCATTTTAATCGTTTCCTACAGTTATTTAAATCCGCAAAAGAAAATATCCGAGAACACAATAAACAAGTCTGCTCTATCCCTCTTGACATTTTTACCGTAAGGTTTTTTGGTATTACACGGAAGTTTTTATACATCGACATACTGAATACGCAAACGATGCGAAAATACGCACAAAGTGTAAAACAACCGACAAACGACCGTTTTCGATCATACAATGTTCAAATGCGAGATTGTAATCGTTTCTGTTATGAAACTACGACGGTTTTTCATACTAAAACTATTGGTTTATCGATTCATTTCAAAATGAAAAAATCTGGAGTCAATCATATATCTCTTATGATATCCGCACACGCGGGTCTTTTTGACGTTTGTACGACGATTCCGATTCCAAAGTTATACAAACATTGTCAGATTCCACATCGAATTTCGGTACATTTTCATGAATCACATTCATTTTTTTTTTTTTTTTGGTTCGCAAATAAAATAAAAAAAAATTATTATTGATATAATGTTACGTTCTACATCATTAGATTAGAACCTCGGTGAACAAACTAGAAGTATTGGATTAACGTTAAACGTTAATGAAGATATTAGCAGTTATCCGTTTTTACATACGATATTACGTTTCTTGCGTTTTCACGGAATTATCCGATCAAAATCAATTTTGATAATAAATAATATTTTCGAATTCTACGTGTAATTTCTGTATATATTCGTGTATCTCGTCCATACAAAACAAAGGGTTTTACGATTTTCACGAATTTTGAAAAAAAGTTTTTTTTTTACATCATACCTACGATACTTTACAAGAATATGACGGTAAACAAACTATAAACATTAACTATTTGAAAATAGTAAATTTTAATGAAAAATTTGCAGTTTAATAGCCATTTTAAATCGACAACAAGTTATGATACTTGAAAAATAATATAAATTTTCAATAACATCATCTCGAAAACAAATTTTTTCACATATCGTACACACCACTAACAATAATAGGTATATTGTTTCGGCTAGGACGAAAAAACAAATACACGGTTATTTGAGCCAAGTGGAATTTATAAAATAGAATGATTGGTCATCGCCAAATTAATACTAAATAAACAACAGTTCCTAATTTGTATTGTTAACGTCTAGTATTCAATTTACTTTTCCGCTACAACCGCTTAACATAAAAATACAATGAAATACGAAACTTTAACGATTATATTTTTAATATTTTCAATTTCATTTTTGTCCATTCCAACATCAGTTAACGCCACAGGTACTATAACCCATTTTTACTACCTATACAAAGATCATACATAAATAATAATAACAATAATAATAGGTTTATAATTTTTTAACATTTTACATCGTACTTCAAAAAGGTACTACAGGAAAAACATGTTCTGCACCGTTTAGCAACATTTTATTTTAAACATACAATATTATTCTTTGCAATATTTATGATAAATGCGTGTATTTCACGTATCTCATTCTCTTATCATTTTGATGTGTAGAATTTTTGCTTTGGTTTTGAAAAAAATTAAGTTACTCTCTGTAAACGTCGGTCCACATTTATTACTATTAAAATTTTTTGCGTTTTCACACGTGTTATTAGGTATAAGGATTGCAAAGTATCATATCTTATGATTAAACACTTTGGTGCATACATACATCTTACATATCTTTTGCCTTGTCTACTTAATAATATTTAAAATGTCGCGTTTTCGTAAAAGGACCCAGAAGTAAGTTTGATTTTAATTCTATTGAGTGTAATTACAAAGATTAAGAGCATTGTAATGTACTTACATTTTTATCTGTAAACATCCAAATATGTCTGCAAATGTTGATAAATTTTTTCTTTCTAGTTCCAATAAAGCCATAAAACAATCACGGGCCAATATATATCATAAGAGTTATCATATTTAAAAGTTAGAGTCACAATACAACACAAAAAAATGGTTTTAAGTTGAAAATTTTCAGCCAAAAATTACAATGGTGTTTTCCTCGGAATATATGAGTTTCCATCATTTCTCGTTTGCCACAGTTTAGGTCCCAGACGCATTAATTATCGTCGACCAAATAATTGAACCAATTATATTCCAAAAAATTGTTTTCTAAATTTTATAATTGATTTTTAGAAAATCACTTCTCTTAGAAAAATTTTTATTTCAAAACGGGCATAAGTGGTTTGGGTCGAATATCCGTTTTTGTTATTCATAGTCAATGACCGGATAGTTTTCAAACATAAAAAATAGTTTTCGGTTTCATTAATTTGGTTGCCACTTTAAAAAAGAATGGAAGGAAGGAAAAAAAGGAACAAGAAGGGGTTTGAATCGGTTTTTGGAAAAAGCCGCTAATCTTTTTAAGGCCTACGTAAATACACCAACAATCTAAATACCAATTTTAATATAGCGTTGAGTGGATAATAATATTGAATATTATGTAAATATGTATTCAAAATGTCAATAGTGGTAACATATGCAAAAGGAGTTTGTAAGTATATTAATTTTTTTTGTAAACATTATAAAGAAAAACGAAATCATATCGTGCAAAATAAAACCATCAAATTATGTATAATTTAGTTACGGTCGAGATATGACTTCTGCTGGCTTGTAATGTATATATCAAAGTATAAAATTAAACGTGCGACCAATAATTGTACAATAATATTAGATTCATTCTAGCATTCTGAGCTAGCTTAGTGCACTCAAAATGTGGCAAAATCGTAGTGTTTTATGAATAGTTCAAAAATGCAGGTCAATAATTTTTTTTAATTAATTTTTGACACACGTTTCTACTTTATCCTTTCCAATAACGCGTAAACGCTTTAAATGAACAATTCTTTTTGTAGGAATGTATAGGGCGAATGAAAAAAAAAAGATTGTTGACGAAAGATCTTTCGTAAATATAGTTAGGAAATGTCCAAGGCTTTCTATATCTCTCTTTTTCTCTTTCACCGTGTTAAGTAATTTAAAGAATATAAAAAACGATTTAATTTTAGGAAGAACTCATACACACTCGGGAGCGCTTTTCGTTCAGGAATTTTCTGTATTTACTATTGAGACGGGGTTTGTCAGCTGGACTTTCTGTGTGTGAAAATTGTCAACAATCGATCATCGTGACTTGTAGGTTTGACGGAAATTCGCCATCCACATTAGAGGTGGCCGCCAATAGGCATAGATTACGTAAGACAGATGTAAGTCGATTTATTTGTCTGTTCGTTGTAGATTATACTGTCTTTACCGCAAAAATTGTCGAAATTGCATGCAACGACGAAAACCCAAAAGTTCGTAAGCTCTGTGAAGACGTCCTCAAACAGTATTACGAGTTGACAGAACGCAAACCTCAACCACCTAGTGACCAAGACCGTCCTCGTGAGAACAATTAGAAACTTGCCACGAAACATCTACTCGCGATGAAGTTTGACGATCTACCTCACGGATAATAAATGATATTTTGTAAAATTATTAATGTAGTTTACTCACTCATGTATGAATTATAACATTAAACGTTTTCGTTCGTGCCACGTAATTTTTGTTTGTTTTTGTGATAAACCGGTGTATTCCGAGTGAATTTTTATCATAATTTTCTCAAATACACGTAATAGATAGTACATTTTAGTATACGCTTTGTATGAGAGAAAAATTGAAAGATAAACAAATTGATGATCGTTTGCGAATTAATGCACTATCACCTATACTCAAAACATTTAATTTTTTTAAATCACAAAATATTAACGTTATGTTAGTTTGATTTGTTTGTTTCAACTAGAAAATCTCTCAAATGCAATACATATATATATATATATATTCAGAGTACGTAATTGTATAAATAAAATGTTAAAATTTGAATTTAGAATTGTTTCACAATCTAGATTAATATAACAAAAGTTTCGTTCTGGATACGGTACTATGAATGACTAAATATTGTGATAATATTACGGTGATACGTTTTCAGTGGTCAAAGTGGGGGGGGGGAAAGTAAGGCATACATCTACTCTTTTTTTAAATTGACATTTTTCATATCACTTCTCATTTTCTCTATATAATGACTCATCGTCACACAATTGTCGAATCGATTATGTTTATAAACATTTTTCAATCAAAGTTTAAATAGTATATTATACTAGGAATATATATTTATCTGGAAAGAATAGCTTGAAATTGTTAGGGTAAAAATGTTTTTTTCTTTTTTTATAAACAATATATATTTGTACTTTTTTTTTTTTTTCACTGAAACATATGTTATCTAAATGTATTGGTACAAAACCTGTAAATCAAAACATACGTTGGTATACATTTTAAAATGTTGTATACTATCATTGTTCATTTTTAAAGAACACTCTTTGTAAAAAGTTAGTGATTTGGTTTTTGTTTCGTTTTTATACTTTTATATTGGTATAATATCATAATACAAATATAGCTTGATAAATTATGTACAATGTTTTTATAAAAAAACCAATAAATAGTTTTCTAATAGTACTGAGAAAAAATAGTTTTTCATTTTTATTGTACATTTAAATTTTTTATCCTTTTAACTAATGTGTACAAAAAATTATTAAAATAAAAAATTTGATTGAATAATAGCGAATTTGTACAACACAACCCAACCTAACCTAACCCAAAGAAATTACATACTTCAAAGCGTTGTCGCTAGTTAAAAAAAAAAAAACTTTTTACCCTACCAAGAAGTTTTCCCTTGTTTTCATTCACTTCTTAAAATTTATTCCCTTTCTTAAAATTAACTTCGTTTCTTTCCTTCTATTCTTTTTTTTTTTTTTAGTTATTCTGTCCTCAAACATTTTTAAACTTTATTAAAATTCTTGCATACAATTGAAAATTGTACACATTATCCGAGTTTGAAAATCATAAAACATGAAAACAATGACCATTTTTTAACTTAATAACAAAGATCTAGAAAGTTTTTATTTTTGCGGCTTTAACAATACAAAATATAAAGTTTTATTTTCTGAGAGTAGATTAGGTCACTCTAGGATTTAATTGAGAAATTGGTTTGCGTTGTTTAAGATTCTGGAAAATTCTGACAATGTATTCATCTGTAGTATGCATTTGTTTACATCCTTGACACCTACTTGTTGTTAGAGCAACTATAGTAGATATCTCTAAAAATTTGAATAGTGGACGTTTATGGTACCAAGTTTAAAGCTTTTTTTGAAATATGATTTATTTTTTGAGTTATGGGCCAAAATACAAAATTTTTTCAAAAATATACGGCCAAAAAAATTGAAATGTTCTGGGTCGTAATGACGTTTTTATATAAATCACCGTTTCAATGTAATATTAATTTTCAAAACAGAAAATTATTATTCACCTTATAGGTAAAAATTTTATCTGTTTTGTGAATTATGTTTTTTATGCCTAATTATCACGTTGTATTCATCATACATCTCACATTGATAAATTAAATTAATTAGACTTGTTTAGTTATCAAATTAATCCATTATGCACTTTAATAATATTAGTTTGTTTGTAGATACAATAATACTTAATATTGTTAAAAAAAATAGTGTTAGTATATATACATACAAAGTAAAAATCATGTTTTCTAGTTGATCTAATCATAAAATATTTATAAAAATTGTCTGACACTACGGAATAACGTTACATCAGTTTGATTTTTTAATTTTATCCAAAATATCTCTCAAAAGTATTATTGCAGAGTAAAAAATTATAGAAATAATACAAAGTTTATCACGGAAAAGACCAGTTTGAAACGATGCACCTCATATGTTATAATGGAGTTTCAATGTCATTATAATTTTACATTTAATTTTTAAATCAGACAATTATTATTATAATTTACCTTATAAATATTTTAACTATATTGTGAATTTCGTTTTCACAACTTATTATCACGTCGTATTGACGTATTTATTTTTTATCTACCATTGGTAAATTAATTAGAATTATTTGGTTATTAAATAATCAATTATGCTTATTTATAATATAAGTTCGTTTGTAGATACAATAATTTATACAAACAAATTGATACATATTAAATAATAATCGTTAAACCTTTATAAAAATTGTATGCTGCTTGTAAATTATTAGCTTAACGCGTAATAATTTAATAATATTTTGTCTGAAACCATCAACTTTTGTTAATTTAAGAACGTTATCATATTATTCTGATCACGATGTAATTTACTAAAAAATTTTTTTATCGTAGTCGTTATACCATTCCAAAACAAATTAGGATGATATTTGGGTATTTTATGTGATATAGAAGAGTTCCAATAGGGCTCAAAGAAAAATTTTAAAGTTGCGCGAATAGACTGTCAATGTTATAGAGTTCGGAGTGTTGAAAGGTTGACAGGAGAAGATAGAACGGAATGTGAGTGTGACGGAAACGAGAATGGATGAGTGGAGTGGCAAGAAGACATAGAATATTATAGAACTTTAAAATTTTACTAGGTTCGAGTAATTTGAATTTTAATTGTTTTTGGAAAAATAAGTTGACCTAAATAAAAATTCGTACATTAAATTTTAACAGGAAATAACACAACCAAAGTGATATTCGTTTAATAAAGTCGTGTGCACCAAATGAATACGTCGATGTTAAAGGAAAAACACTTGCTGTTTAAATTTCACGCGCTAAATTATTGACATATACCTTTTTTAAAAAAAATATGACGTCATATGTTTTCGAGTAGCGATCTATGACCCATTTAAATTAATAACAAAACAAGGTGGCTTAAATAAATATAGTTTTCACTATGTGCCAAATTCGTTTTTGCCTCTGGCGTCAAATTCAATAATTTAGAGCCGTCAGGGGCGATTTAGAAGATTTTTTATTAGTAAATTTTCACAATTATATTAAACCTTAAAATCAAAGTCTCCGTGAAAAAAATCTGCATAAAGAACAAAAAATTTTTATCAAACCCGACATACGATTAATCACCCCCATGAAACCCCATTAAAATAAATATGTGACCTAAACAAACAATTACAACATGACATTTTCACAGGAATCAACTGAAACAAATTGATTATTACTAAAGTACCCAAATTATAAAGATGTTATTTCAAAAAGAAAAGATTTCAATTTTATAAACTTGAAACATATAGTAATTTACACAACTATAAATAGAATTGTACACTACAACTGACGTCAAAAAAACTTCGATTAGTAATATACTTACTGTAAGTTGTAACATGAATTTCAACGATTCCAATGACGCGAGAAAATGTCAAAATGTTAATTTCAACAGTTTTTTTACACTATTATAACCCATTCTAACGAATCGTGATGATTTCAAGTCATTTGGAGTGATTTTAATATCATTGTCGTTTTCAGTTTATCACTTAGAATCAATCTCAGTCACGTGGTTAGTTTGATGCTATGGGCCACAATTTTGAAAGGTTTGATTAGAAAATACTTTTTAAATTACAATTGCTTACAAAAATAACGCGTCCGGGTAAACTCAGTTTAACTGTAAAAAATAGAGTTTATCATAAGAGGCGCTAGAATTAAAAGGAGTAAAAACAGTTTAAAATTGTCATGACTGTTAAGAATTTTAATTTCATCATCATGCAAAAAATATCTTAAGATTATCTTCTCGATTATTATTTTGGATTTTATGATCAAAATTTAAATTGATTATGTCAAAAACACGTTTGCTGTAGTTGTAAAGTTCACTCAATTATTTTTGCCAGGTTTATTAACTGTACATTTTAGATTCTGAGCGTTAATCTAACCAATGTTTTACAATGATGTTTTTTTTTTTTTCTGTGATCAAAAGTTCTTAAAGTAAACCTACACCAATTTTAACGCATGATACCTTAAAAGAAAGATAATGGATCCGAGATGGTACTTTATTTGAAACGTTCTTTGAAATTTTGATTATTTTCGAAGTTCTGAGGAAAGCAAAAAACGGCCCAGTTTGAGCAGAGTTGCTCCGCTGACATTTCAGTCGATTTCGATCATTTTTGACGAAGTTATGGAACTTTGAAAATGACGTTATTTTGGGCAGCCATGTATTTCTTATGGGAGGCCCAAATAATTACGGGAAACGTGTTTTTTACACGTCGATTTAGATTTTTTTTTTTCGATTTTTATGATCACTTTTTTACAGTAAAAGAATGCTCCGATTTTAACGTACGACACCTCAAAAGATAGATAATTGATCCAAGATTGTACTTTATTTGATGCGTTTTTTAAAATTTTGTTTATTTTTTAAGTTCTGAGGAAAAAACAAAAACGGTCAAATTCCCAAAAGTGCTCCGTTTGACTTGAAATTTATATGCGTCATTAAAAAGGGTTTAACGAGTTTACTGTTTAATTTTCAAATAATTTTGATCATTTTTTAGGGAGTTATGGAATTTTGAAATTTTTGAATTATTGAATTTTACGCAGTTATTGTTCCATAAAACCTCTAGTTTTTACTTTTAAGTCTCGGAACTTTAATACAATCTAAATAAGATAATTTTACATACGTGGTTAAAAAGTTTAGAAAATTGGTTAACACAATTATGGTTTACGAGTATATCCGATTTTACGTTGTTATAATATCGTAATACTCGTCATTCCAGGGGGGCGTGTATTTCTTATGGGGAGAACAAATAATTACGGGAAACGTGTTTTTTCCACATCGATTTAAAATTTTTGATCATAACATCCAAAATAAAGATCAGACCAAGCTGAAACTTTTACACAATACCAAAATAAGAAAGATACAGATTTGTCAAGAGTATTTCACGTTAAAATTGTTTTTACCACGACGTATACTAAACAATTGAGCTCGTTCAGAATCGTATTTTTGAAGGCATGATTTATCGTTGCTTTCAGAAATTAAATAATGTGTTTAAACCACAACTTCTAAACTAGTGACCCATCCAAAGCGTAGTCGCTATCCCGTCAAACTACTCACGCGTACTAGACTGATTCCGGCACTTGCTTTTTATTTTTAATTTTGTATGCTTAAATATATGGCATATAATTTTATCATGCCACGAAGTAGAGCTACCAGAAACAGAAACTAATCGAAGAGATATAATGAATAATAATAATAATAATGAATAAGTTATCGTGATTTTACTGAGGTAAACAATTAAAAATAATAATTTGCACATATGTTAAGACCAATACACTATTCGCTACTCTCAGAATCTAAAAAGGAATCAAAGTAGCGAAGCAAATTTAAGAAAGAGAGTAAAGTTTAATATATGAAGTAAATTCTAAGAACGGAAAGAAGTTAGGTAGTATATTTGAAGTCGGGTGAGAAGATGTTTGGTGTAGACTGTAGTGTATACGCTTTGGAGTGGGTCACTTTTTTGGTCTCAATTACGTCATGGAAAAAAACAAATTTTAGAAAAAATATCAGCAGTATGAAAGTACCTACCAAAAATACGACTTTATAAGGTTCAAATTTATAACATGAAAATAACAGGTATAGTAAAACGATTGGCCAAAAACTATTAATCGTTTGATAATTCAACAATTTCAAACATAAATTAAGTGTTGCTGATTAGTGTTATAAAAATTATAATTAATGCAAACCCTGATAAAATATGAGATTTTAGTTGTAACTTATTGGTAAAAACAAAAAAACTCCAAAGCTGCCAAACAACTAATCTTATCCGACCTCCAATTTAATCCCTTACATTTTTTCCGTACTTAGAATTTACTTTCATTATTCCCTTGCTCTTTCTTAGATTTACTCCCTTTTTATTCTTTATTTGATTTTTTTTTATTTTACTTGCTACAAATGGCAAAATGTTTACAGAAAAAGGAATAGAACAAAACAAAACATCATCATCAAAAAAAAAAAAAAAAACAAATATCTAAAATATCACTTCCTAGTTTTCAAACGTATAAAATTTAAAAACCTATTATTAATTTAAGTGTTTTTTTTAATCAAAATATTCTTTTTGACGCTCAATAGGACAACGAAAAGTAGGCTATTTGAATAAGGGATATTAGTCCCTATTAGAATCCCTGATTTTAATTTTGACTTTGCCAGATTGCATTGTTTTCCTAAATAAAAATAAGTGCCAATCTCAGTTTAATAGGAACGAAAAGTGTTTCATTTGAATAAGAGATATTAGCCCCTAAGAGTCTCTTTGAGCTTCTTAGAGCTTCTTGATTTTTATTCTAACAACAGGATTTGGGTTGAATGTTAGTCATATGATTTTTAAATGAAAATAAAACCGAAAAAAAAAACCCGCAACACTTTACATTTTAAAATAGTAAAGAAATTGAACCCGTAATTACACGATTAATATAACATATTGTGACGCATAATAGCAAAATAATTCCGTTTCATCTACACTTATTTTATAAGAACTTAGAAATTACTTGTTGGATTT
Source organism: Hormaphis cornu (assembly GCA_017140985.1). Taxonomy (NCBI): domain Eukaryota; kingdom Metazoa; phylum Arthropoda; class Insecta; order Hemiptera; family Hormaphididae; genus Hormaphis; species Hormaphis cornu. The sequence goes on along the minus strand of CM029365.1, from coordinate 13,521,241 downwards.
TTATGAAAATTGTTGCTGGTAATAAAACATTTTGTTTTACAAACATGCTAAATTCTGAAGTTATAAAAAACAAAATTTAGTTAGTCACAAAATTATTTCTAAAAAAAAAAAATCACAAAAATGACAATTTTTTGCCAATTTTCTAAATTGAAACGACAAAATTCTCAAGTGCGATTATCAATATTTTTTAGTCACATATTTAACTACGTATTTCCAAACTTGTATAAAGATTTCAAAGCTTTTACTTCAAAATTAAACTTTTATTGAAGAAAACCACAAAAAATATGGAAATTTTCAAAAATTTCAAAAATTAATGCTTAGCTCAAAAATGATTTAAATATTTTGAAATTAATATCAAATCTATATATTAACTATATAAACATTGTGTAAAAGGTTCAGGTCTTATAAATCTTTATTACGGAAGTTATGACCATAAAACAAATTTGATTTTGTTAAAACCGTGTTTGCGGTACTTTTACCGGTTTTTTCGAAGTTTTTTTCTCCTTTTTAAGGGTATAACATTTTTAGAATTAAAAATTTGGCAAAACGTCAAATGCACCGAGGATATAAGTTGGTCTTTCAGAAAATGTATTATAATATTAATATAGTTCTACGTCTTATGATTAAAAAACTTCAGTGTAAGCATAAAGATTAAAGTTGTCGGGTAATTATTTTTATTAAATTTTATGTTTTTGTAAAAGAAATTTCACAGTATACAAGTAAGTTGTTTTATGAAAATCCGATGTTTTAAAAATGTTGGTTGTTTCCGTATAACGGGGTAAGGTTACCACTATATATTATTTGAAATAATAAACGGGATTAGGTTTCTCATAAAAGAGCGTTGCCACCAGATTTCGAGAAAAAGTGGTAACGGTTTTCAAGTCTCGGCAAAAACGACAGTCGACTCGTTACTCTCGTAATCTAAATAAATATTGAATAGAGCTTTGAGGTTTAAAAGACTTTTAATTAATATGTATTTATTTACTATTCAATGACTCTGAATTAGCATGTGATACTTCAACGATACGTAAGTAAACTTAATTCGATGAACATGTGATGCAAAAATAACTTTGTGGAAACAAATATTATTAAATGATGCGATTCTATATAAATCTATGTTATAATTGTATCATAAAAGTTATAAAAAATGTAGAATACAACGATCTCGTTTGTGAATTAAATACCGTTGTGAATGGGTGTCTGCGTTGGACAATTTATTTTCAAATGATAAAATAAATTATCGAGCGCGTATGACCAAATCACAATTCTAATAATATCGTCTCGTCTTTTCTTGGCAGGGTTCGTTATGCAGGGCATGTATTTTGCTGCTGTGACAACCACGGAAACGGGCGCATTCATGTACAAGGTGGCTACTGGTTGTTGTATTCCCTCTATTGCTTCTAACGTATACAATAGCGTCCAGACTTTTGAACATTTACACAACGGCAAAGCCTAAAAAGTATTAAATTATATTTGTAAAACTGTTTGTTAAACGTAACGATGTACCTACAATTTTATACTGAAACTTTTTTATTTGTGCTCTGTAATTTTGTTTTTTCGATTAACCGGTATTTTCTATGCCGTTTATTTAAATAATTTTACTCTGAAACAATCGTATAAATATCTCATCAATATCTTAAACAGCAAAGCGAACGTTTTATCGTTCAACGCGCACTGTTAATCTAAACTTAAAACACTTATATTATAAACGATATGTTAACGATTAATGAATTCTAGGTCGGGCGGGAAATAGATTGGTGTAGCCACTACGCTATGAAGTGGATCACAGTTTTGGGCGAAAGTGGCATGCAGTGTTATTTGTTAATATAATATCCGCAGGCAAATATAATAGTCGTTGCCTTCTAAAAAAAACGTTTTTTGGCGAACTACAATCAACAATCCCAACAAAAATCATCGTAAACAGTTTAGAGTTCGATATATATCCATAATACGATACTTCTCAGTTTTAAATATCGGTTACTTACTACTAAGTACATAAAATATATTAGTAAATAATTTGTCTGTGAGAATGAAATCATAGACTTTTTTTATAGCCTAATAAAACTTAATCAAACGAATGCAAAAAATTAAGTCAACATTTATACCAAAAACACTACCTGGTTTCAATAGTTATAAAGCGATCAAAATCTTCTAATTTTTTCACTTTTACGCGACGAGTCGAAAAAAATCTAAAAATCGTTATACTCGTATCATAATGGTATCCACAAATTCAAGTATTTCTTTCAGTATACTTTTTATAGTATGCACTTCAGTTTTGACAGTGGCGATATCAACCGATGATAATGGAGGTAGTATAAACCGTTGTCGACATCTGTTTAATCATGTCTAATTGTGAATTTTATGTTCTCTCTTAATATAATTCTCATACTTACACGTTGTTTGATTTTCGATTTTAACGTATTGTGATTTACATTTCTGTTAAATTTCTCGTTCATTCACGTGTTCAAATGTACAGGAAACTAGTTTTGAGCTTATTCGATTGTTTTTTTTTTTTTTTTTAATTTAATATTTATGTTTTT
>CM029365.1:13477381-13518691 GCA_017140985.1 Hormaphis cornu | reverse complement strand
TCGCGAAGTATTGATTTTGTTTTGTTTTGTTTTGTTTTTTTTTTTTTGTCATAATACGGAAAAAATTTATGGTAACTCAATAATTTGCACGACTCGTTGTTTTATGGTCAAGTTATATTCGGGTATTGATTTTCAGCATTGTTAACTCCAATGTCAATATGTCAATTAGCACCGGCGTTAGGTCTAACAACTTTCAATACCTACCTACTATAGTCATGCATTAGTTATTAAGTAATTTTTTACCATGTCACCAACTTCAATAAAATCACACTTGTAGCTTGTGGTTTAGTATTAATTGTATTTGGATTATGCGCGTTCGTAAACGTCATAACTATCGTATTATGTAATACCTAAATGATGATCAACACTTTAGATACACAGGCATTTGTCAGCATATTATTTATTTGAAATATTATGTTTCGGTAAAAGGATCCGATCAAACCAGTGGTAAAGATGAAAGTAAGTTTTAATTAAAAAGGGTTTAGCGAGTTAACTGCTTAGTTTTCAAACTATTTTGATCATTTTTAAGGGAGTAATGGAACTTGGGGGAAACAAATAATTACGGGAAACGTGTTTTTTTCACAACGATTTAGATGTTTTTGATCATAACATCCAAATGAAAGATTGGACTAAGCTGAAACTATTAAACAATACTAAAATAGGATAGATATAGATTTGACAAGAGTATTTGTTGTTAAATTTGTTTTTACCACGACGTATACTAGACAACTGAGCTCACTCAGAATCGTATTTTCGAAGGCAACGATTTATCATTGCATTGAGAAATTAAATAATGCGTTTAAACCACAACTTCTAAACTAGTGACCCACCCAAAGCGTAGTCGCTACCCCGTCAATTTACCCACGCAACCTAGACTGATCCCGGCGTTCCCTTTTTTTTTTTATTTATTATTTAAATTAGATGAAACGAACAAAGTTCAAATCGGTAGATAAGCTTCTTTTATTATACACGACGTGGTACAAAGTCAACCGTTAAAAACAAATGTTATAGGATTATGCAAATCTGTAATATAAATATACTTATATTGTATCATACATGGAGAATTTCTGAAATTTGTATTTTTTTTGAGTTATGGACCAAAATCCAAAAGTTTTTTGAAAATTTACGGCCAAAAAAAATGAAATGTTCAGGGTTGTAATCACGTTTTCGAGTAAAAGAGTATGGCTCGGATCTTAACGTTGAATACAACGTATTTAATACACATAAAATACTACTTTAAAACCATTAACTTACGCCAAAAAATTGACTAACTTCAAACTGTTATCATTACTTCAAACAATTTACCGCCCGACCTCGAATTTACTTCCTTTCTTTCCTTTCTTTTTCAACGTGCCTGTTCAAATTAGCGTTTGTCAACAATAGTTAAATATTGTATACGAGTTCACTATGAAACATCATAATCAAACCTAAGTACACGTTTAACGACAATGACTCACTAAAATTAGTGACTCAAAGTATATCGACTCAAAGTTAGTAAATAAGTTTATGTTAAATTTGAACTTGAACAAATTTACAATGAGAATAGATTGTAAACGAATTTTTAACAAACACTAATCCTGGTTTGACGAGTTATGTATACATAGTGTAAGCTTACGACTTATTGCTAAATATATAATGGATTCTGAAAAGTTAAGTGTCATTCATTTAATATTTTCAATATCACAGCATTGATAACTGCAACATCAATTAATGCCGACGGTAGTACTAACTCTTTTCAATACTTACAAAGATCATAACGTATCAAATAATTAGTAACTTTCCTCCGTGTCAACAATTTCAATGAAATCACATTTGCATAGCTTGTGGTGCAATTTGAATTTTATTCAGATTTCGCGCATTCGTAAACGTTCCAATTATCATATTGTGTGTAACTATAAATGCTGATTAAAACATTAGATACCTATGGCTTTGTTAACAAATTATTTATTCAAAATATTATGTTTTTGGAAAAGGATACGATATAACTAGTCGTAAAAATAAAAGTAAGTTTTATTTTCAGTGCGTGTTGTGTGTGTATATAGTTTGAAAGAAATATAATAAAACGGCCAAATATATTATATTTAGCCATACATAATAATAAAAGGCAAGATAGTAGTAATATATACATAAAATTAATATTTTTTTTACTTATTATTGAATATTGCTAAATTAGATGCAATTGAGAAGATTCAATCAGGTTAGTAAGTTTATTTTATTATACACGAGACACAAAATCAGCTTTTGAAAGTAAATAATATAGAAAGACGCAAATCTATAGTACGTAAATATATTTATATTATATCATAAAAGTTTAAAAACTAAAGATATGAAAATCTTGCTGTCGGTGAAGTGGGAGATAACAGCTGTGATTCGGTCTCTGCGGTAGGGCAGTTTGTTTTCTAATGTAAAATTAAATTTACAAGCAATGATAAAACATTCTATAAAAATAAACTGATTCGGAGCCAGTCTACTGAGAGATGTTCTCAAAAAGCTGCTAATTCAAACGTTAATTTTTACCAACTTTGTTCTTCGTGTCTTGCCAACAACGCGCAAAATCTTCAGCAGCTAACTAACTGCACTATTGTGTACATGACTAAAAAAAAAATATCAAAAACAAAGAACCAAAAGCTATTGGAAATACAAGAAAAATAAATATGACTGTCCATAAACGTTACAAAAACGTCACTTATAAATAATTTTTGATCGGTAAAAAAAAATTTTGGAATAACTAATCTTCTAAAGGGATAGGTAGCTTACTGTTTTATCCTCCACCTTTTTACACGAAAGTAAAAAGTGATATTCATACCGTAAAACCCTCGATTTCTTCTAAAATAGATTACCGGATGTGTAAAACGTCGATTTGCGTGACTAAACAACGGTAAAAACACCATCTTTACAGCAATAAATCCGGATCTTTTCCCAATTCTCAATAAATATTCGTTATTTGACATTTTCGGGAAACACAGTACCTAACTGGCTACGCCGGTTATCTTAAAAAAGCTACAATGTAGAGCATGATGCGGACAGTTATGGTAGACAGTACAAAAATACTATTTCAATAATGTTAATAAATACCTATCTGCAATAGCGTTACTGAAAGGAATTTGTAAGTAAACCAGTTTTATTATATTTACATGCAATACAAAATATACAAAACAGTCTGTCAAAACGAAATTTATTAAATAATATTATATGAACTACACAAAACACCTTACCACATAAATTCACTTTTAATTTGAAATACAAATTGTAAATACATTTGTAAATACATTTGTAAATACGTGTTTCGGTAGCGATGTCCTGCACCATCTTCGGTACAAAACGTATAACCTTTATTGTATATTAACAAACTATAGAATACTAGGAATTCGTACCCAATATACGCCATAGTCTTTCAATCGTTAAATCGATTGGGATAGTACCAGAAACACTAGAGGCTGTTTTTTCCTCGTGGCTACAAAATCGATAACTCAAAATTTCGCCTTTCCATTTTCTGCTCATACGCGTTACTGCCGACACTATAAATAATGTCGTGATTCCTTTTACCGCAAAAGTCATGAATACAAAATTAAAATTAAAAAAAATCTACTCTAACATTTATTTACTCAATTCTGAAAGTCCGACAAGAAGGGAACGGTTAGGCGGAAATTTACATTGATTACACGTCATAAAATAGGAGTGTTGTATGTTTTTTATTTTAATACCAATATTTTTATGTCAATAATAATTGGTTTGGTCCTTTCTTTACAGTCGGTACTTTTGAAGGCACGGGATTTCTCTTAAGCTCATGCTACTTTAAGGCCACGGATTTACTGGAGGACATACACGAAGGCATTGACGACGTGACGAATTATGCTTTAAAAGCTACCTTCACTGGGGTCGGAAAAGTATCTCGTCTAAACAGTAAAAAAAACCCTAGTCGTGAAAATTCTGTCCAAAAAAAATTCGACATAAACCAGGGTCGTGAGGATTCAATTAAAAAAAAACCCTCAAAAACTACCGTTCGTGAGGATTCCATTAGTAAAAAAACCAACCCAGCCCCTCTTAGTGAGGAATCTGGTAATAAAATAAATGAGAAAAATCCAAATCAATCGTAACCATTGTGTTACACATGTATACTAAAACATTTTTATTTGCGTCGTGAAATTTTTTTTTTTTTTTGAAAAACTGGTCATTTTTTGCCTGTATGATACAGTTTTTTGAATTTTGAAATACGCCTTTTTAGTGAATTGGGAAGTTGTGTAGGGTAAAATGTTATATAGTAAAAATACGGTATCATATTCTCTAGTTGATCTAATCATAAAGTAGTTATAAAATTGCATAACAATACGTAATTAAGATACATCGTTTTGATTTTTTAATTTTATTCAAAATATCTCTCAAAAGTATTATTGCAGAGTAAAAAGTTATAGAAATAATACAAAGTTTATCACGAAAAAGACCAGTTCGAGACAATGCACCTTATACAAATCTTAATGGATTTTCAATGTCATTAAAATTTTACTATTAATTTTTAAATCAGACAACTATTATTATTTACCTTATAAATGTTTTAACTGTATTGTGAATTTTGTTTTTATAACTCATTATCCCGTCGTGTTGACGTGTCTATCTTATATCTACCATTGATAATTTTAATTTTAATTGTTTAGTTATTAAATAATCAATTATGCACATCTATAATATATGTTCGTTTGTAGATACTATAATTGTACTAACATATTGATACATTTTAAATAATAAACGATAAACCCTTATAAAAATGTTATGCTGTTGTGATGGAGTGGAACACAACTTTGGGTGAGTTTAAAAGTGGCATGCAGTGTTATCTATCAATACGATATCTGGAGGTAAAGATAAGTCGTTGCTTTCTAAAAAATAAAAAATAAATGTTTTTGAGTGAGCTAATAGCAGTCAAACACATCCTGGGAGGAAGAAAATATGTGCTGATGTTTCCGTACATATTAAAAGTGACGTTCGCTTGTTAACGAGTACATTATAAAATAAATTTTAGAAATTTCACAAAAAATTTATGTTATCGTTTTTAGCGTTAAATTAAAAATCTCCCAAAAAGTAACTGTGGGAAAAAACAAAAATCATCGTTTAATCGTTTATAGTTCAGAGCTCGATATATTCATAATATGGCACTTCCTGGTTTTTAAATTTTGAAATTGTTTAAAACGTATTTTTTATTTCATGTATATTTATTTAAACTAGTCATATCTATAACTAGAAACAAATCCTCAACGTTTGTATTACTACAAAATACTAAGTATATCAAATAAATTAGTAATTCCTTTGTTTTTGAGTACCTATGAAATCATAGTTTTTTTTTTGTCTACTATGACTTAATAAAACAAATACATATAAGTAAGTCAATATGTTTAAATCAAAAACATTTCCTTGTTTCAATAGTTATAAAGCGATCAAAATCTTCTATTTTTTACACTTTTCCACGACGTATCATAGAAAATCTAAATATTATAATGGTATCGACAAATTTGAGTATTATACTTTTAATATTATGTACTTTAGTTTTGACAGTGCTGAAAACAACTGCACCTAGAAAAGGTAGTATATAAACCATTGTCAATAAACCTGCTACAATAATATCTTGTAAATTTAAATTTTTTCTCTTAATATAATTCTCATACTTACACAATGTTTAATTCTCTATTATAACGATAGGTTTTTTTTTTTTAGGTATTTAGGGTTACATTTTATATTATCTTGTATTTAGATGTACAGGAAACTAGTTTTGAACTATTTTGTTTTTTTGAAGAATCTATAAAGTATTTTTTTGTTATACTACGAAAAAAATATATGATAACTCAATAATTTCCACTAATCTTTATTTTATTGCTAAATTATATTTAGGTTTTGATTTTTTATTTAGTTTTTCACACAACTTAATAACATTCTACCGTTTCCCAACGAAATTATTTTAATTTTGTACAATGGCAAGCGGTACATAAGGTAATAATTGTATTGAATTTGTGGCGTTCGTGAAATCTATCATTTTAATATTATAATACCTCTTCTTATGGTTAAAAATAAATACGTAATTATAGGTAGCGCTCTCCTTATCCTTATCCGCCGCCCGTACGTGACAATTTGTTCTTTGTGTGATTTACATATTATTAACTATCGATGCTTATTTTTGCTATTTTTGATCAATTAAAACTATTGTTTTCCATTTTTCTCATACGTACTTCTTTTTTACCACCTTCCCTATTTTACCCATTTCAACAGATTTATTTTGGAAAATGTGGAGAAAATTTTCATTTTTTCAATTACAGAATATGCATTCCAGCTTCCAATTCACATAATGGCCAACCCAGAAAATAACCAACGTTTCCCATGTGTAAAAATTTGCTTTTGTATGATTTACAAATTGATTCTTGCTATTTTCTCGATAAATTCAATTTAATTTAATATGTCACTTTTCATTTTTATTCAGTACTCACTCTTGATAATTTCCACCTTGGTCTTTTAAAGGTTTAATTTTAAAAATATGGCGAAAGACATTTTATCGTTTGTACAACAGCTGTATAGATTGCCAAGTTTCAAAAAATCTGATCAAAAATCTTATCCTTATATTAACCTCCTCACTCTTTACCAATATTTTTAACCCCTTTGCTGGTTTAATTTTCCAAAATACGGAGAAATAGTATGTATGCCAAACTTCGAAAAAATTTTATTAAAAAAAATCGTTTTTCACTATTACCAGTGGACGTCCTTTTGTCCCCATTCGGAACAACCCTTATGCAGTGTTGAATTTCGGAAAATATGGAAAAATATTTTATATTTTTCGTATAACAGAGTGTGTATGGCATGTTTAAAAGAAATCCGACCAATATGAAAACTAGTTTTATTTTTCCTTCTCTCCTCCTTTGACCCATTATAATCCCTTATAGGATGAATTTTAAAAAGACCTTTCCTTAGCGGATGTCCACGTCATAATAATTATCTGCACGCCGAATTCAGCTCAATCAATCCAATAATTTGAGTTGTGCATTGATATATCAGTCACCTTTGATTTTTATACAATATAGATGATTTGTTACCAACATTTTAATCATTTGAATTATTCACTTTTCGGTAAAGAGTTGGGAAGTAAGTAATATTTTCAAGAGTATAATATAGTGCATGTATAATTCGAGAGCAAAGTAAAACATAGATTTTTTTTTTTTTTTTTATTAACTACAGACAAAATTAATTAATGCGAGCATTGATAGATTCCAACGTGTTAATAACCACATTGAACTATTTTTAATGTTTACTATTTTGAATGCACGTTAAACGCCAAATCGAACAATAATTTCAAATCTCGATCGTGGGGGAGGGGGGGCAACATGAACTTTAATACATAAATGTTATTTTAATTTTAACATCCGATTTTAAGAAAACCGTATATTTTAACATAAAATATGAATACGGTTTTAATCAAAAAATCGCTTTTGTCAAAGACCGGATTATTTTGAGACATCGTACACAATTTTCAGATAATAATTTAAATATTATTTATAGAACTAATAATATACTTACAAATCTTACATAAAGAGGTTTCAAGTCCTGATGAAAACAATTAGCTTTGCGCAAAGCTCGCATTCTAAGAAAATGTGAAAAATGAGATGTTGGTGGTTAGTAAGTAACCACAAACATTATACAAATATTTTAAGTTAATGATGATGTTGATTTCAATGTAACATTATAGGGATAATAGAAGAGACATGCATAAAAATATGCTGTAAGTAAACCGATTTTATTATACACATCACACAGAAAACGCATTAATCATTATGTGCAAACTAAACTTATAATATAAGTATGGTTTTAGTATAAATACTAGTATATACAATATTTTTTTTTTGTTTTTTTTTTGGTTACGGCCTTTTAGAAAACACATCCGAACATAACTGCCTCCATCCTTCACGATTTCGCACCAACATAAGTCATTCTTCGTCCAGGTAGAAGACTGCTACATCCTTTTTGACACAATCCTGCCATCTCATTCGGGGTCTTCCAAGGGGCAATTTCCCTCTTGGATTCTTTTGTAGAACCGTCTTTATCATACGAGTAGCATCAGAATTCCTCCGCACGTGACCTGCCCATTCCAATCGTTTCCATTTTATTTCCCAGTATACACTATAATATACCATAACAGTGAAATATTAAAAAAAAAAAAAAAAATTTCGATTTCAATTGGTAGATTGTTTAAACATATTTCACAGTAATTTTTCAATACATTAGTTTTCACGTAAGAATTTGGAAATCGCTCTTGGGTTTCCGTGTACTGAGAAGACGTACAGTATATTTTTTTAACTTTTTAAGTAAACAAAATGTTGTTTCGTTTTTCCGTTGTAGTTGTAGCACACTTTATTATAGATGAGGCACGAACGTGTTTTAAAAAATGTATTGAAGAAAGAAAGGAACGCGCTGCCGATGAGGCCAAAAAGAAATCAGCAGTGACGAAACAGGACCAAAATCTTGAACGAAAATGATTTTTAGAATTTGTATTAAAAAATAATTAAATGGGCGAGACCTTTTTCCTTCTTCCTCCAATTCACATTTTCGCCAAATTATAAATAAGGTCGATTTCTTTTTTCGCCAAAATTAAAATATTTTTCCCGTTTCAGCCACATCAAACTAATTAGGTAATTTTAGGTAAATTACTTATCTACCCGAGAATAGTGTCAAACATATTATATAATAGTGTGTGTTGAAAATAATTTTAACTTTTATTTCTTTTCATTATACGTGGAAAATAAAACCTTTTCTTGGTTTTTCTATTCACTTTAGTGCCAAACTAAAAAAATTTAAAGTCGTTTATGATGACCGAAATTCTAACTTCTAGATTCGAGTACGTGTATACAATAATGTAGTAGATAGATGTTTTTGATTTGACGAAAAAAAGAATAGGCGTAACATTTTGGCGGAGTACAGAATCGACTTTTTTTAGAATTTGTCACAGAATCGAATTGATGGAAAAGGTTACTGGCGAAAAACGGTCATGCCCATTTATATTATACAAACACAAAACATTTAATTATAAATTTGAAAATATTTTGTTAAAAATTATAATAAAACATTTTTATTCACGTCGCATAATTTTGTTTTCTGTTATTATGAACAAACTATTACGATTATTATTACTATATTATTACTATTTATTACTATTACTCGTATATACTATGTATTATATCGTTAGCTTATTATTGTTTGTTAAACGTACATCGGGGTTTTTTCGTTCTTAATTTCGTCAATGAATATTTGTAAATCGCTCGGGAAAACTTTTCGTAGAGAGTTTCGTGTATCGCTAAAATCGGGTTGTTTATGACTCGTCTGCCAGCAAAATGGAATCAAAACGTATTAGGTGGGAAAAAACTACAAAACATTAATGTATTTTAAAGTAAATAATGTCGAAAATTTATTGAAGTCGACGGTACCTTATACGTATTTAGATACTTGATGGTAATTTTCATTCGTTTCAAGAAAAACGTAAAAATCTGATATTATGGGATGAGGCGATTATCGTTTAGCATCGAACCGCTGACACCGAGAAACAGACTTGTACGTTTCACAAGAAGAGTTCCTGAAGATTTTAAATCACTTGTTCACAAAAAAAAAAAAAAAAAAAAAAATAATAATTTTTTAACTTTCGAAAACCTAGTCAATCATAATTCTATAAACTAAAACATATTTTTTTTTTTTTTTCGTTTATACTATTTACTATTAATTTATTATGTATAAAATTAGTATTAACATAAATGTTTTGTTCTGAAAAGTTTGATGTAAAAATAAATTGGTACATGTACTTTTAGAGATAAAATATAATAAAAATGTAAAAACAAAGATGAAATTTAAATTTAAAATTCTGTTTTACATTGACCACACGTACTAGCTGTTTTTCTCTTTGACTCAACTTACGCCAAATCGTTTAATACTGCATATCCAAAGCGATGTTAGACTATAATTAACAAGGAATTCTTATTTGTTCGATCTATTATAGTTGTGAACTTTCATTTGATCATCCATAATAGTACTAATTATTTGAATCTGTTATGATACTTAACGTGGATACGAGTCAGTATTTCCAAAAACGGAAATTAATGAACAACCGATGATAAATATTACGTGAAAACATTTTAAAATAAACCGAACAGAGAAAAAGACAACGAAACATAATCAGTATGTAATCGTTGTCAAAACATATTTTAAAATTTCATAAAAGTTCCCACGAATGCGTTAAAAATATATAAATTTGAAAAAACTCGAACAAATGCAAAATTTTTGTTCTTAGTAAGCTACGTTTTAAAAATTTTTAAACCAATAGTTTCTTTAGATCCCGTTGTTATAAACAAAAATGACAAAAAATGTATTATAGGCAATTCAACTCAAAAGTGAGTAAAATATTAAAACATTTTTATTTTTATATTTACAATAAATAACAAACAATATTAAGTTTTGAATCTATTGTCATTTGTTTTTTTTCTTTTTTTAAAGAAATTTTCTCGTGTCACGTAACAGATTTTTAGTGTAATTTGCTATTTTTTTTTTTAAACTTTCACATAGAACGTTACAAAAAAACATGCGTGAATGCTGATAAATCTTTTCCCTAGTTATGATTTTAATAATATATGCTATAGTACGGATTATACCTTTTCCTTAAGTTAATATTGACAGCTCTATGTATATTTTTGGTAACAAAAAAAAAAAAAACAATTTTTCGAAATACATAGGAAAACCACTGTACCCTGTTGTCATTGGTTTGCGATACAACAAGGTTTTAACTTATTCGAACGCTTTTAACATGCAAATAATAATAATTCAATTGAAAAAATTGTTTTCGTATTAACATTGAAAAGATGTGTTGTTTCCGTAATCAATTTTTCAGATCGTAGCAAACAATTCAAATCTTTTCGTAATAGATAGAAGTTCAAAGACGAAGAACAATTATGTTTTAGTTTTTTTAATAATAATCTTGAAAACCTTGAAAAAGTTGAAAAAACCCATGCAAATAAAATCGGGATTATTTTTGACAAATGAACTTTCCAGATTAGAGTCTCAACATTTTTACGAATTCTATTTTCTTATACATATGTCAGTAGGTACGCCGGAGCAAAATTTTTTGAAAATAGCTGTCCGTAATTTTTTTTTTTTTTTTGACGTTCAATTGTTCATTTGTTCTATTTGCGGCCAATAAGTTTTTTTGAAAATTGTTCAAATTCATTTAAAAGCCAACGGACATTTATTGAAACGGACGAAGTTCAAACGTCATAAAAAAAACTCTGCAAACGCTTTTTATCGTTGAATAATGTATAATGGCATAATCGTACAGTATTTGGCAAAAACAGCCGAAGGATTTTTTTAATGAATCATTTATTTTTCGGACTATGAATATCGAATCGCTCGCGTTAGTTTGAACCACTTTCTACGAGGTGTCGACAAAGTGTTCCGATCGAACATTTTGTTTCTTCACACATTATGATATGATCAAAATTTTTATTAAACATTTGGTTATTTTTAGTGTAAACTTTGCTGTTTACGATTTGCTGATAAAACGAATTCGAACACGTTCAGGCCTTCCCCCAATAGACCGTTAAAACATAGAATTTCGATTGTGAATATCGATTTCTTTTGTTTTTTTTTTTTTGGCACTATTATTATTACTCTGCGTACAGAAAATAAAAACGCGAACAACCCATACGTGGACGGCAACACCCGGTGTGTGTGTGGGTATAAACAAAACGTTTGGAAAACGGTCTAACAAAATATAAACTAACGGAGGGCCGTTGCAGGTGTAATTGATCGGAGTGGTACGTGGTCGGAATGGCCGAAAACATATCACACTATGCGCGTAACACACATTATTATTCTTTTCACTTTTTTTTTTTTTTTCGGCCGATAGAACGCCGTTCACCGGAACGCAGAATCACCGGCAAGAAATGAAACAAAAATTTTTTTTTTTCGTTTCTTCAAAAGTCATTTTAACAAAAACAATCATGATTGTTGACGAACTTTTTCAACGACCGTCGTCCGCCGCGGCGTCCGGTGTTGTTTTTTTATAAAAAAAAAAAAATCCGGGATCTCGCGCGAGTATAGTTTGACGGCGCGTGACGACGACTACTACGCCGCGCTTCGGCCGGGTCACCGGTGGGTTTGGGGGGAATCGTGTGATTCAAACGTGTTTCTCCCGAGAAAAAAACGATTCTGCGCGAGAGCGCGTTTGTATCGGCCAGTGGCGCACGCGCCCAGTGAAAACTGAAAAAAAAAAAAAAAAGTATATAGTCAGCTCTGTCTATTAAACTACGCGATACCACACGTGATACGAATTTTTTCGGTTAAGTCGAACTCCACTTCTTTTGACAACATTCAAACTATGTAAATATAGGTACCTACGCAGTTTGAATATTTTTTATACGACACGCGCTGAACGTGTCGGCTGCCGTCGTCGTCGCCGTCGTCGTGGTTGTTGGCTCGTTGGTTTTATTGGCGAATACTCGTTTCGGAAACCGCGGCGCTCCACAAACAAACGTGCTGCGGCGTATCCGCGGGCGACACGGCGGTTTTCGTTGATCCGGAACAAAATCTTTTTCGTCCACCGGCTGAAATCTCCCCCACCGGGACCAGACATGGAGGCGGCCAAAATGAACGCGACGGTTCGTAACTATAACTGGACGCGCGGTTTTGCTGTGTGTGTGTGCTGTGTTATTGAAAAAAAAAAACCGCGTTTCTCGCCGTAGGACAGCGCGGACGAAACGGAAATCGTGACCGCTTCACTGGACCCCGAGGACGCCGCCGCCGCCGCCGCCGGCCGCCTGCTGTCGCGGACGAACGACGCGGACAGAAGAGCAGCCGCGGCGGACACGGCGAGACTGATGAACGACCCGAGGAATTTACGAGAGTCGTCCGTGCGTTTTGGGTTTTCGCGAGATGCGTAATTGTCTTGCTGCGGGGGTTTTTTTTTTCCCCCCCGATAAAATCAAACAAACACGAACGCCGTCCGGCCGGTGTGTTATACCACCGGAGGAGGCACCACCTAGATACTAGGACGCAGCGATCGGCCCTAACGCGGGCGGACGCGCCGTGTCAATCTGATTTTTAGAACTTTTTATTTAGAAACTTTTTAGAAAACGCCGACCCGTAACAATCGAATTTAACCGTTCAATCCGATACACGACAGCAGCGAATGACCACATAAGTATCGCGTAATCTATCGCGTAACCAAATGTGGTCGACGCGTTTTGAGATCAGTAGAGTAGAGTAGAGAAAAAAAAAAAACCATGGACGTTAATTAATCGTTAATAATTCTCGTTTCCGGTAAAACGCGTTTCCGTCGTACGGTCTCACACACACACACTGCCGCCGCCGCCGCCGCCGCAGGAGACCGACGTGACGAGAGCGGTCGAACGAGAAACGTGCAATAATCGGTTGGCCGATTCGATGCGACAATACGGAGTGGACGTCAAACTGGTGCTGAACTTGGCCGAAAAGATCGACTACGACGCGGAGGGTGGTCTCGAGTATCGTCGGAAGATCGTCGACGTGGACCGACCGGCGAAGCGGGAGTGTTCAAAAGACGCGATCGTCGACGACGTGAGTTAATTTACTCGCGGCGGCGTTTTCGAGCAAAAATAATAATAATTATTTTTGCTGCGATTGTGTATTTTTTTCAGCGTCTAGTAAAACGAACGATTTTAACGTATCGTGACACCCCATCAAAAGATAGACGGGTAAGTAAACTGACCGTAGTCCGGGACAACGGTACCTACCCACCCAATTTGAAGCGATTTTTGAGATTTTCATTTTCGGAATGAAACAAACGTGCAAAGTTTCGAATTCGCTCCGTTCTACTCTTTGAAATTTTTATATGATGTTGTGTCGTTAGGAAGAATTCACCGAGTTTACCGCTTGGATTTCAATCGATTTTGATCATCATTTTTTTTTTTAGGGAGTAACGGAACTTTGAAATTTTCGAATTTGTTATTTTATGGCAGTTATTTATTATTCCACAAAACCTCTAGTTTCAGCCACTTTAACGCGGTCTAAAAAAGATGGTCTTACACACGTGTTTCAAAAAAAAAACCTTTGGGAAAATCGGTTACCACAATTTCGGTTCGTAGCCGCTTCCACGTTGTTATTTTGTCGTAAAACTCGCCGTTCTTCGTGTATTTCTCGGGAAATTTTTTTTTCTTTGTGAGAACAAATAATCACGGGAAACGCGTTTTTACACACATCAATTACACTCTTCTGATCGTAACGTCCAAAGTAAAGATCGGAAACTTTTACACAAAATAGGAAAGACATACTTACGGATTTGACAAAAGTGTTTATTGTTAGATTAACGTTTTTATGCTAGACAACTGAGCTCGCTAAGAATCGGAGGCGATGATCTGTCGTTGCTTTCAGATACGAAATAGATACGCGTTTAAACTTCTGAGCTAGTGACCACCCGCCCGCCCGAAGCGTAGTCGCTACCCCGTCAAACTATCCCCACGTGACCCACAGTGATCCTAGCTTTTTTTTTGTTTTTGTTTAACTCGCGCTCTGAAACGAATCGGGAATATCTTTTCCCATTTTTCCTCGACTCGTATTTATATTATCGACCGCAGCGTGTATAAAACGGGTGGATCGTAAAATAATTTTCACTAGGGTGAAAAAAAAAAAAAAAAATAGCCGGTCCGAGGCCGGCGAGATTAATAGTCTGGATGCGAGGCTTAACACGAGGCCGTACGTCACTCGAAGATGCGGTCGTCTTTCTATATTATATACGATGATCGTGATTTTTTTTTTCCGCGCGGATAATACCAATTTTTCACTCGCTAAAAAGCGCCGATAAAATATTCGCGCGGTCAGTCCGGTATTTTTGTCCGTATTTTTCCGATCGCGAAAATTTCACGTTTTTCAACGCAATCACGTTTCCGAATTGTGTCGACAATGTACGTTATTTTCCGTAATTATTACTATTAGTGCACGAGCACGTCGCGTATTTTCTCGCACTTCTAGAACATTTTAAACACGATTTTTCGCTATTTCGTTAAAACCGCATTGTTATTACCACCGTTCTTGGTACTTTTTTTTTTTTTTTTTTAGTCAACAAAGACATCTTTGAACAAACAAAAATATAATTTCGGACTCGATAAAAATTAACCGAACAATACGTCTGTTTAAAGACGTATGTCCCGAGTGTCGCTTTATACGGTTGCGAGACACGAATGAAACGGAAAAAAGATCCCTTGAAGCTTTCGAAATGTCGTGTTGGAGACAAACGTGAAAAATTAATGGGGTAGAAAGAGTAACGAATGAGGGGGTGTACTACTGACCCAAGTAGGAGAAACAAGATCCATGTTGAACGCAATAGAGCGACGGCAATGGGACACACGTTTTTCACGCCACGATGAAGAATCGCATCAACCTATAACGGAAGGTGCGACGGAAGGACAAAAACGGCCAGGAAGACACCGAGAGACTCGTCCTTATCTCAGTCGAAAGAATACGCGGGAATTAAAACATTATAAAAGGATTAAAAAAAGGCTAGCTGAAGATCGAGAAAAACGGAGGACAAAGTTTTGCGTCCGGTTGAAAAAAAAAAGTTCACGCTGTAACGCGCGCGTCCACCAAAGAGACGGTTTGAGTGATGAAGTATTTATAAAAGTCGACGGACTAAACTACTTTAAAAACAAAACGTTAACGCAGACGACAGATGTGCAAGCATTATCGCAGTCGTATCACGGTGAAAACTCTCTCCAGTTGACACGTAGTTTTTTGGACATTACATTAATAATATGTGTTTTTTTTTTTTTTCTACTATCCTATTTACTACTCGAGACGAAAACAGAGACGTATCCGCTATAAGTCTGCGACTATATACGGGGGGTACTATACATAGCAGAACAATAGGAACTGCGGATGGAATAGTACACGTTATAAATTCTAAAATTTCCTAATATTTTTCAAACGACCGATTTTTTTTTTCACTTCCAGGACGGAGAACTGCTGGAACCGTTGATCTGTCTCGACCAGGACACGTCGAAGCCGAAAGTGTTCGTGCACAGCAAGAAAGACAGCGAGGTGCGAGTCTACGAGATCGACGACGAACAGCTGTCGTTCTGTTCGTGCGTTAACGAGGACGACGACGATGGGACGACGGCCGCCGAAACCACCGTCGATCTGTGCAGCGGCTGCGTGGCGGACACCGACCGGCCGGCGACCGGTTGCCGCGCGAAACCGTCCCAGGCGCCGGACTACGAGAGGGACGCGATCAGGGACGACCTGATGGCCATGAAGGGTGGCGTGAAGCTGTTGGGAGAACAGAACAAGCACCTGTTGAGCAAACTCAACGGATCGGTAACTTTACTTTAACTTAACACGATATCTCTCGTTGATTGAAAATTCGAGAAAAAATCCGTACGGTTCATACACTGTAGCTAGTAGCTAAATTTCTCAAAACGCGTTCCAAACGACTTGGTAATCGTCTCGTCAGACAGGACCAAATGGATCTACGATTAGAGCACAACATACAATGCATACACACGATACAAAATACCTACTGCTGCTCACGTATACGCGCGGTTGAACTCAATGCGGTTTACAAAACGTTTGCGTGTTGACGTTTTTATACTGCGTAATTTTTCTTTTTCGCAATCATTCCTTCAAAAAACGCCGATGAACTATTTAAATACTTTATTAGCACGGGCGGCTTAAATACGAACGTCACGACGGTTCCCATACATTTCTCGATCGTGTTGGAGCTAAAATATATTGTAGAATTTTGATGCTTTCAACTTGTCGCGAGCCAAATTTGACATTTGGTCGGCTCACTTTTTTTATGTAAAACGTAAAACACACATAATACACACACTGAGAAAAGCTTCTGGACACGCGCCACAGTCGCTGCGCCCGGATTGTCCGTCTTTTAACCTTGTTTAGCGTGAGTATTTTCGAGAACGAAAATAATTTTTTTCTTAATTATAAATCGATCGAAATGCGTCCAAAGGAGATAAGTGAGCAACCGCGTTTCACGTACGGTGGTTGTATAAGATCGTTCGATAACGCCTGTTGTAGCAGCAGGTGTGTGAACATTTTGCAACGTCCTAATTACGCGCCATTATTCGTTGTTAGGCCGCCGCAAAAGTGCCGAAAGTCGGTTTTTCGACTGAGAAAACAGTGTATTTTGATGCATTATAAATTATAATTATTATTATTATTATTACGGTTATAAATTATTCCTGCGACGACGGATGGATAACACTTAACGGGAACTGACGTCATTTTTGTATAAGTATCACAAATCTGTAAGTTGTCAGAGACCGTAATATAATATTATGATTTTCGCCCTTAAAAACCGCGGGAAACAACGATAATACGCCTGTTGGGTAAACGATGTGTTACAAAAAAATATAACGAGTGTTATTCTATCATTATCGACACATTCCAAGCACGCCAAGTATGGATCGTTCAAGTGCTTAAAATCAAAATTAAGTTCAAACGTAATGTTTGATATTCGTTAACTATTTTTTGCTTTTAACTTGACGCGCTGAATTCGGAAATAAAAAATAACTTACCTGTAGCTTTTTTTTTTTTTTTTTTTTGTATTCAATAAAGTTAAAACAAATAAATACATTTTATATGATGAAAAATTAACTAATTGATAGAAGCTTAATGTTTTTTTTTTCATCAATTAACTTTTTGAGTCCCTGCAACGTCCCTAAAAATTTTAAAGTAGTCACTAGAATGGAATGAATACCGTTTAAAATGCATAAAAGTGAAAATTTTAATTAATAAACTCGATTGAGTAGTAATAATAACTTCGCAACGGGCGGGTTGCATCATTGGTTGCAGTTCGATGAAGTCTTCGTTCGAACCATTTTTAAACTTTTAATGAGTTTCAACAACGTGAGAAAGACTCACTGTATTATATTAATATAGAACGAAACAATTATTTCGACCGTCTTACTGTAATAATAATAAATAAGAACGTTAATTTCACCGAGGAAACGGAAATCTGTTGATAGGGTTTCCCGAACGGTTCTCGGTCGAACGATTCCGAGGAGATCTGCACGCAGTGATGCACAGGTTTAACGATACCCACGTAATACTTCGTCAAAACAACGAGACGTACATTTCTCTGATATAAAATAAAATGATAAATACCCATATACTTAATGTAGTACCCAAACTGTTTGAATATTAATTCTTGATTTTCTGCTTTCAGAACCAAAGGAAAGCCGTTTTGTTCAACGTACTCCGCGGCGACCAGGTCGAAAATAACAATTATATTTTTAAGCCTCGACGTGTAGCGATACACGCTCACGGACATAATTACAATTATAGTCGTTTCTGATTTTCAGCCGCCTTTTTTGAAGCCCAGGAGTGAAAAAAAATTCGAACCTGCCGACATCTGCAATACGGTAGGTATATTATACGTACTTACGCTGACGATGATACCCGTTAAACGCCGTTAAAAATATTTATCGGAAAAGTGATTTTTTTGATTTTACTTGGACGGTTTTGATTTTCACCTTGGGTACTGGTCATTATGGTTTTGTGCAAAACTGATTCTGGAAACGAATTATAACTGTCACGACGTCTACTATTCTGATCGAATTTCCCGCGTTTTATATTTCATCACCGCGCTAATGAAAAATCGAATTTAAAAAAATTTGAATTTTCGAAGAAAAAAAATATGTGAGAAAGTCGATTAAAAGTAGACGTCACAACGAATTCAAATCAATAATCTTTATCGCGTCGTTGAAAACCTTCTAATTTCCTATAATACGCTCGTAATAAACAGTGAAAAAAATACCTATAAAATATCCAAGCATAAGACATCTGAGTTTACCTTAAGAAAAGTTTATGTACTTTTGGTAAAGCGTTTGATCATCTGAGTCCGCCTTGGGGTGAGGCGAGGTTAGGTTAGTGTTTACGTTGAGTTAGATCAGTTAAATTATTTTAAAGATATAGAAGTATACTCAATACATGATCCGCTTTACCAAAAATATACATATTTCGCCAAGGAACTCTGCATAATATTCGACACATCAACATGTTAACAAGAGTTGAATATGAATTACTCAGACAAATTTTAAAAAATATTTTTTTACATAAACACATTTTGCTTGATCTCGGATTTCGTAAACGACTCGTCGTAGGACGTTCCTGAAACCGCCGCGCCCGACCTGGCTCCGGAACGTTTCTCTTCACCCGCAACCCGGCGATCCCCCAAACACCACTCATCCTGCAACGTGACTTAGGCTCGTCCGCCAGATTATGTTTTTAATTACGAAAACTTTACAGAAAGTACAATATACGTGCACAAAAAAAGAATCAATTTCCAATAACATTTTACCGATTTATTAACTTTTCAAAAAACCCGGAGGAACCCGTAGGACACACATGTTAGTTCCGTTAGTGACGAATCTAACCGAGCAGTAGACAACGATAACGCACGACGAATGATCTGTGTAAAATAAAAATTATTTTTTTTTTTATAAGGAACCGGACGCTTTGGTCAGCGAGAACAACCGTTTGCGGGAAGAGCTAAAGGAAATGAAACGCGATCGGTGCCAAATCGAATTGGCTAAGAAAATATTGAACGTCGCCGACTCGCAGTGTTCCGTTAGTTTATTTCTAAACATACACTTCAAGTTTCAACTAGCTATAATACTATAGTTGATCCTTCAACTTTGAAATGGCCTAGAAGTTTTTTTTCGAACCGCTATTCGCCTGATTATATGTACTCGTATTATCAACATCATACGGGCAGTCTTGTAAAATATTTGAGTAAAAAGCGTATTTTAATACTATAGTTAAGTGTTCAGAATACTTTTTAAACAATACTTTGAAATAGAGTGTTTGAGTTGCGTGTTCAAAACACTTTTTTACATGCACGTGTAGGTATATATAATAAGTTATGAGAGTTTGTATATTTTGTCCTCAGGTGATTTTTTTCAAAACTATTTAGAGTGTGTTTTAAATACTTTTTACGCGGCGGTATGTTTTTTAAATTCCATTTAAATACACATTTTTTTTCAAAACTATTTACAGGACTGTGTCGGGTCTTCGGATCGTGTCGACGCGTATAAGAACAAATTCAAAGCGCTGACCGAAGAGTATAACAAATTGTTGCAGGACCGCAAGTGAGTGATGTACCTGTACCGTGGACCGAAGCGGTCGGATCAACCGATGTTTTAGATTAATGCTGCGGTGGCGATTTTCTGGTTCTTAAAAATTGTTCTTATTGGAAAATTCCAATATTTAAGATTGCCGATTTTTTTCGACTATAATAAGTGATCCGACACTTATTATTTTCTGTGACTAAAGCCGCCGTTTGTTCGTTAGGAACTTGAGCACTTAAAACTAATCACCCGTAGACTCGCATTAGGGTACCCTTTTTATTGTTATCTATCTCGTAAAAAACAATAAATTACTGAATTCATTTTTAACTTTCGAGATTCGAGCGATAAAAATGTCAACTAATAATAATAACAGTTTGGTTCGGTATACAGTTGGAAATACAAGAGTACCGCGTCCGTATAGACAGATAGAGTAAATAATATTTGCGTTTTAATAGCCGACACGGAAATTATAAAAGTTTTCTGAATTTCTGAAATAGAAATGTAAGTATTATTACCTCAAAGATGTTAGGGGCCACACGATATGTTTAACGGTAGGTACGACAAAATATCAACAACATACACGCACGTGTATTTTATCGATTGTTAGTTCCAAGATGTGCGAGAATGAAAACCTACAAAAATCTTTGGACGATGCAAAACATAAATACAAGTCCTGCGAGGATTGTTTAGCTGTGACGAAATCGCAAGTCAATCAATTGGAAAAACAATTGTTTCATTTCATCTCGACGAAATCAAACGTGAGTGGATTATTTTAAAAATATTTGGCGATAACGTAGAGAAGAAAAATTACCAAAAAGTTTTCACCAGCCGAATCATATCATTATATGTTGAAAAATATAAAAAAAATTATTTGGTACTAGAACATAACTTAGAACAAGTGTTCACTCGTTGTATATTATATTGACTCAACCGGGCATTGAAGGTTTACAAGTTAATGTTTTCATTAATTATAAATATATATATATATTACACAATCGTATTTCCCTACGTGTTATGACAAAAACAATATAAACGTTCTTATAAGCATTTTTATTGTACAATTAAAATGCACCAGCCTGCGCAAAAAAAAAAAAAAAAAAAAATATTTATGGATTATTTTATTTCATACTTTTCAAACGTAAAAATCTAAAATGTTTTTTGTAAATGTTTAATAGGGTAAATTAGTTATATTGTTATAAATGGAAATTTTTATGGTGTAAAATTTACAAAGCGTAGAAATACATTTTTATCTCATAACAAAATAAGTCAAACGACTATTATTACACTTGATACTAAGTTCGACGAACATATATATATATATATATTGTTTTCAAACATCCGACGACGGTTCTAGGATGCCGAGGTTTTGGCTTCGAACGAAAAATATCTGATCAAAAACCTGAGACACCGGTCGCAGGAGGCGGCCGAGGAAAAAGCAAGCATGCAGATGGTGCTCGATTTCCATCTGTCCGAACTGGAGGACAAGAAAGCTAAGGTCCGCGCTTTTTGCTTTTTTTCGGCGTTTCCTTCGAAATTTTTGTAATTTTCTGTTTTTCTTTTCCAGTACCTGGCAGTGCTTCAAACGAACGAGGGACAGCGACACCGTATAGACACCCTTTGCAAGGAAAAATCCGCGATCGCCAAAGAATACGAAACGCAGTTCTCTCGAATGAACGTGAGATTTTAAACCAAATTTCATATGATATTATTCGTTTATTATGTTTTTTTATTTTCTGTACTTTGGGTCGAACAAATCATACGCTTACAAAAATATTTCTTTGGATAAAACAAAAAAAAAAAAAAAAAAAAAAAAAAAAAACCAAAACATTTTAAACGCTGTCAAGCAAACGGATTGATCGTTGCGAGACGTATGCCGTGTTCGAACGTCCACATTTTTAAACACAACACACTTTGAAACGCAAACACGTTTCGTTTGTTTTGAATAATATAAATTATAAGTATGTTTTTACTGTACAACGTTCGTCGCGTGCACCTAAATATGATGTGTTCTTTAAGTACCTAACAACGATTTATGTAAGATGCACTGCTGATAAAACGGTTCATACTCGCTGTAATTTAGCAGCTACTTACCCCATAATATAACGTAGACTTCAATCGTTCGCACAATAATTAGTAATTTCACAAACGTCCAAAAATATCAACAACAAAATATTTGTAGGTACCCAATAATAGTTTTATATCATAAAAGATCACGCCGTTTAAAATTCGAAAACTTTTTTATTCTTTTCTCCGTGGAACAAAGTTTAGAACAAACGCCAGTTTGTTTTTTTATAGCTTATAAAATCTCTGGTTATCGTAGTGGTTTTATAAAACACGCGGATTTATGACAGGTTTGTAAAAAGAAAGTTTTAAATCTTCGATCTTTCAGTGAGACGACTTCATAACACGATGTCGCTCCAACTGTACTTACGAAATTCTTTCTTGCAAAACACCTGAATATTTTCTTTCATTTCCATATGGAAAAAAGGTTTTTTTTTATAGTTTTCAAAAAAATTTCTGGGCAGAATTTTTAAAAAAATGAACATTTCATTTCAAAATATTGCTGATTTGTTAACCACCTCGCACTGGGTATGAGTTTCATTGCATCAACAAACTTCAACATATAGTGTATTTTACAGATTATATAGTATAACATTGATTAGTATGCTATGTATTAATATCAATTTGGAAAAATCTATAAAAACAAAACACTAGCCAGATAAAAGTTATGGGGGATTCCTACGATCCTCGTCGATAAGTTAGCAAAATGTTTAGTTAATATATGCTTTAAAACTTTATTGACAACCCTAAATAAAGTGTACGTTGTGAGTTCAACATTGTTGAATTTCTAAATTTTTTAATTTATATAACACTGTCGACTATTTTTTGTAGAAAATCTCAACAAAAACACCTAGTCCGTTCACAAAAATCGTTTTGTTTTGCACAAAGGCCGGACGTAAAAAAATATTCAAATTGGTTTACCGTTATCTTTATTTACACTTTCTTAATGGACCAAAAACTTAACATTGTTTATTTTTAATCCTATAAACTAATTATTCGAGTACGGGACGAAAGCACTATTAGCTCTAAAAACAGTATTGAAAAAATGATTTTTTTTTACTTTTTACAAGCTCAACTGACAAACTTAAAGTTGTATTTAATTTATTATTACGGAAGATTTGGTCAAGTCGAGTTTAAAAAAATCTCATCCCCTCCCAGCCTCGCCATTTACAATTTTTATTTGCCGTTTTATAAAAAGTTCAAGACTTTAGTAAGTCACTTAGAAATGACTGTATCGATTCGGTTAAAAACGTTCGGTTTTTATCGCTTTAAAAGGAACATTTAAAGTCGCGTCTCGAAGAGATCGAAAAGCTGCCCGGTTTGTTGGCGGCCACGCAGCGCGATTTAGAAAAAGAGAAATCGGCCCGGACGGCGTTGGAGAACGAACGCGACGTCCTTTTAAACCAAATCGATTCGTTGGTACGCGACACACGACCGTCCCAACGAATAGTTTTATTATGCATAATATCGTTGTCTATAAAATTTGAGTTTAAACTGTTTCAGAAGGTGTGTTTGGCGCACGAAAACAGTGCGAACAATAGGAAAAACGGCAAAGAACTTGAGGAACAAAACTTGCAGCTGAAGTAATGGCGAGATTTGAATAGTTCGATCTTATTTGCCATAAAAAAAAAAAAAAAATAAGAGAAGCCGTTTTGAAATCGTTGATTATCTATTTTTTTTTTCTTTTTCTAACGCGTTTCACGCGTATATACGGTTAAAAACCAATAGTGGTTTCTGTCAGAACTTTTGGTCGACTTTTGTTGTGTAGAAGAAGTACTCTGATATTATCACCACGAAACGGACATAATATTAGTATATTTAGTTGAAACGTTTCGTGCGCTTTCCATTAATTATGAACCGACAAACGAGAAAAAACTTTCAGACATTTTTAAACCAACGGCGGACTCGAGAAATCTTCTTATCACGCTTTCGGTTGCACAATTGTACACCACAAAAAAATATTAGCGACCCCTACAATACCTCGTGTGTACTAGATATCGTAATTTTTTTTTTTATTTTTCCAAACATTTCAAATTCGGTGCGAACAACTAAAAATTGTTTTTGCTGTTTTTTTGAGTTGATTTCACATTTTATCGTTTTTTTTTTTTTTTTCTCTTTCGCAAAATATATAAAATCCGAAACGAACGAACCCCGCGAATCTGCCACAGGGCCACGATTGTGACGCTAGAGGACGCTTTGGCGGAAAACGAGAGGCTCTACATGGAGCGCACGCACGATTCGCTGCAGCTGAAAGAGCATCTGGACGCGGTTAGGGAAGAGGCTGCGGTACAGGTGACGAAAATCAAAGACTTCTCCGAGTGCCAGAAGCACCAGTACACCGATTACATACAGAAACTCGAACAGCAGTTGGCCGAGAGCCGGGCTCTGGCGTGCGCCGAGAATCAAAAACGCGATCACGTGGGCGACAATTATAAATTTTTTTTTTTTTGTAAAACTTTACAAGTACATTTTTTTTATCATGACGATTACGCGCACCTGCACAGTTTCAATCGGTTCGCTTCGGGTCGAACGGGTTTAATTTTTTTCCACCAAATAATACGTTTTGCTGTTTGAAAAAAAAAACAAAATCGAAAATTCGGTTAAGAACCGCTTTCGGTCACTAAAATCGCGTTTGACAGCCGTTATGAACACACGAAACGTCCGTGTGAATAACACGGTATAAAGTTCCAAAAAAAAACCAAGTACAGTGTCTCGTATTACTGCAGGCTTGAAAATCGAGGGTGGGCGTTAACGAATTATTATCAAATATCAACTTTTAATCTAACAAACTGCTATTTGACTTGAAACGATTTAAAATGAATGGTTTAGGTTAGATTAGGTTATTATTTTTTTTTTTTTTTTTTAATAAAAATTTAATGAACTCGCGTTTAGTCGATTTATTTGATTAACTTCAACTGAACCGATCGATTCAAAATTAGTCAAAAAACAATAATCGTTATTCATTCCTTCAAAAGTGTAGAATCCCATCCGTGTTGATACGATATAATTTACATTATTCGTGTTTAAACACTGCGTTTTCAACTTTGTTTTTTTTTTTTTTGTTTTTTTCTAAGGTCGACGACCAGTTGAGATCCCGCATAGATATATTGACGGACAACTTGAACGAAGCGAACAAAAAAATTAAAGAGTTGTTCAACGCGAAAGAGATGATTGAAACCAAACTGGTGGAAGATGTGTTGTGCAAGATTCCTCAGACGGTCAAATCGTCGTACAGACAATTGAATACACCGAAAACCCATGACGCAAACGACGCGCACAATGAAAATTAAAACAAAATTGTACAGGCGAAAAAAAACCGAATAAATTACACGTTTAAATTCAAAAAATGTCGGTCGTTTACTGTAACAAAATTTCTGTCGTAAATTCGTTTTTTATTTAAAAATTTAATTCTTTTATTTATTTACTTAAAACGTATTATTTATTATATATTTTTAAATTTATACGATAAGTATTAATAATTTAGTAATTATTTATAATAAGTATTCAGTATGTTGAGCTATTTGATGATGAATATCCGGGTGGACTGAAAGTATATATGGTAGTTGTAGGTTTGAACTTCCTGTACTGGTACATTTGATGTAGTATTATCATATATGATACGTTATCATTACCTACTGATTCTTGAGCTTCTTGACTTGTCGATGTATGTATTTAAAGTTGTTAACACAAACTGTTTAAACTGGCGCTGGTTTTTTCCATTTAATTTGTTGAAATCGGGCAAAAGACTTTTAAAAAATAATAAATCAACATCTTCTACAGCTGACTAAATATGAGAAACGCGCGGCTTATAGGATTTATACTATATACATATTATGTCTATGACGCTTTAGCGTGATAAGAAAATCATATTATGAGATATTATAATCAAAATTATATTTTGGGATACAGGGCAGAGGTAAAACTTCAAAGACGTTTTCCCCAACTCTGACATAAAGTTACAGAATGTAATTGACGAATTTACCTAGTATATATATACATATATATATCGTATAACCTTGAATTTGAGTTTGGGAAAACGTACTAAAAGTTTCACTTCTGCCCTTTGTCCGTCCCAAGACACTTGGTTTCTTTGTCTATTTTGCGCATTTATACACCTACTCTTATGCTAGTGTATAGGTAATAATTTTACTGAATTAGACTATCGAGCGCGCTCAGAATCGTTTTCTCGAAGACCACGATTTTAATGATTGCTTTGAGATAATTAATAATACGTTTTAACCACAAATTCCGAACGATTGACCAACACATTACGTCATATTATACAGTGACTCACTCCGAAACATAATCATTACTCCGAAAAACTGCTCACCCGACCTATAATTTACTTTTTTTTTTTTTTTATAATATTCTTTTTATCGATTCTTAGAATAAACTCCCTTTCTTTCTTTCTTTCTTTCTTTCTTTCTTTCGGTTCTTATAATTTTTACTTCCTTTATTATTTATTTACTCCCGTTGTTTTTTTCTTTTCCTCTCCGTCTCACATAAATCGTAATATGCTAAACTGGATTAATATTCAATAACGTTCTCTCCACGTTTGCCTTCAAGGCGTTTTACACACTATTGTTGTTGTTGTTGTTGTTGTTATCATTATTATTTTTGAATAAACAGAGTGGCTAGTGTTCGTTTTAACAAAAACAAAAAAAAAATCCGGTGTATTTCAAACGCGAACTCGACAACCTTCGATTGCACGCATTCTTGAGTAGCAAGAATTTTCGTTTACTTTTCGCGCTCGGTTGGTTGCGCGCTCGATCCACGAGACGTGTTTCGCACGCATCAAGCGACGACGCGTCGTCAGAGAAAGACCGAGGACGCCCATAATTTAATTACCCGCATTTAACCGGCACCCGTTTTGTATAGTTTTGTTTTTTTAGATTCCAAGCTGAGCGAGGAATGCATTGTTACCTGTATGATGTTGTTAATTAAAAGGATAACGTTTTATCATTTGTTTTTCCCGTGACAAATGTTCAGGTAGTATAGGCTGTAGGCACAGTACCTCAAAAACATTTACGTTTCGCGATAGTGTAGATACTGTATTATGTTTGTCGAGTGCTGCTGAATCACGTAGCTCTGTTTTATATTTTTACGCGAGTTTCTGTACAAAGAAAATGCGAATTTTCTTTTTTGCGATTAATATTGTAATTTCAATTATTATTACTATAATCAAACAGGCACGGCTGCAGATAACTGTCGAGACATCCTCGGGCGGTCGTTAGCGAACCGTTTAAACCGACAAAGCACTATGAACATTTTCGCAGAACCGCGCCGTATACACCGAAAACAGAAATCGTTATGAATAATGTTGCACTCGGCTATTTTTATGACGTTTTTTGAGTCCGAAAATTTTTTTTTTTTTTCGATGAAAACGAAAACACATTAACAATATAATAGTCAACGGTTTTTCCCCGGACTTACACGCAAACGTACTATGCATGCGCATTTTCGAAACGTAATTACGAAATCACGGACGATTTTTGTTTTCCGAACCCGTGGAAGTCACTTACAATTTTATGTGATTTTGCCATAATAGGAATGGAAACCGAGATTAAAATACTCGGTTAGGCGAGGTCGCGTTCAATTAACGTCGGCGGTTGAAATTTAAATTGTTTTGATAATCGCCCCCCGTTTTAATTACGAGATGATGTACAATATTATAAATGAGTTCGGACGCAACGCAACGTGATTCATAGTACAAGAATAGTTTGTATTTTTTTTGTTTTTTTCGGATCTATAAAAATCGCACGGTTCAGGATTTATCGACAAAAGACGGTCTCGCGAAAAAAAAAAAATACCGAAAAATCGACCAAAACACTTACCGGCCGCTGGCACGGTGAACCGCGGTTTCGTGTCGCTGCTGGACGACCGCGAGAGTGTCGGTTCTGAAAAATAACAAATAAAAGATATACATACAAAAACGTATCGACAAACGTCCGCGCAGTTGTTCGAACCGTATAAATTATCGTGCGAAACTTTCGCCGATTCATACACCGTCGCATATATCATATTGTATATATATATATTTATAGATATTTCGGAGTATCCACACGCAAAAGTTTTCGCCGAAAATTTCATCGTTTCCATCATTTACATTTAATTTCCGCGTAGAGGTGTATAATATAATGTTGTATATAGTTCCCACCGCGGCTTTGAAAGTATACGTAGAAAACTTCTTGTTTTTTTTTTTAATCCATTTTAAAAAATAAAGTGTCAGTTAGAAGGAAACGTCAAAAGTGAATGCAAAAAAAATCTTTTGGAGTGAAGAAAATTTCGTACTCCAAGATGTACGAAACCGCGTGAATGTGAAAAATGTGAACTTTTTAATTTCTATTTGAAGTCGAGTCAATTTTTTTAGGTTAGTTACTTTGATGCGTATTTAAAAAGAAATTTTAACTCGACTTATTATTTTGTTTTTTCGACTAGCCTAACTTGACCGAGATGGAAAAAAGGTGGTTAATACTTGTCCAACCTTGGTGGTACGCGCACGAATAAAATCCCGTTTCGATCGATCACACAAGTGCTACAATTTGCATTGAATCGAACGAACCGTGCGCGCGCTACTGAACAATAATTATATTAGCATATATTATATTATTGAGCCAAGTGCCTATTTAAACGTCCCTTGTCTATAAACACACGTGGTGTATCACTCACATTTTACATACACTCACGTATCGTCAAAATTACAATGATAAATCATAGCATTAAAAAAAAAAAAAAAACGATTCTGAGCGAGCTCTACAGTTGCGTAGTGTGCAAGTCCTGGTAAAAACCAAGTTTAACGAAAAAAAAATATTAGTTTTATTCAATTATACCCATGTACCACCCAAAGTGTGACTTTTTTTTTTTTTTGGGCGATACTTTACGCCGAACAACCTCTCACCGACCTCAGACTTTATCCCTTTATTTCCGTTCTTCATTATACTATATTTTTTATACTACGTTTATGTTATATAAGGTATATAGGGTACTTTCCAATTTTTTGCGCTATGATGTCATTTTTTCGATTAGACCCGCCGGCCGTCAAAGTGTTCGCAAGAAAAAAAAAAATATATCAAAAAAGGTTTGAAACAAAATACATGGATTAAAGCCGAAATATCAACTCCATTGTAGTAGGACGTAAAAATCGGACTGTTACACGAAAACGTCATCAGAAATCTGAAAATTTCTAAGTCTTCGCTTGAAGTAAAGTTCTCAATTTTTTTTTTTTTGCTTCGCTGCACTGATCGGAATCAAAAAGAAGTTATTCTATATACCCTCGTGCCCAGCAGACTTCTGCCCGACCCCGTATACAATTGACCTAACGCAAAGTCCGTCGCGGCTCGTTAAAAAGTTGCTGGTGGATAAAAGCAATTCCGTTTGAACGCCGCGGAAAAGTTTCGGTGCCAAACGGGATCGGGCGGACGGACGAAGGGTGTATCGAGTATCTTCTCTGCTGCGGGGCGGGAAAGGGACCAAAAATGTGACCGCCGTGCTCGGATATATTCAGTGTTTTCCGGATAAATTCACCGAACGGATTTTCGCTCTCGTCTTCGTCTATAGTACGTCACAGTATACGAGATTTAATTTTTTACTTTTTTTTAAAAAAAAAAAAAAAAGGAACGAAAATATTTAAAAAAATGTTTACGTTACGTAAAAAGCGCTAAAAAGTATAATAAATATATATATATTTTTTTTATCAATTAATTATTTCATACTTTTTAACGGTTTGTTTTGCTTTTAGAAGTCGGTTTTATTGTTTTGTTTTAATTTTTTTTTTTATTTTATAATTTTTAGGAGAATATTATTACTATCTGTGTACAGTTAATTCATTTGCGACTCGAAATAGTTGTTTGTTACCGTAACGTTATCGCGATTTTTCTCTCTATATATTTTTTTTTTTTGATAATTTTTTCAAAAATCGCTGAAAAAATTACGATAAAATTTAAATGGAACTACCACTGAAGTGATGGCCTATCGAGCTAAAATAAATAAAAAACCATTAAAATGGTTATAATTGGCATACGTGTTTATTTTCATCGTCTAAACAAGCGTCTTCTTCTATCGAACCGATTTTTTGTCATTTAAATATTTTTTAGAACAATATATAAAAATATTTGTATAACAAAGCGTAATATAAATATATATTTGACTGATATTTATTTGGTTTCGTTTATAATGTTTTTTAAATATTTCCAGAAAATTAAATTTTAAATATCAAAAAATTAATAGGTAACACTGCAATATTTTAGTAATATTTTAAAATTAATAATTTTATTTAATTTTGAAACTGTTACATTTCTAAAATATTTTTTTTGTAAAAATTTAATTTAATTCAAAATTAAATATTATATTTTTAACTTAAATATAATATTACTACGCCATTATCATTTTGCTGTGTGGGTTATTGTTAATATACAGATATCCAATTAATTTTTATGTTTTCCTAGATTCAGTATCCTCAATTTGAAACAACAGTATTTTATCCGCCTCTATAATGTTAATAATGTTTTACAAAGTCTCAACTTACTTTACAATTTCTTAACCCTGTATAATATTAGACACATTTTCACACTATTTGGTCTGCGACGAACATAACGGGAAAAATCCGAGGATTAAACTAAAATTCTGCAAATTCTATTTTTCTCGCTAAAACTTATTTTTTATTTATTTATTTATTTATTTTTTTTTTTTTTTTTGAAAAAAATGATTTTTATGCGAACAACTTAATAAACTTTAACGATGTATAAAAGTGTCTTGTATAGCACGATAAAAACATAAC
This sequence comes from Hormaphis cornu, assembly GCA_017140985.1. Classification (NCBI taxonomy): domain Eukaryota; kingdom Metazoa; phylum Arthropoda; class Insecta; order Hemiptera; family Hormaphididae; genus Hormaphis; species Hormaphis cornu. Next base: position 13,487,734 of record CM029365.1, on the reverse strand, counting down.
AGCGAGACGCGGACCCGTAAAGAATTACCCCCAAATGAAGGATTAACGTGAGAGATAGAAAAATTCTACGTTATTATCGTACGATAGTACGATTGTAGCACGACAGAAAACGATTGTTGTAAGAAAAAGAAAAAATGCGAAACGACGGCAACGGCTGAGTCTCCGTATATATTAATATCCTTTTCGAAATGTTTTACCACAGCGATTTTAAAAGATTTTAATCCATTTGAGAGAGCATATAAAATTAAAATTATAATCCATTATAAAATTTTTATCATCAGTAAGGTTTGACCGGTTTTCACATGCAAAAGTAATAACGGTTTTTAACGTATTCATGAACGTTATCCTACATACGGCAAGGAAAAGCCAATTAATGAAAATAGGAAAGTTACCCGTTCGTTGCACTCGACCCTTCAACATCAAAACAAAACACGGAGTTGGTTTGCTGTGCCGTTCATCCGTATCGTTTCCCTTTTGTTCGAAAAAAGAGACGGAATGGCTCAACAGTTTATTTTGAAATGAATAATTTCCAACAAAATATGTCACTGTTTCTCGACAAACACGGGCGAATCGTCGAAATTTTTATTCTGGGTTTCATTTAACATGTTTTATTTTATTTTATTTTTTCTTTTTATACGAGCACCGTAAGAAAATGAATTTAACTCTAATACACAAAACTAGTTCGACGACAGCGAAATCCGAACGAACATTTAAATATGTTCAAGCGTCTTAAAAAAGTTTTTAAACAGCAGTCGAGTGCACTAATGCACTAGATACGGCGCAGTATACTGAAGTTTTTCAACCACACGCCACAAATCACGGTACCTACCTACATATTTGAAAATAAACAAATCAAGTAATCTTGCACGGACAAAATATTTTTATTTGCTCTTAAATTAAAGAGTGCATTACTTTTATTAAGTAAACATAAAAACAATTTTAATTGAGGTTATGAGTTGAGACAGTGGTGGATTTAAAATTAAAAATAACATCGCTTAGAGGCATTATTTTTATATTTTGAAAAAACCGTTGACAATATTTACTATTTTTTTACATTAGAACAGCGTAACTAGGTGAGTTCGAGGATTATTCTCTTTAACGTTTCGAATACTATTTATTTTTTTATGAAAATTGATCTCTAAATAAGTTAGGTGAAATTGTTTTATTCAGTCAAATCATAACCAACTGCAAGGTTAATAAAATAAAGCAATACATCTCTGCATTGTGTATGTAAAATATTTTAATCATGTGTTGTTTGTCACCGACATCACCAACGTGTATATACAACGTACATTTTACATCAAGCTTCACTTGAAAACGAAAAAAATAGAAAAATTTTTAAAGAAACACTGAAGAAAGAACTTTATACGTATTCTATAATCCAGTTTTTAAAAGCATTTTCGGTAAATACGTGACTTTCGTGTTATACGGAATAAAAACGAGTACTCACATCGTTATTGGAATATTTCACGATTTTTAATAATGGGAGAAGTCGAAAGTAAGTTATGTACGGACCGGTATAAATACGTTAAACATTTTTTATACGAACATGCGAATTTGGCAAAATGTACGTTACGTACATAAAAAAAATCAACTAATATGATATATTAACAGCGAATTAAGTTTGTTACGCGTATAAATGTAACCGATTTAGAATTTCAAAATTGGTATACAACAAACGTATTATGAGGTACGTACTAAAACGATGAACGTTTGATTATATGTTTTTCGAAGTACATACCAACACAAAAAATGTGATCAATCAAAAAATATGTGAATGTGTTTAGTACCCTAAAGACGTATGAAAACAATGTGAAAATAGTAGGAAGTAAATAACAGCACGTGATATCAAGATGTGTTGGCCAATATATGAGGTCTTTGATATAAAAATGAAAGGGCGATAGAGAAGGGAAGGTGGAATCGGTTTCCACAAAAAAATTGTCGGAAAACTGTTCAAAAATAATACAATGTTTTTAACGATACGTATTTTCTAGACACCGCGACATCAGTGTATCACATTTGCCTATCGTCAGTGCCGTGTTTTACCCATATTTTGCAGAATGATCATTACATTTTACCTAAAGTAGATAATTTTGTTTCCCTGTGCACCTAACTACATAAATTATTGTGCTAATAATCGACAAGGATATTCGGTCCACAAATTATTGAAACTACAGAGGGTTGATCAGTGAAGATTTGTACATGGCCTTGATTCGAGAGAAGCTCGTGCGCCCCTGCGCAGTGTTCTCGAATTAAAATTTCGTTCTGATATCGAACTGCAATATTTTGACTCGGTTATGCCGAAAAGCACCGCAACCTATAAACATCAAACGTTTACTGCCATTGACCTTATTATTTTTATAGTTTTTAGTTTGATTTCAAGTTTGACGAATACATAAAATTATGGCGATCGCGTACGACAGACGGTCATTATTAATCCCCGAAAGCCGAGAAACGCGATTCACTTCTGTATACTTTTAACAACTCTGGAGCACAGTTTGAGAGATAAGAAAAAAACACGATTGTCGTAACCGCGCGCCCGTCGATCGAGTAAGTGCTTATATTTTACTATGTATTATTATAAAATGCCGTAAAGTTTAAAACGTTTCTTTGACGTATAAGAACCACGCTTTTTATTTTATTTTTTTCACTTATGTTTTTGAAGGCATATTAATTTCGTTTACGTACATAACGATAAAATCCCTTTATTTAATACACGCTACATAAAACGGACGACCGACTTTAAGATAATATTTTGATCGCGTTCAAGGGTTTTATTACGAATATATAGTTATTAATAATACTATAATAATATTACGGTATACAATCGTTAAATGTTATACAGTCAAAAAATGTGCAGGAAAATTTATGTCCGTCGAACTTTGTTTGAAATTAATTTTGTTTTTTTTTTTTTGAGTTTGGTATAGTACAAAAATTGAAAATCGAAATTTCCAAAAATCACTCCGAACGTCATTAAATTTCAATACGATCTTATGTTAGGTTTTACAATCAAATCCTAATTCGACGATTTTCGACCGCTTTACAGGGGTTTGAAATTTTGAATTTTGTACATTTTTTTCAGTTATTGTTTCATTTAACATTTAATTTTCTGCGTAAACACTAGCGTCGTTAACACTCTGCGTTAACACTAGTAACTATAACATTTATAAATTGGCTCAACCGCTTTATATAAACGGCCTTTGGACGTTCATCATTTGACTGCTATAATACGTCGACGAAGTTTTTGGATTCTAAGCGAAGTGGTAAATATTGTTATTGAGTATTATTATTATAATGACGTTTTATTTTTATAACTGTGTCGACAGGAATGCAGCTCCGGTTATAAAGTCAGTGACTCCTACGATAGATTTTTGGACCTAGTATATTGCTAGGTTAAATTATTTTTTTTAATTTTTTTATTTTGTGTACTTTTTGGGTTCGAGTAACTGAAAATTGTTTAAACACTTCGCGGCAAATTGCTTGAAATTTTAACATTTATAATGAGTTTTTCGGAAAGAAGTAATGTATTCCAGGTGTGTTACATTTGTACGTTTACGCTAAGCGTCGCTGAAGAGGATTGGTCCGATCGTATGAAAACCGATACCATCAAAACGCCTTATAGCGGTTATAGAAAGATGAAATTATTTTTAAGTTTAGTTCTTAATTTCGTTTTTACTTACGTTTACTTAGAATAAATGTTTCAAAAAATTCAAAATTGACGGATTTACAACCAATACAAAACATTGACCGCAAACAATTTTCAATTATACGGAAATATATTTATTAAATAGTCTAGAACACTATAGTAGAAAAAGTATCAAGATATTACATGTTCTGCTTAAAATACTTCGTTAGTATTTATTTAATAACTTTGAACCAAATCCACTTTATTTTGTACACCTGTAGTTATAATTTTTGTTTTTATATGTTTTTAGAATAAATGTTTCGAAAAATTTTGAATTTGACATGGCCGACAATTGTATAACACAAAAAAAAAAAACCAACCGTGGTGAATATTTTTCCAATTTCGAAAATTAAATATTTTACGTTTTAACTTCTAGACTCTAAAAAATTATCGTAGTTGGTGTAATGACGTGTTGTGCTTGAAATGTTTAAAGTCGTAAGGTGTAAAAACTTAGAACAAAAAAAAATATGGTAATATATATATACACAAGTTCGGCGGTACGCCTGTTTTAGTATTTTCTGCTCTAAAAAAAAAAAAAAAAAAAAAAACACTTTAAAAAAGGTTACGAAAAAACTCTGCGTACCTATCATAATATTTTAATTGCGTATAAAACTGAGAGGTGAAATGTATTATGACTCTTTAATATTAGATGACTGACGTGCAAAATGGAATTTTAATGTCTACATTAGTATTTTTCACATACGTCAAAACTGAAGAGAAAAAATCCGCAAAGATGTAAAACAGTGAGTGAAACATTTTTTTTTTTGAAAATACTTCGTTTTTATCACGTAATTATAACGAATGGTTAACATACGATTAAATTCATAAATAATGAGCCGTAAAAGTAAAAAAACTCATTGGATTTAAATAACTTATCGAGTCCGTCTATAATAGTGGTCACAAATACCACCTACTGTAAAAGGCAAAATCTTTTCTTTTTTTTTTTTCAAAACAAACGACCCATAGTAAATAAATCAACGAACCAGCACTATAATTAAAAGTTAAACAGTAGGTCCGAGACGAGCCCCGTGGCAAAAAAACGTAACTAACAATATCATACGGAAACGACAGGCTATTTGCATATAAAATGGAAACAGTAATTTTTAAATGGTGGTTGACGTTATACGATCAGTTAATCGATACATTAATTATAATTATTATAGAACCTAATTAATATGATACGAACAAGAAAAAAATATTTTAAGTATACCTATTTTCACGTTCCCGATCGGTTGAATAATATAGATAATTAGTATAATACGTCATGATCTATATCATATTGTTGCAAATTATCATGATATATTCACTGTTGTTAACATAATTTAATATATAATATGGGCAAACGATTTACAATACTTGTGTCTGTGAAAGCGGTTATTTTAGACGAATAACGGATGCGTGAAAATTCGAGGAACTTCACACAAAAACTGTTGGTCTATAATTTATAAAAAGTTTTGATCAGACCAGTTAAAATAAATCTCGACTAGATAACTGAAAAAAATTACGTCGTAAATGTTACCGTCGTAGTTTTTACATAAAGAAAACAAAAATAATAATAACGAGTTTACGTGCACTCGGGTTACTTTTAATACCGAGTTTACGACAGCACAATGGAATGTCATCGTATTTTTTATAGTTTAAAAAACAAAACGACAAACGGTTAATGGTTATGCGAAATTTCCAGGCATTAAAAATGTAGGTATAATTTGAATAATTAATCGTAGAAAACCGCGAACATTACAGCACGGCTTCGGTCTCAAATATCACGTTTGACAAACCTTCCGCGTAAGACGATATAGTAGCTGCAGCTCGAAAATTATAATACCTAAGAGATGCGAGAGAAATTATTATTGTTCGTTTTTACTTAAAACGAAAATCAACTAGGACGTCTCGTGTTTTTTTTTCTTATTAATACTTAAGCACAGCACCTGTGACACAAAAATACTTAACAGTTTATATATACGTGTCATACTCAAAAACACTTTGTGATCGTATCTTAAACCGATGTTGCGTTCTGCACCGCAAAATAGTGGTTTTGGTAAAAATGAGAAGATTTTTAACAGTTATTCTCATCGCCCAAGACAGTATTAAAGTACATATTATTATGTTATTCGCTTTGGCGTCGATCTTCGTTTAACCGGCAATAATAACGGAATAAAAACAACAAACTTTAAATCTTTAGACAATCATCGATTTTTTTATAATTATTTATATTATATTTAATAATTTATACCGAAACGCGCTTTACGGATTAAAAATAAAATAATCGTGTCGATTTGAATAACGAAAAAAAATTTTCACCAATATTTATACAGACGATATTTAACTGATTATATATAATCTTCTCACAAAAATAACATTATTGTTATACAAGTAGATACCTACACTTACAAAATGATATTGCCCACATTATCGTGCGTGCGTGTACAGTGGATAAATTTGGAGTAATATTGCTCAAGTTTTGTGTACCTACATCATGAAACTTCTTCATGGCGAAAACCTCATTGCGGAAATTGGTGAAAAAGTCGAGGTGTATACAGGGTGCGAAAAAATCGGTTCCTCAATTCACACAAAATAGAAATTGCTAAAAATAAAACATGTATATTGTATAAATCCATATTTAGGAATTACAAAGAAATTTGATCACTGTCTTTTTCGATGAAACTGCGGCAACGAGAGCCCACGGAACGGCGCATGCGGCAGGAACCGCACACTGTATATTCGATTTGTTCAAACATCTATTTTAACGGTCTATCTATTTTAACCATCTATTTTAACGGTCGATTTTATTCAACCCGATCGTAGATTTACTGCTAATTTTTTTAATTTTTAATAACTGCATACACGAATGGGAAGACGTGAATAACTAACGGCGTGCAAGTTGTATCTGTTTCTATTGCACAAGAGTAAAAAACGAAAAACATAACACAAACGTCGAGATTTTATAGTCTCGAAAAACGGAAAAAAAAAAACGTATTTTAAATAAACAATAACCATAAAGGTAATGACATGCAAATAAGGATTTTCTTTGAGTGAGGGCCTTTTTGGAGTATGTAAATAAACAATACAAGAGAACTCAACCAACGTGAAACGCCGCGGTCGAGACGCGATGTTTTTCAATAATGACATTTTTAAAACGGTACCTATATTTTTCGATTCGGTTGTTTTTTTACCAGAGGGAGAGAGGTTCATCGCAGTTAAACGGAGTTCGAATCGGGGAGAAAAATAAACTCGAGTAAAATGTCTAAAGATCGAGTTCCGAGTGTTGTTAAATGTTACCTCACTAACAGAACAGTAATGATTATAATAATAATACCCACGTATAAAGTGTATTACACTAGTTTGTTTGTTTTTTTTTTTTTCGTTGACTTTGCGATTGACATCTAACCACGAGGAAGAGTTTGTGTTCCGTTGATGACACGAAAATTATAAAGAACATTTGATATTTTTCTACAGTAGTTGTACTTGAAAGTAGTTACAACTACTTTCTACGACACAAGAATCACGATTTTTTTTTTTTTTTAGTTTGGATAAAGAAGTGTAATTCGAAATGCAAACATATTTTCCAAGTTATTATTCTCAATGTGAAAATAACTAAGCATTTCCGAGTGATTTTTCCGAGCTCACAATCGTTTGCGTAATCACCATAATGACCGAACCTAACTTATCATCTTTGATGCCGAGCCTAAAATTTAAAAAAAAAAAAAAAACTCTTCAGATTTATTTCTGATGAAGACATTCGTCGTAATAATAGCTGGTACTCAAAAACTCGACGGATATTTTACGTCGACGAGACTGACGCAAAGCGGTATGAAAATCACTGTAGATGGAAAAAAAACCAATGCTGGAACTGACGATGATGAAGTTAAGTAATGAACGAAATGAAACAAGAGAAAACGTGTAAAAGATATTTAAAGATTTAAAATAAACAAGTAATTATAAATCGACGAGAAAAATCATGTACGAAAAATCATATTAAACATTTTACTGTACTTGGATACTTCAAATATTTATTAAAACTTAAGTATTTTTTTTTTTTTCAACTCTTTAACAAAAATTACAAAATTATGTTATGAAACACACTTTTGTAATAATCGTAATTTTGTTTCCATCCAAATTGGTTTTCATACCACTGTGCGACGTGACAGTATAATATGCTTTTACTTTAGTTTCGTACGGCAATAATTCACATTTTTTTTTTTTTTTTTGTGTTTTTTTTTCTTTTTTATCGTTAAAATTAAATTATCCGCCGAAACCGCTCGAACAGCTATAACATTGCAACGAGAAACTTCACAACGATAATAATAAAAACACATTTTTAAACCGGCTGTTTCTTTTTGTAATAATAATTATTCTTATTGTCGCACTCTGAAAGCGTTTGTCGATTGCGTTCCCAATAATAATAAAACCCACGGCCTATATACAGTGTGCAACTGCGGCACAAAAATTAAGGTTATAAGTTAAGGTAATTTTAACTTTAAAACTTTACACGCACTACATCTAGTTTTTATTGACTTACACAACTGTTTGCTTCATCAACTAACGTAATTTACTTTTGAATCGCTTCAAACGAATTTGAATTTCATTTCTGTAATTGGATACGGGACGGTAAATAAAAAATAAAAATCAAACGATAATGAACATAAACTATTGTTTTTTTTTTTTTTCTGTCAAACGAAAATTCAGTCATCGTGATAAGTTACGTTTGTTGATTTATTTGCCTGGTCTCTCTGGCCGACCAGTGATAATGTCTATTATTTCGAACAGAGATACGTCTTTAGTAGACCGATTTCGTTAAATATTCGAACAAAATGTGTGTTTAAAACGACGCGTCAAAGTTTGTATGTAATCGATTTGAAAAAAAAAAAAAGAAGGTACGTACATATTGGTAATTTGTAAACGTACACATCGGTACAATAATTAAGGAAATATTCTACGTATTTATCTATAAATGTTTATTATTTAAAGAATGTACGAATATAAAACCGGTATTGTAAAAACTATTTTCAAGTTTGTTCGTAAGAGTACCAATTTTTGATAGGTACAAAAGGACTTTTTTTTTTTAGAAAGATGTTTAAATAACTGACTATAATACCTAATTGTTATACGAATTTTTACATCAGCATTACTGCAGTTTGAGTGAGAACTTTTGTTATTATTTTTTAAGCCCAACAATATTCGTTGTCGATAATTTTACAAAACGGCCGGTCTACACACAATGAGTTCTCGCTCGAGAGCGTCCCAAATGGAGCGTATACGAGCTGTTTGATCAAAAAGTTCCGAGTCGCCGTAGTATCGATCGATTATAAATTAAACGCAGCCAGTATATTTTGGACAGGTTGTTTCAAAACAATATTATTATACTTCGAACAGTTTAAATAAAATACGACAAAACAAAAAGTACGGCAAAAAAAAAAAAAACATAAACGCTCAATTCCGTAAAGAATATTTTCAATTATTTTTCTTTTTTCACAAATCTTTATGTTCCACGTATGGTATAACTGCTATTATCTATAATGTATATAAAGATTATATAGATACGTATAGATTTAAAATTGGAAATAATTGTGCGATACCGCAGACTTTTACTCGTTATTTTTTTTTGTAAACGACCGTTTAGTTGGGTATTTAAAATATGTATTCGGTTACGTTTCGTACGCAAAATCGTTTGATCACATATTAACGCTAAAGCCTAAACTTATTTTACGTGCAATAAATGATGTTTAATAATGATAAAACGCATGCACGTACATTTTATACACATTTATGTAATTGGTTTTTTCGTTACATATTTTATTATTTCTCTTCTGGCAAAGTTATTTACAGCCTTTGCACTACCCCGGTAGGTAACGGTGGTGGTTTTAAACGCTCCAATACTAGCTATTTTTTTTTTTTTTTTGCGAAACATGAAAATTACAAAACGCATTTCATAATTAATGCTGGCCACTAAAAACAAAAATGTTAAATTGTCGCAGCAATCAAGCAAATATTTTTGTTTTGCAAAATCGATAAAAAAAAAAAAATGATATTAAAAGTGACGAATTACAAACATTCCACCAATACGTCAATGTGTAGGTAGTGGACGGTTCGTCGTATCGTTTGTTACGATACGATCAACACGCGAATTGCACACACACCCGCGTATTGGTTGCAGTTTTGTTGTTCGCCGATCGATGATTTTCGACATTCGAAACAATTCTCAAAGAAAAAAAAGAGTTTTTCTCGCCGAGTCGAACTGTACTGTAGTACGATCCATATTTAACGAGAAATGTTTGTACGTAGTGAAGAAAAAATCAAATTAAACTACACTATCGTACGTAATAATACTCACGATCTACTCGGCGGCACAGCATCTACTGAGAAGTTTTAGTAATTTTAAAAGTTACGCGTCGAAAAATATCGAATTCGCGGCGAGTCATCATAAGAACGATATAACATCGTTGGATGTACCGCGGAAATTCGTGCCGTACACACATATAGGTACACGAAACAAATCATCAATCGCGCAAATCATCGTTATTATTTATCGCGCACAAGTCGTACCGAGTACCGAGTTTGCCCGTATTTTTTTTTCTTCGCAATCAAATAAACCTAATTTTGTTTCGTCGCGTTGCGTTGTCGTCAGTGGCGCAACTAGAGCTCAAATCTTGGGGGTGCTAAAAAAGAAG
>CM029365.1:13294058-13477371 GCA_017140985.1 Hormaphis cornu | reverse complement strand
TTGGGGGTGCTTCAGCACCCCATAGCACCCCCGTAGTTGCGCCACTGCCTGGGACTTGGGAGTGCTCAAAATAAAGTTGGGGGTGCTAAAAAAGAAGTTGGGGGTGCTTCAGCACCCCATAGCACCCCCGTAGTTGCGCCACTGGTTGTCGTTGTCGCCGCCGTGTTCGCGCCAAACTTTTACGAAACGACGTGCGGTGCCACGGGCTGAAAAATAATCGAATTTTCGGAGAAAAAAAAAAAAATTACGTGCCGTCTGTGGTAATACGTGAAAAAAAACCTACCTAATCGTGATGGATAGCACGCGAATTTTAGTGTACACGGCCTGAAAATAATAATAATATCGGGACGATCCTATTCGACTGGAAAACGCAGCAGTGTCTCTCCGGACAAACAAAAAAAAACATCGCGAGAACAGTAGTAGCGTCGCGACGTCCAAAAACAAAAATAATCACGCAAAATCGGTTAGAAAAACCGTTAGCGTAGTTTTCAAGTAGCACGTAGGTATCATAAAACGGTGACACACGACCGCGGGGCATCGATGACGAGCCGCCGTACATAAAAAATAATACATAATCGTATTCGGCGGGCGGTGAATTTAAATTGATTTTTTTTTTTTTTCGCACAAACCGCGCGCGACAGCACGTTTGAACGGTTCGGCTCGGGTGCGCTGTTTTTCACTCGTCCCGGGATGATAATATTTTTTATTTTTTATATTTTAATTTATAATACACACACACACACTTTAGTACGCGCTTCTTCTCGAAGACTGTTGAGGGGACGACGAATCGTACACGCGAGACGAGAGAGAGAGAAAAGGCTGTTATCGATTTGTTTCGATTTATTAATCGATTTGTAAAGAGGGGCGAATGCTCCGACGACAACACGGCGGCGAGGGGTAAAAAAAACAATCGTTCGTCGGAAAGACCGCTATAGCGTGTATAGAGCATTAAAAAAATTATTGACAAGTCGAACCGTAACTTAATACGAAACTTCTTTTAGATTCGTCGGTTTTACAGTGTCTTGGTTTTTTTTTTTTGTTTTTGTTCCGCGATCAAAAGTTCTGTTAGAAAAACTGCACCGATTTTTTATCGTATGACACCTCCTCTTAAAAGATGGATCCGACGATACTCTGTTTGAAGCGTTTTTTTTTTTTTCATTATTTTCCGAGGAAAACGAAAATTTGTATATACACACGTCGTTTAGAAGGGGGTATCGCGAGTGTCGTTCGTCTTCCCGGTTCTAATATTGTTTAAAACGCAGTCGGGGATTTTTTATTAAATAATAATAATCTTTGTTTCGTTCACAAACGACGAATTCGGTCCGTCGGCTATAGTGGCTGCCAACTGAACAACAACAACAACAATAATAATAATATTACAATAATACTTACGCGTTCACGTAAAAGCGGCGTGTGTAATACTCGTAATTAGAGTCACAAACTTCGCGGGAAAAAAATTTAAATAAATAAACGTACAACGCAAAAAAGTCGAACGTTCAACACTGCGAGTCTCGAATAAAACAATTATTATTTGGGTGAACAATAATGATTAGTCGTACACACGAAAGTACACCTACCGGTAGTACCACCGAGTTTCAAAACCGTGGTTTTTATCAACGATCAATTATAAACGATTCGAAACGATTCGAAACGAAAACAATCGTCCGATCGACTAATTTCGATGGTTATCTCGTATATTGGACTATTGAAAAAAAAAAAAATAATTTTCACGGTTGAATAAACTAACAAAATAAGTAGAGTCGACTAAATTTTGTAGTTGGATCGATAACTAACTAAACTTTATAGTCGGATCGAATAATTTTTATAGTCGAATTAACGATAAATTAACGAGTAGAGTTAACTAAACTTTATAGTCGGATTGACTAATTTTTATATAGTTGAATCGACTAAAAAAATTAATTGGAGTTATCATCATTTGGTATGAAAAAAGTTTCAATTAACTCGCGCTATGAGAACGTTATAGAGCTAGTGTTCAAATTTGAAGACGAAAATAATTGAATGTATTTTCAAACGAAATTTTCTTGATTTTTTAAACGTTCCAAGTCGAAGTTTTATTATTTCAATACCGATGTTTGGACGTTATTACGAGGTTTTTCGGTTATACGATAAATTTTTTTTTGTTTAAAAAGATACACTTAAATATATATTTTACTCTCGTACGATCTTAGCGACGATTTAAAGCCGCCCAAACATCTTTCCAGTCCACTCGCTATTATCATCAGATTATAACTTTAACGCAATCATTATATATACTTATATATTATACTGTTTTACAGACCATTCACATAAAAATCTTATTCTACTACGTGTTTTAACACCAAAATGTATTTTCCTTATTCACTTTCGTGGGTTATCAACTGCAACGTGGGGCAATGATATTTACTTCTTTTAGAGTAGAGGTCAAAAACGACCTTTTAAACTTAGAGTCGAATTTTGTAATAACAGTCACATTATTTTTGGACGAATCGTATTTTTTTTTTTTTTTTCTAAAACCGTTGCTTAACGCCATTATACCTTTCTGTCGAAATTTAAGTTACAAAAAATAATCGAATCGTCAAATCACGTTCATGCTGTTTACGTGTACTACCTCTCCGCGGGTTTCCTGGAATTTGTATGTGTTTCTCGTGGATGTGATTGGAAACTACAGTAAGTATTTCCTTTTCGTGCCGTTAAAACCGACGTCGTAAGGGACGTAGGTACGCGCAGTCACGTGAAAAAATATATCTATAGCTTACGCCTATACACGTATATATATATATTTCGGTTAAAAAAAAAAAAACGGGATTTTTCGAATAGTCATAAAAATAGCAAAAAAAAAAAAAACTAATAAACGTAAATGGGAAGAAAAGTGTATAAGATTGAGAGAGCTCGGAAGTAAACGGATATTGAAAATACGCGAATGGACGAAATGGACTACCGGTCGGAGGCCCTTTAGGCCGTTTAATTCAACTATTTATAGTTTATTTTTCGCGTTCGATCGCGGAAAGTCGATTATTTTTTTTTTGTTATTCAATATGCGCGCGACTCGCGACTGTTGGCGAATTTCTTACCAAAAAGTGCTGGCGTGTTTTTTTGGCGGCAGAAAAGGGAGAAAAACACGGGCCCCCCCACTGCACGCATACATTTACAGCAACTATTTTCGTGATTTTCGTACATTGCTGCAGGGCTTTTGTGGTGCAAAAGCTTTTTGGCCCCGACGAATGATCAGCGCATAATATGTTTGTATGTTCGACCTTTTTACAGCGACTGACGTCAAAGTATCGGGTCCTTATTAATTATTAGACTTTATTTGTCGGTTTTTGAAGACGACGAGCGAACGTTACGTGGGCGGGGGGGGGGGCGTTTGCGATAAAAACATTATATAGAAACCACTCGATTCGATGCGATGAAATAAAAAATGGGATTCGATTTTCAACAGTTTTGAGCAGCAGCAAATCGAGAAAAACTCCGCGATTTTCGTTTTTTTTTTGTCTTTACTTAGCAGGGGGGTGAAATTGCGGATGTCGGAAAATAAAATATTAGAACCATCCGCCGAGAGATCTAGCCGAGGTCAACAGGCGCGAGAGTGGCGCGGAAAACACGATAACATATAATATTTCATATTGTTAACCTACGATAACACTGTACCTGTATATATCCTAACTGAATTTAAAAATGTGTACGTCATATTTTTTTTTAAACCGTCTTGCCCGTAAATATAATTAAAATTCTCCGAACGCCATTCCTAATTTATTTGATCGTTTTATAAAATCATACAACAACGTAGTAATATTTCCCATATTCATCAATACCAACCGTCCCGAATCTCTTCTTTACTCGCTTGCGTTTATAAAGAAAACGACTGATAAAAAAAAAAACCGTTCAAAAAACTGGAAGGTTTTTGAAAAGCTATCGGACTATAATAATAATTCCAAAACGTCGTCGCCGCCGCCCGTCGCACCGCGGCTGCGGTCGGTGAAATTTTTCTTAGCTTTCTTGTACCCGCCCCGCCCCGTACCCCGGGGTTAGGTGTATGCCCTACATCCCCCAGTCTCTCGGGCAATTCCCTTCGCAATTTTTTCTTTTATCGTACACACGATGAATCCAAACGACACGATGATCGTGTTGCTAATACGTACGAATGCTCTCACTCTCGAGACATCTGACAGCGCTTGTTTTATCACACGGTTTACACGATTTCTCGTGCACTTCGTTTCCTCGTCCTCGCGGCGCCCGTACGTACCTTAAAAACACGGCCGCCGCCCAAAGCGCGTAACCAGTGCCGGATTACCCATAAGGCGGAGTAGGCGCCCGCCTTGGGGCCCTACTCATTTAAGGGGCCCCGTGAAAACGAAAAACCACAATTTTTTTAAAGATTTATGTAAAAAATAATTTTGTTGGGGCCCAAAGTTTTAATTGCCTAGGGGCCCACCAATGTTTAATCCGGCACTGCGCGTAACGCCTGCACTACTGGTTTGACAACACACACACGTTTGACAACGCGCCGCGGGTTGTGTGACAAATCATCGTGCGCGCGACAGTCCGAATCAGTTACTTTTGAATTTTGAATTTACTTTTGAATTTTGAATTTACTTTTGAATTTTGAATTTACTCGTTGTTACTGGCACTCGCTCACTCGGTTCGGCCCCCATACTCCTCGAGGGGGGGATCAGTCTTGCGGGACCGCCGTACACAGCCCGGACTCCGTTGAGGAAGGCGATTCGTGTCTTACACCGGTTACTTACTTGCGCGTGCTTCATTTTGACATTTCTCACGCTACGAAGTATAGTAAAAGGTGCCGACAGAAGAGCGAGCAGCAGCTGCGACACGAAGTGCGGCGGACCTTCGAAATCTCGTTTACTGACGCCCAACACCACACCACACACCACACTTCTCACCCTTATTATAAACGTGTTCGCGTCCGTCCGTCCGTCCACCACGTCCGCTGTGCGGCCACCTCCTTTTCTATCCCGCGGCGCTCCACGGTCAGAATAATCCCACGGCCCCCGAGATCATCAATGCGTCAACAAACCGCCCTTCGAACGTTCGAATGTTCTATTTAATCCGCCCTAGTCCTGTGTCTCACTAAACCTACTATACACTCGTAAACAAAAACCACCGGCCCCGTGCCTTGGGCGCGTTCGAATAATACGGGCCGTATCTGCAGACAGGGGTCTCGTTTTTCGGGCTTTTTCTCCACTCTTCTTTTAACTGTACGTGTCCACCATACGTGTATACGGCCGTGATTCGAAAAGTGGTCTCCGCCCCGGACGTCGTCGTCTACATCATTCGCGTCAAACACCCTGTACGAACAACCCTGCCTCACACTATCATACACATAATATGTACTATACGCGCGACTGTGCGTGCGACTATTTACACGGGGTGGAACTTCTCCAGCCACGCGGGCAGTGGCGCAACTACGGGGGTGCTATGAGGTGCTGAAGCACCCCCAACTTCTTTTTTAGCACCCCCAACTTTATTTTGAGCACTCCCAAGTCCCAGGCAGTGGCGCAACTACGGGGGTGCTATGGGGTGCTGAAGCACCCCCAACTTCTTTTTTAGCACCCCCAAGATTTGAGCTCTAGTTGCGCCACTGCACGCGGGCTTAAATCAGCATTTTACACCCCACGCGTAACCACCTTTGTGCGATTCCGTTGATCCCGATCGGTCGATACTCGAGTCGTACTCGGTGGTGAATAACACTATACAAAGTGCGCCCTCCACCCACGGGACGAGCTGACCGGAATCGCAGTGTATTATGTCGGGGTGAACCCGGGTGGGGGCGAACGCGACTCAACGGTTCGGTAGAGCGGCTATTTCTGTGATGTACGACACGCTTTTTGTGCACCGCGAGATGTCGAAAACCTCTAAAAATCGAAACGTATATATACATATATTATATAGTTTATAACTTATATGGTATAAGTAAACCCCCCGTCTTTTAAAAAGTCTCACCGTCCAACACGAAACGCAGAGCTCGCACCAAACTTAACATATTGATTTTTTTCCTCTTATTATTTTTCCAGGCATAAAACATTGGCGGGCCGGTCTATTTTTAAATGACTTACCTACCACAAAACAGGTGGGAAATAACGTATATTTCAAGCGCCTCTAGAGTTTTTCACTATTTTTCGAGTTGTTATCTAAAGACCAAAACTTTTTTCCGAACGACACGGAAATGTCTCATCTGTCATAATTTTTCGGAAGTGTACCAATCTATATATGGTATATAGGTACAAACGATGATGTATTAGAGTATATTTATTTCCCGTAGTATTATACTTGTTCGCTGTAAATGCGTACGTCTAAAAATACGAAAATGTAATTTGAACGATAAAATCGTACACCCCACAAAATTAGAAAAAATACCCACTGGTTCGTCGGTATACCCACAAAGCTAAGTTTAATTTTATACGATTCCGTTTGTAGACGGACGAGTAGAAGATGGAATATCGCAGGAAAGAATATTAGATGTACGAAAGAGGTGACACTAACCAGTATTGAAACTGGACATTTTCTTAGTTCGAAATCAAAGTGTTTTGAATTCTTCTAAAATATAGGTACATCGTTCAATAGGTATCGTCGATTCTAGAAGACACGGAAAGAATTTTTCCGTCGAGTCAACGTTGGCCGTTTAAACGATTGGGGTAGGCTCATTCCAAGTTTCACTTGGGTTTCTAATAAAATCACGTGAACATAAAAACATTTTATTCGTATCCCAATTCGGTTTAAATCATTTAAATTCGTATTTTAATCATTGTTAATCACTGTACTGTATTGTTAAAGCCGTTGGGTTTTTTTTTTAACGTACATTTTTCTTTTCTTCCGAGTTCCGAGTAAGAAAAGCAAGACAAAAAACAATTTCAAATGTACGAGTGCCTGCAATGCGAGTAAAAATTAACTCACCTGGAATAATCCTCAACTGCAGGATGGTATAGATGCAAGTGTATTTTAGTTTTAATTAAAACGTTTATGAACACGCGTTTCTACTGGATTTAAAAACAGTTGACGGTATCGAGTGATAACGCAAAAAAAAAAAATATTTTTATTTCTCTGCATTTGATTCCGAACGCAAACGGAAAATAACTTTTATCTTTTTTACTTATTGAAAAACAATAATAACTATCAAAAGATGCATAATTTATTAAACGTTTCCATTCTTATGATACCGCGCATATGCCAATCTATTATATTCTCTATTTCACTCACTAACCGTATTATTATTTTTGATTATGATCGATGACGAGTCAGAATAATAATAAAATAAAAAGTTATTTTGATTTTCGCGCGTCGGTTTTTATTCACGCGTACCGTACGCAGATTCTAAAATGTTTAATACATTTTGAATTCAATTAAAAAAATTAAAAAAATCCTAAAGAACGGATTCTTGTTTCTAGGTAAAATAAAAAAAAACCATAAACTTGAAACGTTCAAATGTCATTTTTTTGCTGCTGGCTCGATCCGCAAAACACAAGTAGTAATGGAAAATCGTTATCATCAATGTTAGTTATTTTTTTCACTCGACAGTAAACATAATATCAATCGCATAATTTAGTTTTCTATTTTTTTTTTTTTTCTATCCGGTGTATGTACCTACGTGCGTCGCGTATCGATCGAACGGAGCCGAAAATGCTACAGTAAAATCACCGAAAACAATCTGTCCGACGGCCTAGCGGGAGATCGTAACACGCCAATGCACTTTTTAATCGTTTTCGGGGATTCAGTATGTATATGGTCGTTGTGTTTAGCGATAGAAAAGAAAAAAAAAAAAACCAATGAAAATAATTACTAGACGAGACGCGGAACGTCCGAAAAGACGGTAAACGAATTCTTTTCCGGAAACGCCGCGATAACGTGCGCGACATTTTCGAAGCAAAAACCACTATCTACAGATAATAATAAAAGAAATCTGTACGTCACGAATTTTGTTTTTTTTTTTGTTTTTAGTGGTGAAAATACGTTTGCGACGGTAACAGCACTTCTTCTGTTTCAAAATGTATAGGATCGGATTTTTTTTTCTATACATACCACAGACAGGATACGTACAGCATAAAAAATCGAAAGAATGAAAATCTATATTCAACATGATTTTTTATTGGGTTCCGACGAGAATTTACGCGCCCTTCAGTTTTGTAACAGGATTTTGCGTTTATATTTTTTGAACGTAAGACATATTTGGCGACCAAAAAGGTTAAAACAAGCATTTTTCTCAATTTCTTTTTTTTTTGGATACAAACATAATACCAATAAAAATTCTTTTTTCCATCGAACCGGAAAATTTAACAAGGAGTTTCAATTCATGTAACGTTCTAATAAGTTTGAACTCAACTCGTTTTCCACCGAGTGCAAAGTTTTGTGAAAATCATTTTAAATCATTTTAGTACACAATCGATAAGGGCCGAAAACAGCTAAATATTGATGATTATGACTATGACAACATCAATCCGTAAATAAGTATACGTATTATTTATCGAACGTGTTTCATAAGTATGAAGTATGGTAGTTAAGATGATTTTAAAAAAAATCGGATATTAAATACACGATTTACAAATGTAGCATTTTACTTTGGCATTAACTACAAGAAAAAAAAAAAAAAATACTCTTCTGACGAGAACTAACAATATTTACCGATCGTTACGCATACACGTACGCACTTTAATTCAAAGTTTTGTTTGTGGATGCTCAACTTTAAACGATTCATAAAGTTTTAGATGAACGTTTGAATAGTTTAACCGGTAAGTGCGTATAACGATATTGAAAAAAAGAGTAAACCGAACAAAAGCGAAACATCTATAAATTAAAACCGTAAAACGGAAAATTATCAACGACGCGTAGAATATGACCCAAGAGCTATAACTATATGACGCTATAACTAATAAATCCGTTTAAATTTTCCAAAAAAAAATCCTTTAAAATTACTGTTCTTACAAATTTTTACTCGCCCATTTATAAAGACTATGAACGATCTGTGCTAAATTAGATCGTTTTGTTACACTCTTTTGTGAATCTCTGTGATTTAGATGAATGGTGAAATTCAACAGTGCGTTCAAAAGTGTATTTAAATTTTGAGAACATATTATTTAAATTCGAGATTTCAGTGTTCTTAGAAGTCTCGAGACGGCCTTTTTTTTCAAATTTGTTTTAATTTGTTAATTACTCAAAAAAAAAAAAAAAAAAAAAAATGTAAAACAATAAAATTATAAAAATCGTGCATTAGAAAAACAGTTTTTCAAAAACGTATAAATGATAAAAAAAATGAGTGACACAGACAATGTTGTTGGGTTTTTTTAAACGTTTTTCAAAATGTGTAATAAGTAGTCCGTTTCATTTGCAGTTCTGACGGAACCAGCAAAAGTCTTTAGAAAGCGTAAATTTTTTTTTTAAATTAAACGACGCCATTATAGGATTATTATCAATAACATTACTTTGTGACTATGTGATTGTCTAATTCGACGCCCCTTAACAAATGCCGGGACGTTTCTGTTCGCTTTATAGAGTCTGCAAAAGTTTTGTTCAACCGCAGACGATCCAATGGAATTTTTTTTTTTTTCTATTCAAAATATATTGCGTCGCATGTGCTTTTGTGAAAGATTTTAGAGCGTAAAAAAATTAAAAACGTTATTATTTTATTTTTTTTTTTTTGTTTTTTAAGACGAATGGTTCGAGTTCATTTACGTGTATATATATATATATATATATGTGTGTGTATGTATAACTCGAAGAGAAGAATGGTATACGGCGTTTTTGGCGCATTAAACGCGAACAGACGACTTTATAAAGGTTTTCAGATAATATTGTGTTTTACTATGTTTTATTCACCATTAAAAGTGTGTACATTCAGTTTGTTCATATAAGAGAAGCCATTTAATTTTCATGCACGTGTATTTACGCTATCGTTGAAATGACTGGTTTTTATGCATGCGAACGTGCGTGTTTAAGGTCATTTATACTTCATACGAATTATAAAAACAATAATATTTTAACATTTTTTTTTTTATTTTTTTTTACAAAGATGGATTAAAATATTTTTATTTTATATACGCAATAAATGTAGACGTTTTAAAAAAAAAAAAAAAAAAAAAAAAAACGGCTACCAACACACTAATTTAATTCATTTAAACATAATGTTTTCTCAAAAAAAAAAAAAAAAAAAAACAGCAGTCGTTAAAATGTTCATGATTATGAAAACAGCTTAGAAAACGGACTATATACGTACGAAAAAGAAACATTGTATACGTTACGATACCTACGTCAAATTATATTATGATCATCGATAACAGTACGGAATTTTCCGCGAAAATTGAAAAAATAAAAATCCGTATTGTATGATAATATATAATATACTAATATTTTTTGTAGGTGTATTTATTTGACTTAAAAGTTTTCAAATCTATGTGTATCACACGTAAATAACAATAATGTACTACACAATCGTACGCTAGATATTTTATGGTCAAATTTTTCCCGAAATTTCTGAAATAAAAACAGTTCAAACTACAATTTTCAATTCACGTAGGAAAATCGCGAAACGATTTTCCGGTGAAAAATACGACCGTCCCCAATCGGATACGGTTAACCGCGTTTTTCTGACCGCGCGACCATATTGTTGTGTCGCCAGTCCAGAATATTTTGAAATTTATTGTTTACACAAATAAAAATTCACCAAAAATTACCAAACAAATCGTGGACGTCTCATCGGAAACTAGCGATTTTGTTCATATCACGGATCGTTGAAAACTTGCCACGACTGGGTGTAATGAATAGTAATAGTTTTTTTTACATAGCTTTGAAACTCCTATTTTGATTCGCGTATCATATAAACGTCGATAATTTGTCCGTTCAAAATTTTGACAGACCTCACACCAAATGCGCACTGCCGATTCGAGTGAAAGCCGATAACCCACAAAATCCGCATCTCTTAACATTTTTCTAGTAAATATTGTTTCATGGGTTTTATTTCGACAAATTGTTATTCATTTTAAGAAAAAAATAATAACTGTTTCCATCCCCAACAAAAAAGACATTCCTGATGTTAGGTGCGTTACTGGAGTGAATTACTGATTTGCCGACTGATGTAAATACTGTTTAAAATAAATTTTTATCGTGCCGTTTCGAAATAAATGTCACTCAAAATAATGTTAAAAGGATAGGTATAAAACTATATATATATTAGGGTGGACCTTATTTTTCATTTTTCATTTTTTTCAAATTACCCCCCCTCAAAAGGTTCAATTACAAACAAAAACCATACAAAAAAAGTTTCGTGCAAATTCGTTAATTTTAACCCGTGCCGCAAAAGCTCTAAAGTTACAAAAATAGAAAATTTTCAATGTTATTAATTTTTTTTGATATTCTTAAACATAACTCAGGAAAAAAATATGTTACAAAAAATTCGTTAAGACACAAATGATAGACAACTAAATTTACAAAAATTTGTTTCGTATATATTAGTTTCCAAATATTTTACTTTTCCAAATATTGTAATCGAAAAGTTAAAAAATAAAATAATCTTGAAAATGGAGATATTTCCAGTAACATAATATACAAATAATCATGAAAACAATTTGCAATAATTAATAACATAATGACTTAACATATCTTTAACATATTTTAAATATAAATTATACAACTAAATTTATGACTGTTTAACTTGTGTAAGTGTTTCTTTTCTGTGGTCAGGATATTTTTTGCAATAATCACTAACAACTTGTAGTAAATATTGTTTTTTGAGATTCGTCTTTGGTTATTTTGTTGTTATAATCTTCTATAAGTTTCACTCCTCTTTCTGCAACATCATTTATAACTGGAATATTTTTTAAAACTAACAGAGCTTTATTATAATCTTCATTGTTCGCCCGCTTTAAAGGGTCTTCGTTCAAAAAAATGGTATTGATAGCAAATCGTTTAAATAGTTTTTTAGTATTGACACATATAAAATCATCGATTTCCTTGTCTAATAACTCGTTCACATTTTTCGCAGATATAATTAAACGTTGTGCATTTGTACTTAATTCTGATGAACATTCATCGTTGTTTAGAGCATGAATCATTTTTCTTTTAGTCTCTAGGGCCACGGCGTCATCGAAAAAAGCAAATGCACATTATATTACACACATAATATGCACATATTCTTTACGAGCACGATCTTTTCTTTTATTTGTCGCTTGTTTCCGATCCTCTATGGTTTTTTCTTTTTTATAAGTTTTTTGATCAATACCAAGCAATGATCCAAATCGACCTTTCTGTCTCTGGGCAATTAAAAATGCTCTATCTTCTTCATTAGACATTAAATCTAAAGCGTTTGCGTTTGATACATCAAATAAATCGTCTAGCTTTGATACAAACTGCGTATTTTTTTCCATTTGAGTTGCACTTTTTCTATATTCTGACTTTTGCAAATTTCTCCACTCTTGGTATAATTCTTCCAACATGGTCACACATTTTTGTTCAGTTTTAGTTGGTATACGTGCCTTTTGCCAAAACATTATCGCTTCTTGTATCACTAATGTAGCACTTTGATGAAGATTTAAATTAACTTCGCGCATATTAAAAAATAGTACTGACAAAACTTGCTTGTTTGATGGTAATTTACTACCAACTATTTGATTTGAACTATGTCCAATTAAAAATATATACTTTGACTCACGTAAACTATTTCTGGTAACCATTGTTAATCAGTAAAATAAAATATATTACTTACAAATTATAACAAATTGTAAAAACTTAACACGCAACGATATTTAAGTATGACACTGGTTGTTGTTGTAAGTCAACTGAGAAGTAAACTAATTAATCGCAAAATAATAGTAGATAATCTATAATGATCGAATAAACTCGATAACACGTAAGTCCAAGGTGTAATAATGTACAATGATGTAGATTGTAGAATGTAGATAATACTAATTTTGTTGTACGAATCATAAATGTTACATTGTTACAATTAGTCATAGAAATAATCTTCACGTAAAAACCGCAAAATACGGGTATAGGTACTAAGTAGTAAGTACACTACCCACCTGACGAATGACGATTCTATACTTATCTCTTGTATTATAGATTAAAACGTGTAGGATCACTTACAAACTATAATATTATACAGTATATATTAATTGTATGTCAATTTAAATCGCATTATATGATATAGAAAATATTTTATTTATTGCCACGTAAAAAAAAAAAAAAAAAAGTACTTTTTAAATTTAAACTCAAATATATTTAATAATTAAATATTTAAAATAAATGTATAACTATAAAACTTTTGTAATAATAATAATGTACAGTTTAAGTATTTACAATTTTTTTGTAAAATCATTCTTTTAAGAGTTATAATTAATTATATTAAAAAAATAACGATTTTGAAGATTTTTTTGTTATTAAAACTTTAGAGCTTTTGCGGCACGGGTTAAAGTTAATCATTTTGTCCAAAAAATTTTTTTTATGCTTTTTTTAAGTAATAGAACCGATTTGAGGGCGGTAACTTGAACATTTTGGAATTTTTTTTTACTTCATCTATACCAGAGGACCACCCTAATATATATGGTATATATATATATAAATGTATTGTTAATCTTGCGTGTTTATTACATGATTTGAAATTCGAAACGGAAAATTGAAAACTTCATGTTTCAAATGTTCTAAAGTAGTTGAACAATTTGGAATTTGTTAAAGATTTGTATTTTTCTTGTTCTGACTATACGAGACGCAAGATAAATCCAATTGATATTTCACTACCATACGTCAAAATGCATTTCGTTGGAATCTGGTTTTATTATTTTTTTTTAAGTAAACTTTTTTGGTGTTTTAAACATTCGAAAATCGTAAAATGGCGTAAACGGTCTATAGACACATGTGACAGACTCGAAAACTCACATCTTTGTTTAAAACAAATAGTTTTCATGTATACGCGCTCAAATCAAACAGTTTTTTTAACACATCCACGGGCAAACGGCTAAAATGCGGATAGGAACAGCTCGAGGCTTTAGCTTCCTTAAGAAGTTTGATAACGCGAGTTAATATTTATTGTTTTCGTAGTGTGAAAAAGATCAGTAAATCAATTTTTTCACAAATTCAAAGGACCACCGAGACGAACTCTCAAAGACATTATTATACATTATTAATAGAGTGTCTTCCCGAGTGCGCGTTTAAATCCTCATAAAAATGTATACATTCTATGTACTTTAATAAATAATTTAGACCGACGGAATAGCTGTCTTGGATGTTTGAAAAATTCGAGTGTAAAATATTATAAAATAAAAAATGTGATTCATTGAGGAATCGCACACGCAACGAGACACTTTAAATTACAGTGTCAGTAAATAAGCCACTCTTGTTCATACGTTTTTTAACTGACGATTTTTATATGTCAACTATTTTCAACGATCATCTTGCGGACGGGAAAACGACCGAGAACGTCAAAAAAGTTTTTTTATTTTTTTTTTTTTTTTCAGCAGTTGTTCAATAGGTCATCGTGAAAATGGACAGTTGTAAAATGTTCGTTAGGGAAACGTGAATTCCTAGTACTTACCTACTTCTTGAAAAAAATAAATACGTGTTGTGAGTATCGCATCCTTTTAGCGTGTATAAAACACCACAACGTATTTCTCGTTAATCGAGATTATTACCCAAAACTAAAACGTTTCACGTTTACTTTTTTGCGTACAAAAAACAAAAAATTATTCATTATTTTTTTAATATGCATATTTACTTAGACCCGTTTTATATGATACATGTACAGCGAACTCTTTCGATTCATACCCGAACGATGGTACCTACCTAATAAGTATATACAACACAATTGAGTATGGTATGGCAAACTTCACATCAAAATATAATTTTAATATTAGTTTTGAATTCATATTTAAAATACACGTATGCTAGCAGCGTATGTTATTTATTAGTTTTTTTTTTTAAGATTTTTTCTCTTTCCCCGAACGAGCAAATAACAAAAAAGACATGTATGTTTTTCGTAGGGATTCGCGTTTGATGGAGTTTTGTCCTAAATTCATTTTTTATGCAAACATGATGCAGTATAACAAAATTTAATTTAAACGTTAAAAAAACACTACCGTTTTAAATCGGCTTATGGTTATTTATCCGTTTTACAGACGAAACTCCATAACAGCGTTATACCTCTTTACGCCGCGTACAAAACTATAGCAAAACGTTCGGTCATAAGTCAGTGTTCCGTATTGATAAGTATAATATAGAGTACTTATAAAATCGTGCTACGAAAATCTATAAACTTCAGAAATTGAGTTTTTTTTTTTTTTTGAAGAGTTGCAACTTTTACACTCTATAATACACTCTGAAATATATAATGTTTAGTAAACAATTGTGTATACATTTTAAATACACGCGAGTGCGATTGCTGAGAAGATTTAAGGCATCGTGTTTTCTGAGAAATGAAAAGATAATACAGTTGATTTTATAATTTACAAACAAACACACTTGATACGATAAGCTAAAAAAAAAAAAAAAAAAACAATTGATAACTGTCATTTGATATTGTACACACAAACAAAAAAAACACAAAGTTAGAAACTAACTTTGATTAAAAAAAAAAAAAAAAAAAAAAACAGAAATCTTTCAACGGGTCTTGTGCGGTCTATAATACTCGAGGACTATTTCAATATGTCTTGTCCCGTGCTCTCAAATTTTGCAGGACACACAGGTACGCGAAGTTGTAGAGTTTTTCCAACGAACACTCGACTTTTGAACGAAACAAAATTATCGCCGGCGCGTTCGGTATTGTCAGAACGGGGAAAAAACAAC
This sequence comes from Hormaphis cornu, assembly GCA_017140985.1. Taxonomy (NCBI): domain Eukaryota; kingdom Metazoa; phylum Arthropoda; class Insecta; order Hemiptera; family Hormaphididae; genus Hormaphis; species Hormaphis cornu. The sequence goes on along the minus strand of CM029365.1, from coordinate 13,461,597 downwards.
AAAAAGCCTGAAACAATTTGGAAACAGTTTGGAGACGAAAAATATCGATTGTCCTCCGTAAACGTTGGCACGCGAATAAACAAACCGATCGCGAGCAAACCCATTCGTCGTGGGACGTTTTGTTGAGTGCACGCGGGCAAAAAGTGTACAACATAGCGGTATAATATGCGGGGCCGTATCATTTCGTTTTACTACGTTGCGATGAATGATTGTTCGGATTTTCCGGGGTTATGTTCGATATAAAAGTCTAAAAGATGTTTGAGAAATAAAAACATGTACTTTTTTTATTTATAAATACGCGCGTACCGTCAGAAACACGATAAACATTCAAAAACGATCGGTTTTTGGCGCGGAGTCAGACGTGTACCAGCGGGTATTATTTGTTGGTTAGGCACGATGATTATTATTGAAGTTTTCGATCTTTTTCGTACAAATTTTCATCGCTGTACAAACTATTTTCATAAACACGTTTTATTTCGCAGCGAAACCGATTGTATTCGACTGTGCGTCGTAAATATAGGTAGATACACAGGAACTAATTTTTCACGTCGGTAGGTGGCGAAAACATAGATTGTCCTCCTCCCATTTACCCTTTTCTACTTTTTCTACTATTTTTCGGTATACAATAATAACTTGACAGAACAATGCGGACTAAAGAATGTTGCAGCTGAGTTATGTATATATCATTAAATATTAATTTCATAAAAAATACTTGTTGTTTTAAAGCTGCTTTGCTTAAATTTATTAAGTCTGATGTGTTTATATTTTGTTTCTGATATTATGGTTTTATGTTCTTTATGATAAGATAATTTGGTTAAAACGTTAATCGTTATCGATTTGTTAATAAGCAATATATTCTATATTTATAAGCTGTGTAGACGAGCAAAATTTTTCGTTATGACTTTACGTATTCAAATGTACGATTAACTTACAAATAAGCAACAATAATAATTTTACGATTCATTCATTTAACTAGATACAACAAGCACGTCATTCTTAAATTTACATTATTATCAAAATGTTTTTTTTATTTTCGACACTAGAATTAATCGAGTACATTATGTTTTCTGAATTCAAGAAAATATTTAAACTAATATTACTGATAGATACTGTGAAATTGGTTTGGAATTTGACGTAGGCTGCAGCAACCGATTCCGTGTTGATGGTTTTCGTTTTTATTTTCATCGTAGTCGGAATCGATTGAAAAAACGGCGAGAGAAAATAATGCCGTATTTGTTTGACAATTTTTTCGTGCATTTTTCCGTATGCGGTTCGAATGCAGAATTTATTGTATACAAGTAAAATTTATGAGTCGATAATTTTTTTACACAAATTTTGTGAACACTATTTTTGCAACAACAAACACACACGCTTACTCATTTGAAAAATATTTTTTTTTACACTAAATGAAAAAAAAAAACTGTAAACGTTTTCAGAAGCGAAAAAAATATTTAATAACTCTCGTGAAATCCTATGTAAGTAAAGCGAGACTCTGATCCATTCGAAAGGATCATAGGCCCGACAGATGTGACCGAACTATCTTTTAAAATCAACAGCTAAGTCTGTCCAGATATATATATATATATATATATATGTGTGTGTGTGTGTGTATGCGTCGTCTCAAAAAGAAAAAAAACGTTCAATAAAAGTTCGGGAAAAATATATTATAAATTGGATTACCCGACCCAATTCACTGGTTGGACATTTAACGTGAACAGCAATCGTATATTATTCTATTCGATTTCCGCGAAACATTTTAACAAATTTGGTTTGAAACGTATTCAAATCGTAGATATTCGTGTTACAAAACACCAAACAAAAAAACTGTATCGATTGGTTATGTAGATATAAGTTTAAGTAATATGTTGTTGTACCTATTTTTCTATTTTTTTCTTATAATATTCATAACAAAATATTGCGTTGTATTAATTGACTGCAGCAGCAACACAAATTATCTTCAAATAACTTAAGTTTAACAATTTATACAGACTTTATATTATTATGTACAAGGAGTTGTTAGAAAAATAAGAACTTCCAGACAAAAAAGGGAAAATAATAAACATGTGAATTGCCCTTAGGGTGGCATATATGTTTACCGTGCTCCATAATATTTAAGTAAAACAAAACAATATTAAATTGGAATGCCACTTTTGAAATATTCATATTTATAAAAATATATGATTGGAACATTCTCTCAAGTATTTTATACACAATCAAAACTGTAAATAAAAATATATAGATGTTTGTTAATAGACGATCGTTAAGTGTTTAATACTGTTTCGTGAAACATTTTTAAAGTATTTTATTTCTCAAGGCAAAACTTTTCCGAAGACTAAATCATTCAATTTGAGTGAAATGTAATTTATTCTTCTTTAATCACAATTCCAGACGTATATTCATATGCGTTAGAACAATGTTACAACTTGAAAAGTTTGATGAACTTCTACAGTGCACATAGTAATAATAATATAACAACGATTATGTTTGGACTACTGATTGCAGTAAAAAATTTTTAACTTTTAAAAATTCTTAAAATACTAATCGTTTTAACGAATCTTAACAAGTTTTAACAAGTCTGAACTAAACACGGGTTTTCTCGCTGACACACTTTATATAAAATAATGCTTTGTTAAATCTGTAAACATCTTATAATATGCATAAAAATCTTTGTAAAAACACAAGGTGTACATGAACAGTTTTAAAATTTACGTTTTTTCATGTATTCGCTGTATTACTTGTAGTTTTTCCGGTGAATAACACAATATACGACTCGTTTGTTCAACTGTATAATTGGCACACAAATATGTTGTACCATAAAAAGCCATACTAATAATCTTCTAAACTGTTTGAAATGTGTTCATGACGCGTTATTTGTACACGACGTGAAAATTTCAAAACTTTCTAACGCTGTTTAGTTTTAAATGTATAGAATAGTGTAGTGTACATTCTAATATTTGTAGGTTTTTCGTATTCGATTTTGTTGACAGTAAATAGTCAAATCGTCAAATATAGCATTTTAATAAAAATAAATACTACTTTCAATAACGATTTTAATAACTTATAGTTTAACCTTTTCTAAATTCTACATATTTATTAACATTATTAAACTCGTTCTGGCCTTTTTGCTTAAACTAAAGTGTATAGTATTTTTTCAGCTGACAAAGTAGAATAAAATGAATCAATCATATTGTCGAGTAGTGACTACTGGCAATTACTAAATACATGACGGACGTCCAGTTTATAATTTGTATAACTTATTTATGAACTATAAAACTACATAGTTGATGTTATAACATATAGATGAGATTGATGTGCTCGAGCAAATTGAAAATACAATTCGTAAATTTCCCTTTTGAAACCAAAATGTGTTCATTAATTTATAAATATATTCTGGACTAATTTCTTATTTTCATTTTCTCGCTGTAAACACTTATCATACATAACCATCTTCATGCATTATAAATCTTATTATATACTGACTATTTGTTGCGTTCTACTAGACTAAACTATAAAATAATACGTAGATTCACAAAAAAATATTTAGTTTTTGAATTTTTTAAGGCTCGAGAAAAAGTGTGTTGTTACAACATCCCGGATGAAAAAACGCTACAGTTGAGAAAAAATGCAGTAAAGTACAGTACAGACCGCGGTTACGAACGGACGTGTCTTGACGCTCCACTCACGCAGTCCGTTATCTATCTCGTTAAATGTTGATCAGCACGTGTACAATTTAATTTTATTAATATTAAACGTTATCGTTATATCAAGTTTTATCGCTCTTGAACTTCAGGTTATTAGATTTCCGTTATCGGCTACATAATATTTCGGGACTTTTTATATATACTTTTTATAATTATATGTATATATTTTACTTATTTATTTAACTCATCAATATGTCCATGAATAAATCTCCAGTTACTAAGCCTCCTTCAACTAACACTAAAAAAGATGTTTCTCTTGTCGATATTATGAATACCCTCAAAATCATGCGGAATGACATTCAATCGATTAATTCTAAACTATTGACCCAAGAAAATACGTCAACAGCTATTTTAAATAGAATGGATTCTCTCTCAGCTGAAATTATTTCATTAAAAAACGAAAATGCAGTATTAAAAAGAGACATTGAAAAACTTAAAACAAATTCTCTAGGTCATACATGCTCACCCAACACTGCTTATAACATTCCCGGGTTCGACTTAGTTAAAGAAATACAAGAGAGAGAAACCAAGTCCCGCAACATATTATTATTTAATGTGGTCGAATCCCAAGATGATGAGGCGAAGCTTGCAACTGATCTTATAAAATCGTTACATATTGATGTCCCCATCACTTCAGCCGTTCGTCTTGGTATGCATTCGAACAAACCGAGACCTATTAGAATCGAATTTGAGTCTCCTCAGTCAGTTTTTGCAGTCTTAAAATCTAAGAAACTAATATCCAATAACCAATTTTGGAAAAATATTTGGATTACAACAGATTTAACTGCTTTACAAAGGTCCATCTTATCGGACCTAAAAAAAGAACGTGACAAAAGAAATAGTTTGAATAATGGAATTTGGTTCATAAAATATGTTCGCGGTTCACCAACGTTGGCTCAAAAAAACTGATCTGCGGCTCAGGTACATCCTTCATTCAATCATCAAGTAGTATAAGTAATCTTCTCAATGTAAATTCTAACCATAAGTTAAGTAATAATTGTAACACCTTATCTGGCTATTATCAAAATGTCCGTGGTCTAAAATCAAAACTATCATCTGTTCGTATTAACTTTGCTTCCTTTAACCACTATGATTACGTTATTCTTACAGAAACTTGGTTAACAAATGATATCGATAGTAATGAACTTGGTATGATTGACTTTTCTGTGTTTCGTAATGATCGAAATTATCTGAATAGTGACAGTTCTAAAGGAGGTGGCGTCCTTATAGCTATCCATAATCGTTTTTGCCCTAATGCTCTCACCTTACATAATATGTCTCTGGAATGCCTAGCAGTTTCATTTAAATCAAATAATTTTAAAATAATAATTATAGCTATCTATATCCCTCCAAATAGTTCTGTTGATGTTTATAAATACCAATGCACCGAAATAGAAAACTTAAGGGTAATCTTCTCGGATTATACTTTTATAATAGTTGGAGATTTTAATTTACCTGGGATTAAATGGTCTAATCAAAATCACGCTTTATTATCTGGTCAGTCATCTGAAAAATCAAAAGTTCTTGCTGAGACTGTTGCTTATGAGCAGTTTTTTCAACACAATTTTATACCAAATTATAGAAATAACATACTAGACTTAGTAATATCCGATAACTATTCTTTAGAAGTATCAAAAGGTTCATTTCCATTAGTTTCTGTTGATATTGCCCATCCTCCACTCCAAATAAATGGTCCAATTTTCGTTTCTTCTCTTAAATCACCACCCCCTTCTTTAGAATTTAACTTTCGACATGCTAATTACGAATCATTGAATGTTTATTTAAATAACATTGACTGGGATTCTTTATTAAATGAGTCGTTAGACTTTTCAGTCACCATAAATAATTTTTATTCAGTCTTACATAATGCAATTAACTTGTATATCCCTAAAGTCTATAAATATAAAAACCAGTATCCTCAATGGTATAGTAGGGAACTAAAATCTTTAATATACAACAAAAAACGATTACATAAAGAGTTTAAAATTACAAAAAATCTCCATATCTATAATGAGTTTTCGCGAATACGTAGTTTATGCAAACAAGAATCCAAATTATGTAACTTACGTTACTTACAAAAAATCCAATCAAACCTTACCTCTGATCCAAAATCATTCTGGCGATATATCAATGGACTAAAAACAAATAATTGCGTACCACTTACTATGATGCTTGAGGACAAGTCATCAACGGGTGGTCCTGAGGTCGCTAATCTCTTTAAAGAATTTTTCAGTTCAGTTTATTCTACAACAAAATTAAATACTGTTGAATGTCTTGATTACTCAAAAACCTATGCAGATATATACCATCCACAACCATATATTAAATTCACTGTTAGTGAGATTTTTGAAGCCATTAATTCTTTAGACTTAAATCCGTGCCCGGGTCCTGATGGTATTCCAAATATTTTATTACAGTCATGTATATTCTCATTATCTGTTCCCTTATGTAGATTATTTAATCGTTCCTTAATTGTTGGCACTCTCCCCTCCCAATGGAAAACCAGTTTTATTACACCCATTTATAAATCTGGTAATAAAAGTTTGATAACAAATTACAGACCGATCGCAAAAGAATCATCCTTACCTAAATTGTTAGATAATTTAGTGACAAAGGTATTAACATTTTCTTTCAAAACCATTTTAGATAATAACCAGCATGGTTTTAGGAAAGGGCGATCAGTGGAAACCAATCTTCTTTGTTTTTATAATTTCTTGGTAAATTCTATGGAATCCGGAATTCAGACGGACGTTATTTACACTGATTTCAGCAAGGCCTTCGATTCGGTAAACCATTCAGTGCTGATCGCAAAATTAAAAATGTACGGAATAACTGATCAATTGTTAACTTGGCTGAGTTCTTACTTATCGAATAGATTCCAACAGGTGAAAATTAATGGTTTTCTATCAAATAAAATACCAGTGCCTTCAGGTGTTCCCCAAGGGGGGCATTTATCACCACTGTTGTTTGCATTATTTATTCTAGACATAGGTGTATGCTTTAAATTCTGTAAGTACCAACTGTTTGCTGATGACCTCAAAATTTATGCTAATGTTATAACAGTTAATGATCAGCATAAAATTCAAGAAGATCTAAATAGATTTTGTGACTGGTGCCACTCAAATGGGTTAAAACTGAACATCTCTAAATGTTTCAAAGTGTCTTTTTCCCGTTCAAGAACGAAATTAATTAATGACTATTATCTGTTTGACAATCGAATTGAAGATATTACTACCGTTAGAGATCTTGGGGTAGTTTTTACAACGAATTTATCATTCCAGCCACACATTGATAATATCTGTGCAAAATCCCTAAGAACTCTAGGGTTCTTAATTAGAAATACCAAAGAATTCAGGAACGAACAATGTCTAAAAACATTGTATACTTCTTTAGTTAGACCTACGTTAGAATATTGTTCAATTATTTGGAATCCCTCACAAATCGGACTGATAGAATCACTTGAGCGTGTTCAAAGAAGATTTTTACGTTTGATTGCATATAAGAGACGTTTGAATTCCACTAATAACCCATCCGAGTCAATATCCCTTAGTTCTATACAGGCATCGCTTAACTTAGATTCCCTTGTTAATAGACGAAAATATACAGACGTCTGCTTTTTATTTAAATTAGTAAATGGTGTTATATCCTGTCCAGATCTATTACAATCCTTAAACTTTCATGTTCCTAAATTTCATACACGTTCCTGTCCCACATTTGAAATCCCTTTTCATCGAACATCTTACGGCTTTAATAACCCTATTGATCGAATAACCAGAGAGTGCAATACATTAAAAATTGATTTGTTTACTATGAATGATTTGTATTTCTTAAAACATAGTTTTTAGTAGTCTAATACATATAATTATAATTCATCTTATTTTCTTTTGTAAATTTAATTTAATATTATGTACTTAATTAACATTGTATCCTTAATTTAACAATATTTATTACATACATTTTGTCACTGTACTTGAGCCCATCCGGGCGTTTACACAAATAAATAAATAAATAAATAAAACAAATTTTGCAAATTATCAAACACATTATTTTGGTTTTAAGTGTCCCGAAATCGCTAAAGGGGGGTGGCTATACAGTGAAGTGTTTCGTACGCGATTAAGTGTAAACAAGTCGGTTGCGAAGCTACGAAGATCCGACCAAAGCGATTCGGGTCACTGCTGGCATGGAAGAATAAGAATTATTACAAATTTGCAGGAGGTTCGAGAGTGTAACGCAATCCAATTCGCGGTAAACCGTTTTGTACGTTATAATTTCAAAGGATTATTATGCAAAATATAAACGTTTTTACTGTGCTTCACTCCGTCGCATGTTTATTTTCCGTTCCAAATTGGCGGTTTTGTTCCAAGCTCTTTGAAATACCTACTCGGAAATCGGCTTTCGCTCACGTTCTTTTACACAAACAAACTTAAACTCACCAGAGCGAACCGATGATTACTGTAGAAATCGAAGGGCCAGCATACTTGAATTTCTAAAGGGACCAAAACCCAATAACATTTACCATACAGAACGAATTGTTAAGCTATCCAAAAAACATATTTGCGTTCAATATAATACCTAGTATTCATACTTACTAATACGCCAAGTTATATAAAGCCACGAACCTAATGGCGAAATGTTTTGAATTCCGAAGGACAACTTTAAGAGTAGTGAAAATTCTCCAATTTTTAAAGTCTGTTCAGATAGGTTTATGGGCTTTGACGGTACTTTGAGGGGTCTCAAATTTAGGAGTTTCAAATTGAAAAAAATACGATGGAAAACCTAGCCAAAATGAAGGGAAAACGTTACAAATTACGACAAACGTGTTTTTTTACATACCTAATCTCTTTCTAACTCACGTACGATCATGCATGATTTGTTTTTTTACTCGGGACAATCAAAACTAAATTAACAATAACTGTTATACTAGCAGTAAGTATAAAGATTTGGCGATAAAACTTTAAATAATAAAACTAGGTACCGGCAAAGATTCATATGTTCGTTATTTCTTTAAGAATTTTTCTTTTTTTTCTTTGAGAATAAGTTCGGAAATTACACCAGCAACTGCAGTACGGCCGACTTGGAACACTATATCGTATCACGCTAAAAAGAAAAGTGCTCGACGAGGGAACATAATACGCATCAACTATTATCCCATCCTTAATGGAAAAACGCTTCGCGGTAATCGGCAAAAAAACGCTGTGTACTTGAAAGATAATTAAGTAGAAAAATAAAAGAAAAAAATCATAATACTCTGTTACGACCTGTGTTTGCTATACCTATAGTAATTTATAATAACGTTCAATAATTAATGTACAAGGCAACAACAGTAATGGCTCGACTTTTGCGAATAAAACGTTTTTATTACAATCCGGTGTAGGTACTTATATTTGGGAAAAAAGACTGGTGTTCAAATAGTATTTTTTTTTTTTATTTTTTTTTTTTAAATTTTATTTCATCCGGACGCTCATCAAAATCGTGTGGATTATTTGAAAAAACAAAAATTTCGGTATTCTGTCCCCTCTAACCGAGCCAGACGACCCGGGGCGACCTGATCCAAAACCGCTTTCCATTTCGACAATCATACAAATTTGTACATATAAATGAGAAGCTCACGTTCTCGACGGTAATTTTTTTTTATGCAAATAATAACGTTCGTTTCAGACGTATTGTGTTTTCGAGTGTGCGAGAAATTGTACAGCAATTTTTCTCTCGCAATCTTCGTAAAACGTTACAATTTTTTTCCAGTTTTTCCGGTAACACTTTACGGGGCGATGACTTTGATATATTCTTTCGGTTCGGCCAAACGTTTTAAAAAAAGCTCAAAGAAAACGCGAGTCGACAAGCGCAACGACTGCAGACCAACGGTTCTTCATTATGTGCGATACCGTTAAAACAATGAAACTATTTGAATGAAAATATGTATGAAAGAAAAAGCGTAAAACAAAAAAAGTATGTAGATGGTAAACAAGAAAAACAATTATGAGAATGAGTGCGATCGTTATGTTATAAAATTGGAGGCGGAAACGAGGGAAGAGGTGCTTAACATATTTTATTCAACACCACGTCGACACGTACCCGTGTGTTATTCTAACGTGTAAACGAAATGGAAGAAACGAACGCTTACCGAACGCGGTTATATTATTGTTATGAAACTATGTTAGTACCATATAATTATTTCACCGCGCCGGAAACATACGCGTCGTAGAGAAAACGTCGGGTTCAAATTTAGAGGGTGTCAAACCGATTAAATTAACATTTTTACAATTTGTTCCGAATCGTGTAGATTAAAAATGTTTCCGATAATTGTGGCCGCGAGCAACCCCTAAGCACGTCCGGAAAATATTATACATGAGATTGGTATGTGTTATACGAATACTAACGAACCGTCTCAATGTGATATGATATACGGTTCGATAAGAATTGTTGTCGTGTTGTTGGCAAATTTTGGCAAAACGTGTATTATATATTGTATTTACAGTATTATAATCGATAAACGTAATATTAATTTGTTTTTTACGGATTTTTTTTTCTTTTTCCAACCTCATTTTATCGTTCTCGCGCCGTTTCGTAAAGATATAATATTATAGAAACGCATATTATTACGATTGTGTTCTACCATTTGAGGAAACTCGCATATCGCACGATCACACTCTCGGTTACAAACGATTTTCGATTTTTCAACACTGATTTTATTCGTCACAAACCCGATCGCGCTGACATCAGACAAAAAAAAAAAAAAAAAAAATGCTTCGGTTACATGAATACACGTTTGCGAGTACGTCATTTAAAACAGCGACTCTCGAGATTTAATCTCTAGCAGACTTGGGCGCGAAACAAAAATACTAAAATTAAGAATTTAATCTTGGGCTTGTATTTCACTTTTATAGCATGTGTATTAAATAATATTAACGGTAATAACTGCAGATCGTGTAATATAAAAAGTGTTATACGGCAACTATAAACGAAGATGCGGATATTTTTTATAGCTTTAATATAATAAGATGATAAACGGATAGAACGGATTTCATACGGTGTAATGCCAAGTTTACATTTGAAAAAATCCGCGTATCTTACTATAAACGCTTAGTTTTCAGTTTTTTGTTGATTTTAAGCTAAACGAAATCCTCTAGTTATGCGTCGAGAGCTCGTCGACAAAAAATAAAAACTTTTTGTATGCTCACGCCAATTTCTGAAGACGGTTTAAAGGATTTTGATATTAAATGGTCTTACCAGAGCAATATTTGGGGGGGTCGTTGGTTTCTTTTTTATATATAAATTGGAGGATAGCGCGACCAAAATATTTTAATATTTTGTTATAATAGGTATATGTTTTATGACTCTACGGCGAAAAATCTCTAAATACGACCCAGGGTCTTGCTATAGAATCACCTTTGCAGCGTGTTAAAATACAGAGAACAGAGTCATTTTCAACCTAAGCGTTGAAAAAATGCATTCATCAAAACGCTTCTTAAACGGACGTTCGGTTGTTTTTCTTACGGTTCTAATCTATAGTTCAACACAAACGTCATAAACATGTTGATAAGAACGTTATTTTGTCCACAGACACAAAAAAAATGTACGTACCAATTCCACTATTTGCGCGAGCGTTTATACTTCATTATATACTTATATATTCATACTATAGATTGAGTTATTATACAATAATAATAATAATGATTGTTCTACACATTGATTGTACACAGCATGATATCGTGTATTATACTTATTCGTTTCTTTGTTGCAACTTTTCTCTGGATTTTCTAGGATGAGCGCCCTTTGTTTCGGAGGGTTTAAAATGTTTCGGTCGTATCGCCTGTCACGTTATATTCACGTATATAATATACGTACGTGTTTTGTTTAAATTATAAGCCGTGTACACCTGAGCATTATTTTATCGTTAATAATACAAAACAACTCGGCTCGAGCTCAAGTACCGGGCTAAGTAACGTTTATACACGGTCGTAATAAACAGATTTCTTAAAACCTTACACGGCACAGGTAGTCAATAACTAGTGTGGCAAAGTTTTGTGTTTTACGGGCAAACAATGTAGATGAGCAAATCGGTGAGTGCCCAATCAAGTTTGGCCGAATCGCAGAACCTAACAGACTTGCAAATTATTGCAAATTAAAATCTATCTATTGATATCATTTTCAAAGTTCTACGGCGATTTGAGTGGGCTAACTTCACCACTTCAAAAGCACCTGGTGGGCGCCTGAGCAACTTTCAAATTCTAAAAATAGACTTGCAAATAATCGCAAATTAAAATCTATCTGTTGATACCATTTAAAAAGTTCTAAGACGACTTGGGTGTGCTACGTGAATTTGGCCCACCTTTCAGTTTTTGAACTTTTGAGCCAAAACGGTGTAGGTACTTGCGAATTCATGCAAAATATTGGCAGTGATTTTGAGTAAATATTGTACTTCGGGAAGGCCAACTTCACAGACGTCATATATTTCCCCGTGACGTGTTATTGATTTGTGTTATTATTTTATAATGTATTATATTGTGAAATTTGTTTACAGTACAGGCACTGTTTAAAAACGCTATCCGAAAATGAGAACAAAAATAAAAACTGTAATTAAAAATTACCTTATTCAACTGTTTTGACTATAGTGTTTACTTGTTCATTAGCTATTCCGTATTTATCTTTTCCTACTCAAACCGAAATATCGAAATCATATTTAACTCGGTCACTATGACAATCTTTAATTCTATTATTCTACAAAATTTCCATTTATAACACTATATACATACTACTAATTTAGGTTTAAAATCGTAGTTCTCCGGGTCTAATATCTTCAGAGCATTGAGAATAATTGCATACATACCTACAAACAGGAATATGACGTACTTTATATTTCTTAACTACACGCGTGTACAAATGTTTTCCCTCGTCATATTCGCGAAATATGCTCCCTGCCAACTTACGTAGGTGCTTTTATAGACGATTTTGTTTGAAAAGACGTCGAAATAAAAAAAACAACCTACCAAAGGAAACCGCGAATATCAGCAAAATGTACATACTAAAAATTATAAATTAAATTATGTCTGTATACTATATAACATCTACCTGTATACAGTTTAAATGTAGTATCTAAATTTTAAATAACGTATAACGTATGCATAACGTGTGTGTAACAAGTGGGTACGGCGATATTCCGGTATGTTTATGTATTATTTAAATACACGATCAATATGGAAAACAATAAATAGGTACCTGCAGCGAGTTTCTGCTCAAAAGTATCATAAATTCTGGCAGGAAATAAATTATTAAAATCGTATTCATACGAACATATAATTGGAACAGATATCAAACAGAAAAAAAAAAAGTAAGTTTAAAATCCACCTACGAAGAAAAAAAAAACAAAACCTATTTTATTTCTTTCTGTCAACTAGGTATTACACGCCATAACGTTTTCTACTAATAACTTTTTCACAGCCGATCTAAATATACAACACGGTAAATTATTTATTCTACTACAATTTTTAGCCCATTGAAATAGGGAAACAAAGTCGAACATATAATCTCGGTAAACAGAAAAAAAAATGATAAACTATTAAATTAATTTACACACGTCATCTAAGGACACAGTTTATGTATACATTGTTACTATACACCAGTTTAGAATAGATAGACCATTCTAATTTTTTGCTCTAACTGATAGCTCATAATATTTCTATTTTTTTGCAATAATATGTGATCCAAACAAATAGTATTTTAACTTATTGTTTTTTTATTTTCTCTGCGTTTTGTACTAAACTAATAGTTAAAGCAAAAATGCCATATTTAAACTCTAAATTAAATGTTTTACGAGATAACAGCTGCAAAAACTAAAAATTGGAACGTTTCGAAACTCGCGATGTTTTGCTGAAAACTTTTAAAAATTGATTTGGATATTAGCGAAAATGGCATATTACCATTTCAAACGAGTTGAGAAATTTTAAGATAACTTCGGAAACTATGCAAACATTTTAAAATAAATTTCCGTCTCTATCCAATTATAATATCTCATCATTGGATGGATAATGTGAAAAATTTGAGCAGATGCACAACACTAATTACGATTTATCACATAGAATTATGCGAGTACAAAAATTGTAACTAACATATTTAACCATTTTTCGCTACGTTCAGAATCTAAAAATTAAAATGTTTCAAAATCGCAACAGTTGTCTCAGACAATACGCATGGAACAGAAGTAATTTTACCAACGTAACTTAACTAAATAGGAGAGTTTTACCATGGGAATAGTATTTACAAGCCATAGGCCATTTGTTCAAGTTAATATTTATTAAAAAGTTCTACTCTGCAGTCGAACTGCATTTCGAAAATTCAAACACAAATGATACTTATGATAACTTATGAATACTTTTGATAACCATCACGTACGTCTTACAGCAAAAGCAATAATAGTAATAATGTTTTCTATTTGTGACAGCAAACAGCGCCCGAGGTTTATATAATTAATGGAACGAGTTATCCGTACGTGGCTTATCACTATGCCAGCTGGTCGTTTTGTTGTTCAGACATAAAAAATAAACTAATTTTTTCAACCGGATAGTTAAAAAAGATTTCCGAAAAAAAAAAAACAAACTTGAATTTACTTAACTTATGACCATATCCACAGTGACCCTCTGCGCGGACATTTTTAACGAGACAACGCAGTCAGTTTTAATAAACTATTTTTTTGTTCATGTACGTGCAACTAATATGCATTAGTCACACGCTGATGGGTCAAAAGAGTGTTTACAGAATCGGGTTATTTAAAGGGTCGCAGTGTATTACACACATTGTATTTTCATGCCATCCCCTCGGTTTTGTAACGTAAAATGTGAATTCGTCCGAGGTTTGGCCGATCATCAGCATTCATATTATTGTATTGATAGTTATAAATATATAGTTATAAAAAAAAAAAACTTTAAATTTATCTTTACAAATTTCTTCTAATAACCAACCTAAAAAGCTAGGATGACTGACACTTAGGATATTTTCCAGACAAAATCAATACATAAGTACACATTAAAGTATCAATGAAATAATTTATAAATATTATCTCTACACTTGTTAATAGAGCGGTTTACAGCTTAGATACAAAAAAATTGACATTACAAAACAACAATTCCTTTTTGTCAGATCTATACGTTTTTTCAACTACGCGTAATGTAAAAGTTTCAATGATTATATATATTTTTATTATACGCGTACGTTACGTTAAATTCTGCACGAACATCTAAATCAAAAGACCCTATAAAACCGGAATAATGTTTTGTATGCAACGTAAAAAGATAAAAAGAAAACTGACGATTGTATTATTAGTATTTTATTCGGCTGCGAATATTCTAAAAACCAGAACAAGTGCCTAAAATATTATAAAACATAAAATAATATACAAACAACAACGAAAAAGAAACGTACGATAATCAAAAAGACCAGGTCAGCGATTTTTCTACATAGGGCACTCATCTCGGTTAGTTGAATTCCACACGGATTAGCGTTATTGCTACATACTTTTATGTAGAAAATATTTACAAAAAAAAAAAGCGCAAAATATATTCGAAAAACCATCCGAAGTGGCGTTCGGTCCGCACAAAAACCACTTGAAAAATACCGACAGACAATATGGTATAATATGATGTTTTTATAGTACCAACCAATGTTAAATCATTACGTTTTTAATCTGTTTCAAGTATACCTTTCTTGGAAATATTTCTTTCAATAAGAAAACAAAATCGTACGACTATTCGTTCACTAAGTCAGATTTTATAGAATTTTCGTTTTTATCTGTAAACTGTTAAAAAAAATACAATTGTTTTTTGAGCGTTGTAAATCTAAATTCTCGAGTTAGTTAATTCTCGGTGAATTTTTACGACACGCTGTATGAGCAACGATTTCGGGAATATCATTTTAAAACTCTTGAGACGTTTGAAACAGATACAAAATTGACACGTTCACGTAAGACGCGTGTAATAAGATTTTTAGAAAAATTAATTTGTGTTTGAATTCATGTTTAAACAAGACGATATTATCTATACGGTTCGAATAGCTGGCTGAATATCAAAAATGTATTCAACATAGCGAGAAAAGAAGGAATAAATTACTAGAGTCTATGGGGGAAACATAAATAATATTTCTTCAACATTTTTATTAAATTCCATAAAACTTGTATATCACTCAAAATACACAATATAAGTTCTTTGGTGGACCGTTTTATTTTATTTTTTTTCAAAGGTTCGATATATTTTAACGTGTATTGCTACATTTGGGTAAAGCATTGAGATGTTGTCTCGAATATTACAAAATAAGTAAACGAAAATCAATATATTTCACAGAAAGGTTTTAAAGGAGCTGTTCTAAACATACTTTTAAACGTAAGTTCCTATTAAAATTACTATTTTGTCCGCAGCTAAGGTAATGGTGATTTGGTAATGAGATAAGGTAATGAGATCCAAATTTATGACGGTTTAAAATGTTTCCGAGATATACGGCACGACGTGTTTGACGTATAATTTTAGTTGTAAGCCGAACATTAATAAATAATAATTTATGTCGATTTCCCGTTCGAATTTAACAGCCAATAGAAATTATTTTCTTCGAAAATTAATTTCTTTAGCAATACCAATACAAACAGCGTTTGATTTATGTAAATATTCTTTTTTCTAATTATCGGATTCGATTAAAAATAAACAGGTTACACAAATAGTTTCAAAAATTTGAGTACAAACAAAATAATATATTTAAGAAAATCGATGAGCATAATAAATCAAATTTACTTAAAGAAATAATGAAAAAAAATCAATTTTTGATCAAACATAAAATAAACTTTTTAAAAAAATAACCTAATATAAAATACTCGTTAAGTACTCGTATTTACAAAACAAGTACATAAAAATAAGCATTAATAACATAGGATGGACGCACGTATATTTAATTTTGAGAAAAAGTTTCATACGGGACTTACTTAACTATATCTTACATACATAGTTATTGGTTTCTGTTTTCAACCATTACTACGATGTTTACTTGTATTTATTTTGATCATATTGTGTAAAGCAAAATCCACACGGATCGAAATTAAACATTATTTAATCAACTTTAGATACCTAAAATGAAAAAATACAACCGTAAGATTAAAATAGGTACTTATATTTAAAACTTTAAAAGCGGAAATTTAAAATTATTATATACTCGGAGAGCCACAACCCACAACGCGGTACCCATACAAATCAAATATAAATTTAATCATACTTAATTCAATTTATCTTTGGCAACGTTGTGAAAACAAATTGCAGCCATTAAAATAATTAAAATGTATCCGATGAGACCAAATGTAACTGGTAACAAAATAAATATGGTTGAAAAAATATGTTTTGTTTGAACTCGATTATAATTAATTAAGACAATGCCGTTTAGACCGGCTGACAAATAGCATGTATGAAATGACGATATTATTTGTGTTACTAAACAACCAATCAAACGTTATTGCAGTGTGGAGTGTTATGTTATTAACCAATAAGTTGTATAAAAAAATGTTGTACCCTGGTGCAAATACAAAATACAGGGTGGGCTAATAAAACGGAAAAATTTGAAAGTTATGGTGACAGCCCTGAGGAGCTTGTAGAAAGGCGATAGTGGTGTTCTTGTTACCTGATTTGTTGGCGTGTGACTTTTTCTTATGGGGCCATCTTAAAAGCAAAGACAGTACTCGCCCAACAACACTTTTCCAGTTGAAGACAAGAATCCAAGAAGAAATTGCTTTAATTCCTATTGAGAAGTTACAGCAAGTCATGAAAAACCTCCACACACGATTCCAAGACTGCATACAAAGGAACGGACACCGTCTTACCGATATTACTTTCCGAACTTGATATTTTAGTGTTTTGAACTTAAATGGCACATTATGTATTCCATGTTTTTAACAATAAGTATTGAAACATTTTTCTTAAAACGTTTGTGCGAGTTATTTAAAATGTTTTCATTTCTCTAGCCCGCCCTGTATTTTGGCCAATACAGAACTAAACTCGTAAAAGTTAACTGTATTTTTCGAATTTGTTTTTTCTCGATAAATTATTTTCTTTTCAAACGTTTGATAAATAAGAGGGGTTTTATACAAATATCCCATAAAATTCGAATTTATAATATAATAAAAAAATATATCTTTCACCGGTAAATCCACACAAAATGTACTCAGTAATTTACCCAAAATAAAATTTACAAATCCGATCTCACGCGGAAAATCGTATACTATCGAAACGATATTAGGACCTGAAGAAAATCAAACGTACTCGTGAATATTGCCGAATCAAGATGTATTTACACTTCTGTGTACGAAAGTCTTTGATTATGTATAATTATTATTATAATGTCACGATTCTTATTTCGCTCCGGATTTTACGAAAAAACTGCTTAGAAAAATACAATAAAAATCGATAATCTCAAAAATTTTAGACGATGCGTACATACCGTGCACAAACAAAACCCGGTTTTTGTTTCTATTGTAAAAGAAATATGTATTGTCGATGGACAATTCAATTTGAGCGAATCAATCAATCAATTTTGGCTTTAATCGAAGTAACCAAATATAATATGTTATAATACTTTACGCCATACCGGGTTCATAAAATATGCCATAATCGTGTTAGATATTCTGTTAATATATACCGTGTGTTAGGGACAGTAAAGGAATAGCTCATGCACAACGCTATAATATAATTCGATTGACAATAATTCAAAAACGTACAAGACGGGATGCAAATACCGAACCAAACTAGAGGAGGAAAAAATTCATATTGGTACTGCGAATATGGTGTAAAACGAGTGTGCTGATCGTCGCCGCAACCCTCACGTCCATCTTTGATGTTTAAACGAACGTAACATACAAATTTCATCGAACAGTTTCAATAATTGTTTTTAGTAAAATACAGAACTTTACAAGTTTTGTAATAAAGTAGATCGTTTTTGAGGGAGTTGTGAAACTTTGAAATTTTTGAATTTGTTATTTTACGGCACTTATTATTCTATAAAACCTCTAGTTTTTATGTTCAAGTCTCGAAACTTTAATATACTATCTAAACAAGATACTTTTACACGTGTGGTTAAAAAACTTAGAAAATTGGTTCGCACACAATTTTGGTTTATAGCCGATCTCACGTTGTTATTTTTTCGTTATTAAACTCGTCATTCAGGACTGTGTATTTCTTATGGGGAGAGGGGGGACAAATAATTACGGGGAACGTGTTTTTTACACATCGATTTAGATTTTTTTGATCATAACGTCCAAAATGAAGATCGGACCAAGCTGAAACTTTTACGCAACACCAAAATAGGAATAATACAGAATTGATAAGAGTTTTTTATGTTGAATTTGTTTTTTTCACCAGGACGTACACACTATAGACAACATCAACAAACTCGCGCGCGTAAAACAATATATATTTACTAGGCAGATAGCGTAGGTACGTACCGATTTCCCGCGACGAATATATGACTGGAGTCGCGATCCCGAAAACAGCGGCCGCCACCAGGATCCAACTCGCCTTCCGGACCATTTTGTATGGTACGTGATCTGAAACACGTCCACAAAACTTTAATGCAATCTTAATTAACATAATACCGACCGGCTCGACTTTATTGCGAACGAAACGCGTCTGCGGGGGAAACGCGAAACGACCGCATCGCGTTAAATATTCGATCACAAAAATCGCTCGAAAACTCGAAACACCGCGCAAGGGTGGAATTTTTTTAGGGTTTCGACGGAAAAAATCGAACAGAACGCGTCGTCAAATCGCATTTATAATATTTTATTCGCCGAGGGGGAACGTCGCGTAAGTCGTTGGCTGCACCAATCTAAAAATTTTACCCGAAAATTCATAACCCCCGTATATGCTGCAAACTGGTTATAGTATATATATATACACACACACACACACACAACACGTTGTATTTTTTAAAACTTTTCTATTAAGTCCAATTGGAATTATTTTTTTAAGTTGGCATGGTTTGTATACAAAAAATAATTTTGGTTTTGAAATTCGTAGACCTCAAATAGGTAATTAATTCGCATAACGTGTTTTTAGTTTACGCGAAAAACTCGTTAGATATTTTATTTTTTTATTTTTCTCCCATAGTACTAATTTGATGCGACTGTTTCAATGAATATAACATTATATACGTGGAAAAACGAACCACTCTAACGGGTAATATTTTGTTTTTTATTTTGTATAAAACACAATATTGTTTGGTTTGTTTTATATTTTCTTTAGTATCTCATCAATTTCATTAATGATTCCAATACAGATTAGGATAGTTTTATATACGACTCATGAACTATTGATTTTAAACGCGCCGGTGACACGAATACGCAATACATAATCATACTTTTTTATTACCTAAACGTGTAACAATTATAATATATTGATGTGCGAAGATTTTCTGATATTCATTCAAAAATATCATATTCTTGCACTGTCACGCCACCGACCCATTAAACATTTTTAAAATCATTACTATAACTGAGTGATTCGATGATGAGTGTGATTTTCGATTGACAATTATCATATTAAAAAATTAATTATTGAACCTATCGTAAATGTAAATTATAATTTTTTTTTTTTTTTTTACAAATGAGGTAACACCTTTAAAATTTTCGGTGCCAAAACGGGTTGCACAAAGGTACCCAAAACCTAACCCAAAACCTAACCAAAGGCACCTAATCCAAACGAGCTGTTATTAGGGTCCTAAGTGCCCAAACGATCTTGTTTGATCCCGAATACGATATCCCGATTTCTTGTTATATTTTTCGTTTTTTCCTACGTCGCCGGCAGTATCCGACACAAACGGTATATTTTATAGGAAAAAAAGCGCCCTCGATTTAAAATGTTCGGTACGCGGCGAAAAAAAGCTATTACCAGCTATACCTACGTACGTACCGTGCTGGTCGTTTTCCGCGAGAAAAAAGAGAAAAAAAAAAACGTTTTTAGAGGGAAGAAAAATTGCCAGAAAGTTTTTTAAGTACGTACACACTGTTCAAGTGTACCTATAAATAGATGAGTAGAGAATACCTATCAACAATGGGCGATTTTTCAACTCGCGCTATTATTTTATTAATAACATAAAAATCATATCACTCCGGGATAATATGGTCGCAAACATTATATGATTTTATAAAACTTGCCTTACAATATAATATAATAACCACAATGTGAATACGAACAATGCGATACGCTTTTGAATTTAATAGTAGGTATATCACATTATGGTTTCGCGACCTTTTAGCCGACTTTGTTTTAGTATTAAATTGTAAACTTGTAAAGTCCTATTTTAGTAGGTAGTGAATAACTATATTATTTCATCGGAATACAGAAGAGGTGTAATTACGGTGAGCTTATACTGTAACTATATGTTCCCCCGAGACCTTTTTTCGTCTAGCTTTTGTTTTTTAATTACTACATAGGAGCTTACGTTAGTGTCACAAATTCATTGTGTTTAATACATTACATTTAATGTCACGAGGACGCATTTACCTTAGAAATATAATTTATAGTCAACCTGCAAATAATACGTTTGAGCGAAATCGTGGTCTCATTATTTGTACGCCCTTTGATTAAATTCACATTAGTTATAGAAATTATTTTCATATGATAAATGTATGAAACGTAACCGTGCTGTAACTGCTTAGGTGCCTATATGATTTGACAGCTAAATTTTGGCAGTTTTACAATGTTCAGTAGGTAAACTGGCAGGAAATAAATTCGTTGGGTGTATCAAATAATTTTGGAGTACATTATTATTATGCATAGGGTTTTTAGATCATTTTTACGCTATTATTTGAAATTTCATTATTATAATTCAATATTATAAAAGCTATCGACAAATCGACGTCTACCGTGAAATTCTTATAACCTAACACAACAGTTCTTCTAACATATCATAATATTGTTTTCGTATGAACTCAACAATTGCTAAAAGGTAAGCGGTGTTTGCATATATATATATATATGCACCTAACACATATGCATTTACAAAAAATACCTGATATCAATATTTTATTGCAACGGTATGATATTTTATTACGTGGTTGTTAAATTGTACCAATTTTCGATTTCCCGGAGTAAATTAAATTATTTATTTTTTTTTTTTATGTATATAAATGTAGGTTAAATATACCACTGAATAGATTGAAACGAATTGTTTTGTTTCGAATTTCAAATGGCATAAAAACAATATTAATCCAAAATCAAGTACATTATTTTGAACACGTACGATTCACCTGTGCACACGGTGATATGGCATTTCAACACAAAATATACTCATTATAATTGGTACTTGTCATTTATAATTTTTCATTCACCTCCAGTTTGTACAATCATCTCATAAAATCCATTTCAGGTCAAAAATTAGTTTGAAACACTACATCATCACCTACTCGGTACAAAATCGTTTTAAATCACAATACCCGAGTAAAACGCTCCCCGGTTTAAGTTCATTTTGGCAAAGTATATTTTCACAAAATCGTCAATCCCATATTTAAAGACGCGGAGGATTTTGCAAATTCGATTTTGCAAAAGAAACAGCTGTAGGGTGGTAGGTAGGTAGGTAGGTACCTTTTTCGGCGAGAATCATAGTGTAAAATGAGAAAAATAAAAAAGACGTCATAAACATAGTGTGCCTCGTCACGAAAAGGTCAGCGGTGGTGTATTATAAAATAACAGTTATTATTATTGTTATTATTAAGGGCGGAAGCAAACGAACAATGTCGTTGCACTGGACGATATTAAACAACCTAACCTCAGTGGGCTGTTTTGGATTTTTTTTTTTTTTTCATATGTTTTTTAAGAAGTAATACACCCCCGCTGTAGCTGCGGGTAATTTATTTCGCTGGATTTTACGAAACACGTGTGTGTCCGAAACAGAAGCGCCGAGTTTTTTTTTTTTTTTTCGCCGGCCAAACAAACATTTTCAAACGCGGTTTTGTTATTTTATTATAATAACTCTCCGTTTCGAAATTAAAACACTGGAATACTGCGACGTTTACCTTAAAGTATTCATCGTTTCCGTGTGTATACGCTGCAGTTAATTGTTTCGAGATTACTCGACCGAATAAAAAAGCCATACTAAGTAATAATAATCGTTCAAACGCACCATGTCTATATAAGTATATATTATTTATATAATAGACCGCATTATAGTTTACCTACCTGTGTCGGCGGATTCCGTACTATTTAATACGCGTCTACGCGTCGTTAAACGTTTGTTTTTTTTTTTTTTTTTTAATTGAATATTATTAAATTTTTGTAACTGTGAGTGACAAAACGAACTTTAACGTCTAAATACACTCGTAGTGAATTATTGTTATCTATTTTAAAATAAATTAAAACGTAGCAGACCTAAAGTCTAAACAGTACAATATTACGCACCGGGAATATGGTACGACGCTGTGTTCGCCACAAACAATACGACATTATACAAACTTATAACGTATATAATTACGAAACTTAAAATAGACACGTTTTGCGAGAAAAGTAAAGCCGCCGTATGTAGAATAATGCAAACGAAAACCGGCCTCCGTCTCGAGACAACTTTTGCCACTGAACTCTCGCAGCGGATGAAAGAGATATTACAAGAAATGCAAAAACTAAACAAATCAAATCAAAGCAGAGCTAAAGTCACAATATGACGTTGCACACAAATCATAGTTGGCGCTTACGTGGAAAAAAACTGAATTCATCGGATCAGTTACCCGAAGCACGCGTTTCGTAACATTAAGTATTCTACCCTTCAAATTTTCGTGAGTGAATCACTGTAATGAACCAATAAAAAAGATAAGATTAAAATAAATTTTCGAAATGACGAGCAATACTAGAAAATATTGGAGATGATATAGTGATCGAATGAAATTAATTTTTAAAATAACTACTATCGTAAATATACGGTTTTAACACAATGGTTTGTAATATCGTGTTTGAACTTTACATTTTTTGAAAACATTTCAATAGGTACCATGAATTTTTAAAGATTTTTAAAAACGTAGAGAAAAATAAGATTCATAATTCGTAAATGAATGTAAATTTTTTTCCAACATTTCATATTACCGGATAATGGCGTATTATGTTACTATTGGATTATTTTATTTATCAGACCCCCAACAGAATACGAATTGATGGCAAAACATTTCCCACGCTATTTCGGTTAAATTCAAAATTGATGTTTGTCGAGAATAAACATGTCTATCAGAAATTCGGCGGCTTAACAACTGCAGACAGTTAACAAACATAGTAGTAAACTGTATACTATGTAAATATACATACATATTTATAATTGAATCACCCGAATATTTTCAACCAAACCCAAATATACAAAGACCAATGAAGTAAAATTCAATAATGTTCAACATAACACTAATTTGTGTATAATTTACCTAATGCACAACATGTGTTTTTTGTATTTTCGTATAAAAAAAACCATTTCATTCATAACAAGGATTCTCGACATAACACTAATAATATACGACGCTATGTCGTACCTGCCTGTATATCATTATTATACGCGTCAATGTGGTAAACAAACATAAACAATATTATAGTTTTGGATATTTTACAAATTTATATATAATCTATTTATTTGTTTTTCATTTTTATATAATTTCTGATAAAAAAAAAGTGTTAAAAAAAATAACGGCAAAATAAACATAGTTTAACATTTTTCCGGGGGGGAAAAAAAAATAACAACGTCAATACGTATATTAAAACAATAATTTAAATTCAATATTTTCAATAAAGGATTCTAACCGGGATACGTCGATTTAAAAAAAAAATTTAAAACAGCATTTTTACATCCTAAATTTTTCCAATGTTTTCACCATTATAATTCTACACAGCGTATCGTTTTTCTATACCTAATCAATATTCGAGACAGTATAATAATAACTTTATGTTAGGGGTTGATTTTTTTAAAACATTTAACTACGCTTCGAGTTATCATCTAAAAACGTCAAAATTTTGTAAAGGGCTTCAAATGACTTGAAATTTTCCTGCCACGTTGGGATGCATTGATTTTCTATATACGACCGGATGCGTAACCATCTTTGACCACA
Organism: Hormaphis cornu; assembly: GCA_017140985.1. Classification (NCBI taxonomy): domain Eukaryota; kingdom Metazoa; phylum Arthropoda; class Insecta; order Hemiptera; family Hormaphididae; genus Hormaphis; species Hormaphis cornu. The sequence continues at coordinate 13,436,808 of CM029365.1, read as the reverse complement.
TTTTTCTGTTCAATTTGGAAGTTAAAAATTAATTCGACTCCGTGAGCTCGCTCGATCGTAATTTTCGTATGCACGATAGGTCAAGAATTCAACTCCAACTATCAAACTTCACCTTCCGATTCATTTTGATTTACTCGCCTAAAATTATGTGCGAGCAACTCGACTTTTTTTTTTCTTTCGACGACTGTAAAACAGAAGTTTTACAGAAAATCGTCAGTCGAATGTAAACGACTAAAAGATAATCGGGTTCAGCCGTTCGAGGAAAATTGCATGCTTTTCGCGTGGGAACGTTCACCGTTCCCGCGGCCACAATATGATTACCACCGACTCAAAGGTCTCCCCTGTGGCAAATGACTGCTTCCACGCCCAACTTGTACGAAAAGAATCTCTGATTTGAACACTGTTCCACAGTTTCGGTCAAAAACGTTTCAAACAACATGGAATTACAATAATCAAATTGTCGTCGTCCTCGTTGAATTGTAAAATATCACTTCTCCCCTCACAGAATTTGTGAGATATTCAGGTGCGAGACAAAAATAATCATAAACCTCTCCCCCGACTACTCTGGATACGTTTATGAGCAAAACCTTTTCGGGTTCGAGGAAACCCGCACGAAAAAAAATTGTGCGAAAACGCATCGAGTTTTGCATTATTTTGCATTATTTCCGCGCGGTTACCGTGGATACACGGTCCCGTAAGGATGACGCGTTGGATTCACAGAGTTTGTCAAAAAAAAAAAAACATTTCGAAAAGTCTGAGGAGGCGTCCGTGTCTTGATAGCGTTTGATTAGATTTCTGTCAGCGATGTTCCATTTGTATCGTGTTTCAGCGAGTGCGTTTTTTTTTTTATACATATATATATAAATCTTTGATCAAATTTAAAGCGAATTTTTGCGGCGGCGGGGCTCGAGCAGAATTTTGGAGTAGCCGCAAGAATACCGCACTATACTAATACGATCAGTTAAAACAATCTGTAAAAACGTTTATTTTTCACGTTGGTTGGGGCTGTAAAAATATTACTACGGGCCCGCCCGCCATCATTTAAATTTGATAGTGGTACGGAACCCACCAACATAATACAGGTCTATATCCTTAGTTCTAATACGTCGTATTGATGATAATTTTAAATTAAAAATATTCGATAAAAAGATTCACGTCTTTCTTGTAAGGGTGTTGACGGGCAGTAATTTTCACGAATAGAGCACAAAACGTTAGTGCGGGAAAACTTAGAAAAACTGAAACGTCAGAATTGTTTACCCAGTAAGTGCTGAATTGTATATTATTTTTGACGTGTATATTCTCCTGCGCAGAATTCATTTTGCATACATTTTGTTCTTATTTTTAAATTTTTTTTATTCGAAAATCATATGCTCTTTTAATACTAAAAAGTTAAAAATAATACTTTTCGACCATTTTTGCCTGTAAGTAACCTTCAAATTTCAAAGTCACACATACGCAAATGTTGCTTATGGTTAACGAGTAAATGTTGAACTGCTAAACAAATATTTTTGAAAATTTTACACCTATACAGGACCTTTAAAATATCGTGTTTATTTATTTATTTATTTTTTTTTTTTTTCGGGAATCGTGAGAGACGCAACACTCCCGCGTTATCTTTTTAGAGAAATACACTAAAAAAAATATACCATTACATCGCGGCGGAGACACTTAAATACTCCCACTCTGCGTTGACTTTTTTATTCACATTTTTCGATTTCAGAGACTATATAACGAAAGTGTAAGATAGACAAACAATACAAACAATAATAAATTGCATAATTGAGTTCAAAATATTTTCATAAATATTACAGCTACTACCAAATATTTGTATAACTCGGTTATTTAAGTAGAATAAACCTGAATCGTACAACTTTTTTAATGCAATTACACGTTGTAGAAGTGGGCCTAAGGATATTTAAATTTCAAAATGATTATTCGTACCTGGAACAGAAGATATAATATAAAATATTCCCGTATTAAATTATAAACCAATCTACTTTCAATTTTTAATCTTTTGCGCTCCGCCAGATTGAATTCACATTTTATGCATACGCCATACTGATAAACGTCAGTTACCTAATATTTATGACGATTTCGATAGCCATATTTCCTGTGAAAAAGCTACATAACCATGGTAAAATATGCATACATGACAAAAATATTCGAATTCCGTTTGATAACAATAATAATAATAATATACTCTATACGTTTTATTGTTTAATAAAATAAGCGAAATCGCTTTCTGATCAAAATGCTTATTGCTTTATGTATAGAGCGTATTTTAAATTTTGGAGAACGATGAAAATCCAACACATATTATTATTATTACGTTGGATAATAATGTTAAACTACGTACAAGAATTTTAGAATTTATATTCTAGAAAAACATCATCATTTATACGATATTTATAAGCTGTATTCTCACATTTGCTGTCAATTTTTTGGCAACGGCTCGTTACACTCCTACATGTAATTCTGGATACAAATCTTAACTATGATACATCACCGTCGGTTTTATTTAATATTTTATACTTTCGTTTTATATTAAATTTATATTATTTTTCTGGCCAGACATCGTGTTATGTATAGGCGTGTGTACCTATAGCAAAAAACCTTTTATGTACCTCGTCGCCTTTTGACCCTTTAGAAAGGTCACAAAGAACCGTGAAAGTTCAAATTTGTTCCATAATGTGCGATTTACAGTATTAAAGAGTTCTTATCACATATTATTATTGTCCGATAAATATTAAACACGTTGAAGTGAATATAATATTTAATATTTTTATTTGAACAATAAAACTGACAAGTTTACTCGATTAAAATAGATATTTTTAAAAATGTTCGACACTTTTATTTTATTTAACAGCACTTTTCGGGGAAACAAAAACGTATTTGAATACAACTAACAACACCGATGTGGTCGACTTTTATTTAAATTTTTTTTTTTTTTTTTTTTAAAATTGTCCCTAAAATATTTTTATAAAAAAAAAAAAAAAAAAACACGGGAAACAAATCTCACACATTTTAAACAAACAACTTGTAGTGAATATAGGCTAGTGTCAATATCGCTGTTTTTCGTCGAATTTTGACTGTTTGCTGATTTTTTTCTATCGCAGTAAAAAACTTTACTGTCAAAGTACCTACCGGCCATGTTCAATCGAATACTAAAATGCAATAACGTACCTATCGTATGCGTATAAAATGAACATTGATAAAAAAAAAATTAATAAAACATTATATTTAGTTGTTTGAAACATATATATTGAGATTTTTATAAAACACGTATTTTACAAACATTCGCAGTTTTATTGACTTTAATAAAGTGAAGGGCAAAATAAAACGTTAAAATTGCCTATGATTACACGTAAATCCTTAATACATACGTAGCATATCTGCGTATATTAAATTTGTTATTAGTAACATTACAATAAAACTTTGGAGTTTTATAATTGAAAATTTGAACCTTACAAATTTTTCAACACATACTGTGTATAAAATTTCAACTGTGTCTACTTTCACCATTTTTCAAACATTAACTGTCTAAAAAAAACATTTTATACTTATCAACCTCAAGAATTACAAAAACCTTTTAAATAACTGTATGTTGTAAAATCTCCAATGCGTACTTGCTGTAAGAAATTATACGGCAATCGGCGTAGTAGTAGCCAAAAAAAAAGAAAACATATTTTACAAGTTATGTACAAATAAGCGTAAGGTAAGCTCGCGTGTTACGGTGAGTGTATTTTACCTCACGACACCGGCTAACGCCCGCACATAAAACCATTAAGATGTCTTAAAATCGATTTCTCGAGATTTCGGTTACAGTTTTGCGGTCCAAGACATTTGTCGTTTCGAAATAGCAACAAAGATATCTAAAATTAATAACGACATAGTTTGAAATTGCTTGAAATATAATACTGACTTTTTTTTTACTATATTTCTGTTCACTTACTGTAAATTCGTTTGAAATGATCTAGAAGCTATACAAGCTTGTTCAATTAAAAATTTTATTTTAAACATAGTAAGTATTCACTTTGTTTTTATTTTTTTATCAAAAAATGCCTAATCACAATAATTCACAAATATTGAATTATAACACGTGATATTATGTCAAAAACTACAAAGAACGCCATTTATAAGGGACTTCACTTAACTAGTTTTTTGATTTTATACTAAGTAATATCATAGTTTATACTATAATATGTAATTGCAAAATCTAAATGTCGAACATTCAATTTGAAGCGATTTTAGCGATGTTTTTGATTTTATTAATATTATATTTGATACTGAAATAACACTTCATGAATCAATCAACTATACTTATAACCAACTTGCTTACATAAATTACAATCAAAATTGGTTGACTTTATGCTGTACGTTTGCTATACTTCAAACAAACATGGTTTATCTTTCAATAACTCAAAAAAATTTATTGGAGTTATCAAAATTACAAAATTACTAAGTAAAAGATTGTAATATCTACGTGATTATACGCTGACTACAATTTATTGAAACAGAATAAACCAAAATGATGACATAATGATTACACCCGATCAATTAAAATAAAATTAACCCGTAACATATTAAAATGCCTCTTCCTCTATTTTGCATATTTTAAAAGATCAAACTTAAAAAGGTTTGTTTACCTTCAAAATATACTTACACAAAGACCGTTTTAGCGCATATTGCAACTTTTTGGTCCTAAATAAATTAAAATCCAACTACGAATTATTAGAAGCCCTGAATTGATGTACGAGCTCACTATATTTTATGTAAGCTATATATATATATATTTCAATCAAACAAACAAACCTATTTACCGAGTTAAATACCTAAATAATAATAAAACAAATCCGATGAAAAATTATGAAGCTTTGTAAGTATTACATCTGCAGGTAAATTAATTTGAAACAAAAAAATATTGACGCTATATTTATCTTCCTACAAGTAACAATAAAGTTAGGTATTTCAAAACTAAAATGTGCTTAAACGTAATACGTCAAAATTGACACAAAAAAAGTTATGCTTAATCAAACAAAAAAACAAGTTTATAACAAAATAATTTTTATTTTCCATACAGAAACCAAACTGTCTCTACCGGCAACCAATAACCATATAAGTAATTGATTTTATATCATCATAAAAGCCATAGCTATGAAAGGTTTTTGGGTTTAAACCCTCTTCCCCACGAACATTCTGTAAGTACGGTATTCGCCATCATTGAATAACCTTCTCGGCTAGTCTTTACACAAAATTTTAATTGTTTATTATTATACCGTCCGACGCATGAACATAAAACAACAAATATAGTAATAGGAATTCTAATTTATCATGCGGCTATAGAAAAACATTATTATTTTCAAATAGCATACCTTTATAAACATTTTTGAAAATAATAGTTGTTTATACATTTTCAAAACTGAAAGTTACACCTTGGGAGCTACCGGGACAGTAAAAAAACGATCTTTAACAAGCTAAGTGAGTCAAATTCTAACTAATTCTTTCCAAGTTCTATATTTAGCTCAAAAATGTTATTTTAACATTTTGACACTTAAAAAAAAATTATAACAACGTAACATTATAACGATTTAAAAACATTTATTAAATAAAACAGATTTTCAAAAAAAATTTATTTTTAACCATACAGGTATAAGGAAATATTATATTATTTAAATCGTTTTAAAACTTGAAGACTCTAAACTGAATGTTAATGATTTTATGAAACAGGAACTCTAAAAAATAACAAATCAAAATATTATAAGCTATAACAGTTCTAAGTATATTTCACGCAAACGTTCCAAAATCGACTAAAATTATTATCTACTTTGTTAGTTTTACCCATTCCAATAGTGTGTAAAAATTCATACAAAAGTAAAATATATTTAATTAGTAAGGGTAAATTTTTTAATTAAAAAGGCTTCAGGGAGAAAAAAAATAATCTGATTTTTTTCTAAACATTATCGTTTGTCTTGCGATTTAAGTTTAAATAGGTGTATTGTTGTTTGTTGCTATAAATATTGTTCTTTTCTCGTAAAAGGTGAATAAGTTATAAATCACATAAAGAATTTGGCTTCAAAACTTTTTCTTTGCAAATTTAAATCAGTCTTAACTAGGTACTCTATAATTTTCAAGAACAATTAATACTTAGTGTAAATTATGAAAGATTATACACAGTAAATACAAGGCTTCACATATTGTTTGATTAAGTGCAAAGAATATAATATCTAAATAATTTTAACGTTTTTCATTGATCATTTGATTACGACGCGATAGCCGCCAATAGGTAGGTATTACACGAAAAATGTATATTATTAAACTTCGAATATGTTTGCAATATCATCATTTTATCTTTTTATACGGATTTTATTTTATAACCATTTTGTATAAATTTTAATACCTACATTTTCAATTTTAAACTAACAAGCGTTTCACTGTAAAAAGATTTAAAAATTACGTTATATTTTTCCGAAAAAAAGTACAATACTTTATACTTCTTGTGTTTTTCATTATTCTTGCATATTTCTGAAAAACATAATTCGTTATTGAATCCCGAACCCTGTTACGACACACTATATAATAATGTACATTGGGTAAAAAAGAAATGGAGTGTAGCATATTTTTAGTGAAAAGCTCTATTGTAATATGTGTGTGAATACAAGAAAACTGTCAAAAGTGTTTAAAAATACAAATTGATTTTTTTTTTTTTTTTTTTGCGCGCGCAAGAATATAGTGCACGTTTAAAATGTATAAAGCGGTTGTCGTAGTTTTAATGATACACCTCAATAGAAACGGGAAAAAATGGAATTAACTATTACACAAAAAAAAAAGATTTCTAAAAGTTAAAGTTATTAATTTCTTAATGTGTAGATACAGGTTTTGACGTACTTGTGATAATATAAAATTATATTATGTACGAATATTTTAGTGAAAACATTACACTGCAACATCGAGAGTGAAAACTGAAACTATCACGTAAATTAATTTTTATTTTTTGTCAACTAATATTTTAGATGTGTTAGAACAGCGGTTCCCAACCTTTTTAGTCGGCGGTGCCCTTTTTTTGTTCCAAATTTAGTTAGGTGCCCCTCTGTGAATATTATGAAAAACATGATAAAAATGAACACTTGTTTTCATTGTTGACCGATTTAAATAATTTTATTGTACATATTAAAAACAAATTACAATATTATGGTTGAAAATAAAAAAAAAAATACTGCTTTAAAAGTTAAAAATTAATGAGAGTTTTGTGGCTGCTTATTTTTTAAAAGTTTTGTAATATCTGGTTCAATTTTTGACAGTTGGATACGAAGATCAGGTTCAACATTAAGACGGTTCCGGTATTTAGTTTTAGTAGCCGCATAGGCTGAAAATCCTGTCTCACATAAATATGTGGTAGCAAAAGGTAGGAGTATTGTTATTGCTTTTTGACTCAAATTATCAAAACTTGTATTTTTCAAATTTAGCCAAAATTCAACATAAGAATTGCTACTGAAGGTGGATTGAAATGTTGAATCTGAAGTAATATCGATCAAACTCTCATATTCGATTGAAGACAAGCTTGAGGGTTTTCCACAGACTGAAAATGGATTAACTACCCATTCACGGTCTTTTAAAAACACCTCTCGATCTGTAGGAAAATATTTATTAAATGAATTTTTCAGTTGTTTGAGATGTTCAGAAATCTCGTTAATAATGCTAATGGGAGTTTGCAATTCGTTTTCTTCCAAAAAGGCCTGCATTATTGGAAAACACTCCAGCTCTCTTTTAAATATGCACTCTGACCAATAATCAATTTTTCTTTTCAATGCACATACTCTGGAGCTCGCATCAAAAATTGTCAAAGTTCTTCCTTGTAAAGAAAGACTTAATTCGTTAATTTTGTTAAAAATGTCTGCCAAGTACGATAGCTGACAAAGCCAAGTCACGTCATTCATAGTTTCAGCTAATGTAACGTTGTGGTACATTAGAAATGAAGAAACTTCAGCCCTTAATTCTATTAACCGTGTTAATACTTTACCGCGAGATAACCACCGGATTTCTGTATGGAAAAGTAACGCATTATGAATACTTCCCAAGTCGTCACACAAGATTTTAAAAAGCCTAGATTTCAGAGGACGTGACTTGATGAAGTTGACTATTTTTACGGCTTCATCCAATACGTTTTTTAGACAAAGAGGAATATTTTTCATTGCTAGAGCATGTCTATGAAGTATGCAATGACTACTAGTAGTTTCATTTGATTTCTCCTTTATTTTAGCTATTGCTCCAGCTGTTGCACCTATCATGGCCCTAGCACCATCAGTACATACATCGATACAGTTTGTCCATGGAATCTGATTTTCTGTTAAAAAATCATCCAATAAACCGAAAATTTGAACCCCTGTCGTATTAGATAGAAGTGTTTTACAAAATAAAAGATCTTCCTCAAAAGAGTTCATGTTTACGTAACGAACGAACACCAATAGCACAGCAAGACCAGCAATATCGGTTGATTCGTCCATTTGTAGTGCAAATTTTGTGTATTTAATACGAGAGACAAGTGTTTCTGTTACGTTTCTAGCCAAATCTTCAATTCGCCGTGCAACAGTATTATTTGACAAAGGAATTATGGATAAATGTTTGGCAGATTTTTCATCAAACATACAAGTTACTATATCCATAACACATGGTTTTATGAGGGTCTCCGCAATGGTATGAGCTTCGCCTTTTTGAGCTATACGGTAACTCACCATGAAGGATGCTTTCAAGGCATTTTCATTATCGGTTAGAACGTGCTTTTTTACTTTTTTTTTAACAGCCAATAGTTCAGAGCGCTTTCGTTTGAAAAAATCGAGTGGTTTCCCATTATGATCTGTGTGGACCTTTTCATAATGACGACGTAATTTTCCGGGATACATAGAACTGTTAGGAAAAACTTTTGAACAAAGGGCCTATGCCATTTATTTTAATCGATACCAATTAGAAACACTGTATTTAATATAGTGTATTAAATATATCGAGTGTACTAAGTAATTTCATACGTAAAACAATTTTTTTTAACTACAATAAATTGTTAATATTTTTTTTTCACTCTCGAGCCGCGGTGCCCCTAAAATAAGCTCGCGGTGCCCTTTGTTTCAAGAGTTGGCCATATATACATAATATGGAGAATCTATTACAGTTGATTAAGAATTCGATTGCGCTTGGGTTTGTCAACCTGATAATAATGGCATTCAATCACGATACTGTAAATGATCTCGAGGCAAATAGCCTCTAAAACGGAAAACAGACACAACAAATCAACAGTATCGAACATATTGAAACGCTTTGCAAAACGGTGTAATCAACCGTGAAAATCAACATTGAGTATTATTACTAGAACTCATAGTTGTTTGCACTATGGTGGTCGATCGTACTGTACAATGCACGTTTATAAAAGACAATTTTTATTGGAAACATACGATATTCTACTATCTAAATGTATAGTAGCTATTGTCGGGGGTTTTTTTTTTTTTTTTTTGTCATCTCATCAATTAAAAAACAACAAAAAAGAGTAAAAAGGTGGATCACGTAAACTGCACCAACCATAGTGGAAAGATAATTTCGCAACGGAGTAAAAATTTAGAAAACTCAACAAACCCGTTATGATTTTGTTCCTGCATACCTGTAATGTTTTATGTATTGTTTCTACGTAAAACTTTATTATAAAATCCATACGTTTATAGCATTGTCGACCACGTTACGTACTCAAACTTCTTAAACTCGTTTGTGCGCGCTCCAAACTACTTTCACGAGTTTCATCAGTTAGATAAAGTTAATGTGTCGTCACAAACTCAAAAAGATTTTGTAAAAAGGAACAAACTGATTTTTGTTTAATGGTTTTTATCTTTTCAAAAATAAGCGGTCAAAGCAAAATCTGCTTATAGTGTATAGTATTATTTTAAAAGTTTTTAACGTATAATTTACAATCGCCACTATTGTTAATCGACTAAACGAAACATTGAATGTAATTCAAAGTAAAAATATAATGTAATTGATTAAAGTAGATTTAACGTGTCACGGAGAATTTTTTGACATGCCGATATATGAGCAATGCAAATACCGACATACTGCAGCAAAACAAAGTCACTCGACTTTTATTATTTTAATAACTATTTATTCGTGTGTACCAATCATTTCGAATCCTAAAACGAGTTATATTTTAAACTTTTTCCCAATTTCTTTTCGATTGAAATAAAAACTCAGATCATCACCTAATCTCGAGGTAAATAATAAGAATGTTAATTACGTACCTATTTTATGTGGTATTCGACGTGACGATTGGAGCTACCCGAAAACGTAATTACAAACCTGAAAACGTCAAACTTTTTGCCGTAAAATTTTTTTCGGTTTTTGCGGTTTAACTGAAAGAGTAGGCAAAATTTAAAAAACTTCAACCAAAGTACGTACCACCGGATACATACAAATACGTATGAATAAAAATGGACTAGCGTACGATTCAACGTAGGTTTAAGCCTCAACAGGCCTGTACGACACAGTATTAAAAGATTCCGTTCGTGTCCAGTCGATTAGTAGGTACGTTAAGTCGGGTTTGACGTACGAATACGCACTTAGCCAATCACGTACACAAGCAATTAGCGTGCAGTGAATAATTGATAATAATATTTACTTGCGCGAAAAAGGGTAAGTACAGTATAGTAGTCAGACGATAAATCAGCATTCAAAAGAGTCCGTAATAAAATTAAGCCGTATACGGCCCTCTAATAATAATAATAATAATAATTATCATAATAAAAAACCAAGAATATTACGACGTCGGTACCGCGCGCGTTTTATTAATAAATATATTTTAGTATTCCGACCGGAGGAGAACACAAAGCACTGTCGAAGATAAAATGAATAATTAGCTTTCATTTCGGAGTAGTTTTTCTTTTCATACAGTAATGTTTTTCTCCCCTCGGCTCGAAATGCGGTCCGTCGTAAAACCCAAAAAAAAAAAAAAAAAAACGTTAATCAAATCGACGCGCTAAAAAATTCGAACGATATTTATTTTGGAGGACTTGTCGCCCCCGCACAGGATTATTGTTTTTTACTATTATGTTGTTGTCGCTTTCGATAGCATAAAATAATACGTTATGTTTTTGTGTCTGAATTTCAAAGGACGCGCGACAAATCATCGAGTAATTTGCTACGGTCCCTTTAATACATATTTCATCCAGAGCGTACCGAGTAAACGGTAGTAATACTGTTGTCGACTGAGCGAAATTACACGAATTTTCAACGGGTCGAGGACGTACTCAAGTATTGCATAAAATGACCCACGAGTTGCGTGACAACGTGTCGTAAAACGGCGGAGGATCGTGTGTACATAATATCGCAATAATGATATTATATTCGTTACACGATTGTGAAAAATAAAAAAAATTGTGACAATTTACAGATGTATTGACAGGGTTTTCAAAAATTAATTTTTGTTGCACACATATATAAGTCATTTTTATTTAATTCACGATTTTCTGTGGCGAGTATGTTAACGCTACGTTTCGACTGTTTTTATAACGTAATATTCTCACTTTTTCGTGTCCGCTATATTGTGTGCGATTATATCATTACTACGATAACGAGTCCCGTAATATGGGTCGTCACGTTGTCGAACAATATTGACGACGTTACGCGAAGTACATCAAATGTGACAATATCTTTCCGGTCGGAAGTCAACTGAGAGTGTACTCGAATCGAAGTCAAATCTCCTACCAACAATAGTAAGTCTTTTAATTATTTTAATTCAAAATTGTCTGAGCAACAAATGTGTTTGTCACATTTGTCGACAAATTTCTCATACGTCTATACATGCATGTATGTATACATACTGAGAATTGTCATGTTTAGTTTTTTGATAGGTGGTCCGGTCAATAGGATCGAAAATTGGCCTGGTAGATTGTAATATTAGTTATTTTTTATCAATGATTTAAAATGTTCCATAAAAAATTGAAAAAAAAACTAATCGTTGTGATTTGACGAGTAAAAAATTTTTTTTTTTTTTTTATAATAGGAATTTTGTACCTACGGCTGAAAAATGGAATGGTTTTGTACGTTACGACGACTAGACAATAATTATTTGAAACCCGTTTGAGTCAACTTAAATAATTTTGACCCCCTTATGTTAGACAAGCCGACATCGGGTCCCTCAACGCTGAATGATAATTTTGACCCAGATTTATTATATTTCATTTTTTTTTTTTTTTTTATTCATCTTTACTGCGAGTTATAATACGGTGCAAGGCGTATACAGACTGTGTATTCATAAGTCTTTTCCATTGACGTCGCGGCAAAAAGCTTTGGCTTCTGAGAATTTCATCAACACTCTGAACTCGATAAAAGCATATTTCAATGCACATAACTATTATACCAACAGAATAGAAAAAACAAATTATGGATGGTACGCGCATCGCTCGTTCAGTCGTCCAAACACCGCCGTTCCTAAGTCTGTCGTAAATTTAAACATTGGAAGCGCGTAGCTTTTGAAAAACAAAACAACAATACGCCGCCACTCGCATACATACTTGTATTTCACTCCCTACGAACAACAACACTTCCCTTGACTAAGGATAAATTGTAAAATTTATAAATCGTCTGTTTCGCGATATTCGGCTAAAAATGACATACAAAGTTAACTCTTTACATCGTTCTAATATGTATATAAATTTAAAAACGCAATTTACATACTAAATTAGGTACCGTAAGAGCGGGTTACTTTGCTCCAGGAGTCAAACATTACTCCGAATAAAACATTTATTAATATTAATAATTGTCATCGCGGCTATAGATAGCCTGTTGTCACACATTATCACATCTTGTGATAATGGGTTGTGGTTTTTTTCTCCTGTTCCTATTATCATCACAAATGTTTTCTAACGTTTCAAGCATCAATTAGTCAGTAAAGTTTAACTCCAACATAAATATATACACATACTATATATATAGGTGGCCAACTACAAGGTACAAAACGAACGGATTCGGGGTGCACATGTTACAATCGATCGAGTGGTGTAAAACACGTATGTGACCCCCGGATAATTATTACCGTCCTCGGTGCCGGTTTCAAAGGTTTATGTTATTATTTCGGACGGATTTCGGTGTTCTCGTCGAACCTTTTAAGACACGGGCGAGCGTTTCGTTGAGGTTTAATGGACATTTGAACGTCGTGCAATACCTATCTATAATAATAATAATGTACCTACCTACCTACTTGCAGCGATGTATTCCCCGTGGAACGCACGGTGCCGGTTTTCCAATTTAGAAATGAGACAGCGACCGTGTGGTATATGTGTGTGTGTACGCACTGACGTAACACGAGTGTAAGAGAAAATATAAAATAAATAACTATGATATATAAAAAGCCATATTTTCTCCAGAAACAAATACCGAAAGATTCCCGACCCCACTACGACATCCGGCACGTCGCACACGTCACGCGGTACTGCGACTATCGGTTACAAGGAGGTATACTATAGTCCAATGGGGACTGCTGCGGCCGAACCTTCGAGATCAAACGTCACAAAATCAGAAATTAATCATTTTGACTATAGGTATTCTTTTTTTTTCGTCCTTCGTGTACTTCAATCGACGACAAACTATATAGTCCACGCGTTACGCAAATATAATAAACATTATAGTAATCTATTGTATTGTATCTTGTTACATAAAACATATATTTAATACTCCTATATGGCCAGCAGAGAGAGAGGCCCGGCGAAATCTGAACGGTGCAGAAAATCGTTTCTCTCTCACACAGTGGCTACTGCGCATCTTTCTGCGCATCTTTTGACATTTATTTATTTATTTATTTGTGTAAACGCCCGGATGGGCTCAAGTACAGTGACAAAATGTATGTAATAAATATTGTTAAATTAAGGATACAATGTTAATTAAGTACATAATATTAAATTAAATTTACAAAAGAAAATAAGATGAATTATAATTATATGTATTAGACTACTAAAAACTATGTTTTAAGAAATACAAATCATTCATAGTAAACAAATCAATTTTTAATGTATTGCACTCTCTGGTTATTCGATCAATAGGGTTATTAAAGCCGTAAGATGTTCGATGAAAAGGGATTTCAAATGTGGGACAGGAACGTGTATGAAATTTAGGAACATGAAAGTTTAAGGATTGTAATAGATCTGGACAGGATATAACACCATTTACTAATTTAAATAAAAAGCAGACGTCTGTATATTTTCGTCTATTAACAAGGGAATCTAAGTTAAGCGATGCCTGTATAGAACTAAGGGATATTGACTCGGATGGGTTATTAGTGGAATTCAAACGTCTCTTATATGCAATCAAACGTAAAAATCTTCTTTGAACACGCTCAAGTGATTCTATCAGTCCGATTTGTGAGGGATTCCAAATAATTGAACAATATTCTAACGTAGGTCTAACTAAAGAAGTATACAATGTTTTTAGACATTGTTCGTTCCTGAATTCTTTGGTATTTCTAATTAAGAACCCTAGAGTTCTTAGGGATTTTGCACAGATATTATCAATGTGTGGCTGGAATGATAAATTCGTTGTAAAAACTACCCCAAGATCTCTAACGGTAGTAATATCTTCAATTCGATTGTCAAACAGATAATAGTCATTAATTAATTTCGTTCTTGAACGGGAAAAAGACACTTTGAAACATTTAGAGATGTTCAGTTTTAACCCATTTGAGTGGCACCAGTCACAAAATCTATTTAGATCTTCTTGAATTTTATGCTGATCATTAACTGTTATAACATTAGCATAAATTTTGAGGTCATCAGCAAACAGTTGGTACTTACAGAATTTAAAGCATACACCTATGTCTAGAATAAATAATGCAAACAACAGTGGTGATAAATGCCCCCCTTGGGGAACACCTGAAGGCACTGGTATTTTATTTGATAGAAAACCATTAATTTTCACCTGTTGGAATCTATTCGATAAGTAAGAACTCAGCCAAGTTAACAATTGATCAGTTATTCCGTACATTTTTAATTTTGCGATCAGCACTGAATGGTTTACCGAATCGAAGGCCTTGCTGAAATCAGTGTAAATAACGTCCGTCTGAATTCCGGATTCCATAGAATTTACCAAGAAATTATAAAAACAAAGAAGATTGGTTTCCACTGATCGCCCTTTCCTAAAACCATGCTGGTTATTATCTAAAATGGTTTTGAAAGAAAATGTTAATACCTTTGTCACTAAATTATCTAACAATTTAGGTAAGGATGATTCTTTTGCGATCGGTCTGTAATTTGTTATCAAACTTTTATTACCAGATTTATAAATGGGTGTAATAAAACTGGTTTTCCATTGGGAGGGGAGAGTGCCAACAATTAAGGAACGATTAAATAATCTACATAAGGGAACAGATAATGAGAATATACATGACTGTAATAAAATATTTGGAATACCATCAGGACCCGGGCACGGATTTAAGTCTAAAGAATTAATGGCTTCAAAAATCTCGGTTTCAAATTTCTCGGTTTGTTGTTGTTTATCATTTTTGTTATAATGTAAATTGCATAATTTCATATTTCGCGAGTTGTAAATAGCAGCACAATGGGTTTTAAGTGCTATCTATGCGGACTCGCCAACGATAAGCTGCATAGGATTGCTTTGCACAAGTAAGTTACACAATTTGTAAGTTCAAATGATTCTTGTCGTAGACTAGTAGGGCTCATTAAATTTTAATGCATGTTGTTTATTGTATTAATCCAGATTTCCTGATCCTGAAAAAAATTGGGATCTTTACAAACTATGGCTAGAAATCTGCTGTTTGAGTGAAAATGATGATTTGACCTACATACGAATATGCAGTCGTCACTTCAATGAAAGTGACAAGCTGACAAATTTTGCATTCGTCAAAATCAAAGCAGACGCAATTCCTGTCATAAATGTACCGAATCCGACAGCAGCAAACAATGCCAAAAGTGAGACCAAAAACAGTTTGAAAAATTGTGAGATCGTTTTTTATAATGTCGTAGGTGTCAATTTTGATTTAAAATCCAATTTTTTTAAAATGAAAAATATAAAAAAACCTAAAATTGCTTTTTTCTCAAAATGACTGAAACTACATTTCTAAAAGTCTCGTGCTGTGCTTTCTGCATGGTTTTCTGAATATCAGTAAATTAAAATATTTACTCGAGCGTCGTTACTTCCAAAAATATGTATAGCTATCTTTCATAATAGTTTCTCATAATAATGAAAAAGATTTTGCAACTTTCATGCACGATTTTGTTGAGTTAACTGATTTTTTAATTCTAATTGTTCAAGAGTTGCAGTCTTCAGACAAAAGTTATCAACAGCCCCCTCAGAACGTAATCGCCGAAGTTAAAAATAATTCTTCAACAGAGTTCAGTATGTCGATTTGTACAAATCGCTATAAAATACTTATGATTTTAATGTCAGCAAAACTGATAACATTCATAACAGTAATATGAGTGAAACATTTTATAATAAGTGAAAATGTTGCAAAGGTAAAAAGTAAAACTTCTTTCTATACTTTTTTTTTGTATGATTTTTGTAGAGTTTGAAACAGTTACGGAGATCGAGGAGTACACTGCAAACTCGTCCAAGAAACCTGATGTTTGTTCATCTATTCAACAACAAAGTGCCTTACCGGCAATAAGAACAACATCGAACTTGTTGTTTGCTGCTGAAGAATTATCACGAACTTCAGAAAACATCAATGTAAATTATTTACAAAACGTTGATGACCTGGATGGATATTTTGGAGATCTTTTTGAAAATGTCAAGAAAGGGACAAAATATGCAACTGTTTCGTTCCCATTTAATGTTACCGATGACAGCTTTCCGGAAACCAAAAGTATGATATATATTTTGAGAAAGAATATTTTTTTGTAGAATTTCAAGTTCACAATCTTTGAATAAAGTCATAAATATTAATGGAAAACCAATTTTTCTATTTATAGAGAAATATCAATACAAATACATATATAAAGTAATGGAAAAAAATAAAATAGGAATAAATATTCAAAAAAAATATGTACATATATACCCTATCGGATACTCCGCATGTGCGGCGAGTGCTACGGCACACGCGACGTGAATCTTTTTACCGACGAGTGCATGGTTTCAATGCTATTGCCGGTAAGCAGATTCACGCCGCGTGTGCCGCGGCACTCGCCACACACGCCGAGTATCCGATAGAGTATATATGTACATATATATATATTTTTTTTTTTTCTGTAATTATAAATGTGACTGTTTTTTGTATTTTTTTCAGGTACTGACATTTTGGGACCAAGCACTCAACAAGAAAATGTTGCTGTAACTTTTAGGCAAACGTTGGAAAATTCAGAAACACTTTTTAACCTTAAAAAGACACCAACGACACGGTGAAACTTAGATTGCAATCAAGTAATAATAGAACGATATGTACGTTTTTAAAATCGATTATTGTTATATTAATTATACACTGATTTTTCGAATGTTGATCATATTTTTTTATACATTTTTACGACTCGTCAAGCGGTTGATGATATTGTAAATCTTCGTTATTGATATTCAAATGTACTCGGATTCGTTGTAACTCTAAACTCACTATTATTGTATCTATAAAAATTTGTATGTTTGACTGAAATAAAAATGTATTCGATACTTATTCAAATTCGGTACTAATCCTATTGTTTTCAACATCAAATTTCAGAGTGGCATGCCTGATACGATCAAGCAGATTTTTAATCGCAAATTAAAATGTCGGGGAAAATATTCATCAGCATTGAGGACCTTTGCTCTTTCCTTGCATTTTTATTCACCTCGAGCCTACAAATATGTCAGAGAAGAATTTAATGATCTTCTGCCAGCTATTTCAACCTTGAAAGCGTGGTATCGAGTTGTTGACGGTGAGCCTGGTTTTACGCAAGAAGCCTTACATGCCATCAACTTACGTTCTCAAATGAAAGGGAAACCAGCGATTTTTAATTTAGTCTCAGATGAAATAGTTATTAGAGAGCAAGCAGTATACACTAAACAAAAGTTTGAAGGTAAAGTTGACCTTGGGTTGGGAAACGACGATCCAGATTCGGATAATTTCGAGTTAGCGAAAAATGCACTGGTTCTAATGGCTGTTTCTCTTGATGAAAACTGGAAGGTTCCAATTGGTTATTTTTTGATTAAATCGTTAAATGGGACGGATCGAGCGAATTTGCTATCAAACGCGTTTCAATTATTACATGATAGCAATTGCAAAGTTTTTTCTATAACTTTCGATGGGGCCCCGAGCAATTTAAGTATGTGTACTGCGTTGGGAGCTAATTTCAATTACTATGACTCGAAATTTCAACCGTACTTTACCAATCCAGTGACAAAAGAAACGTGCTATGTGTTCTTCGACATATGTCACATGGTCAAATTAGTAAGAAACACCATCGGCAACAAAAAAATTTTGAAAACAAGTAATGGAAAAAGTATCAAGTGGGAATACATCGAAAAGTTATTAGATTTTCAAACTACTGAGGGTTTAACACTCGCGAACAAAATAACTAAGAAACATATAAATTTTGAGAATAATAAGATGAATGTACGAATAGCAATGCAAACGCTGAGCAAAAGTGTCCACGACTCCCTTTTCTTCATGAAGAATTTTTCCAATGACAATATGCGCGTGCATTTTGAAAACTCTGAAGAAACTGCGAAATTTGTCTTGATGTTTAATAATATGGCCGACCTATTGAATTGCAAAAATAAATTCTCAAAAGACAAGTACAACAAACCTGTGACAAACGACAATTTTGATGAACTGCAGAAAAGCGCAATCGAGTTTGAAAATTACATAACGACCCTGGAGATAGGTGATGGAAATCAATCTCCAATTTTACTATCTCAAAGAAAAACGGGCTTCCTCGGTTTCATAATTGGTTTAAGAAACATTTTCCCACTGTATAGAACACTGAAGAAACACGGAATGGACTACCTTTTAACATACAAATTGTCCCAGGATTATTTGGAAACATTTTTTAGTGCCATTCGAGCTCGAGGTGGCTTCAATAACAATCCAAATGCTGTGCAATTAAAAGCTTCATATAAAAGATTGTTAATAAGGCACGAGTTAAAAGCCGTGGAAAATGGTAACTGTTTTTCCGATGGTATCGACATTCTCCATGTATCAAGTCGACCGAAGAAACTTGTTTGCCCCATCAAGGATCCGGAAATTTTGACTCCACCTGCATCTATGTTTGAACATGATTATGTGAAATCATGGTGCAATTTGTCCGTGTTTTCAGTAAATATTGTTAAATACATTGCGGGTTACGTTTCTTACAAACTTTACAAGATTGTAGATTGCTCGATTTGCAAAGAACAGTTAGTCGGCGAAGAAATGCCAGTTTTATCAGCTATAAAAAACCGAGGTCCATTTTTAGCACCAGCCAAAGATGTTTGCGAAATTTGTAAAACAGCTGAAACTATATTAAGAGAAAATCAAAATCATTTCGGATCAAAGAACCTCAAATCTTTATTGATCAATGAAATTTTTAGAGCGATTCGTTTTCCTTTCTTGAACACAGCCATGAATAGTCATGTTCTGTGTCAAAGCGCATTAGATAATCATCGAACTCAACTATGTAAATTAATCATCGAATCGTTCGTCAATGTGAGACTCTTTTATGAAAGCTCAAAAATGTCTGAAAAAAATACTTATCTCCGAAAAAAGTACACAAAACTCATTTTATTTAACAATCAGTAATTTTTATTGAAATGAAAGTTTGTATGTAATTAAATAAAATTTCACTACTGATTATGACGCAGAATGAGTTTCGTTCATTTCGCCCTTATAAATGTTGTTAATTATTAGATGAAAATCAGTTACACACGACTATTCTCTGTGTCCTCTTGTTTCTGAATGAAAACTAAATATTTAATCCATAATCTGAAATAAATCGAAATTTTAATTTAAAAGACTCTTCACATTTGAATAGTGTTAAATTATCAAAAAAATAGTGTACGTCGCACATTTAAAACTAAAACTTGGATTGACTTCAACGAATAGTGCTTTCACGAGATTATATTTTGTCAAAAAAATATGTTTTATATTAAACAGAAAGCATGTATTTTCCGCTTACGTAATCATGCTTCACAAAAATATTGCACTTTATATCACAGTATTAGATGTATGAAGAAAATGATATCCACAGCAAAATTTCAAATTAAACCGCGCCGCGCACGCGCATATTATGTAAAAGCATCCTATTTGCATCTCACTCTTCCCGCGTCTGTTCCTCTTACGGGCTTAAATGGACGGCTAGCCATATAGGAGTATTAAATATATGACATAAAAACAGTTTGCAGCCATTTAAGTTTTCATGTTGTCTATGTGGCGACACTGCTATCAAGTATTACCAGTATCAATAATTATCATCACTTTTAGCATGAACCACGGTATATTTTAAACCGTGACACGAACATACACTGTAACCATGGTTGGACGTGTGGTTACATTCTGGTTGGGTTTGGTCACAGGTATGTACAACAACTACGAAAAAAGTATTGATGGTACAGCATCATCGTGCAATAACAATTTATAGCTGCCACCAACTGGAGTTTTGTACGTGCTTTAATACATTTTAATTCAATATAATAAATTATTAATAAAAGTGTGTGTTACATTTTATTAAATTATTATAATAAAACAGTCTATTTACACATAGTACAATGTACCCAGGTACCTACTTTATTTCTGCAAGAGAAAAAAAAAAGTTTACGTTATATTTTATAGTAACGCAGTTATTATGTAGACCAAGATTATGTCCCATTCTTCTTCTTTTGGCTTTACAATTCTTTAAGAATTTTGGCCGCCACCGTCACCGTTCTCCAATAATCTCGATCCTGAACTCCATCTTCCCAATTTGTCACTTCCAATGTTTCTAAATCCTTCCTTATTCCATCCATCCATCGCTTTCTAGGCCTCCCTCTTGGTCTTTTCCCTGTCGGTTGCCACTCCATTACTGCTCTCGTATTAGTGGTTTCTGTTTTCCGCATGGTATGACCAAACCATTTGAGTCTTTGACACTTAATGTGGCTTGTTAACAGTGGGACTTCAGTGATATCTCTTAGTTCAGCGTTTTTTCTTCTACGCCAAATATTTAGCTCTCTATCAAACACTGGACCACAAATCTTCCTCAGTATTTTATATTCAAAAACTAGTAGTTTTTTTTCTAACTGTATGGTAGTAGGCCATATTTCACAACCATAAGTTACCATTGGTCTTATTATGGTCATGTACAATCTGATCTTAGTTCTTCTGGAAAATAATTTTGATTTGAAAAATTTATGTAGCGCAAAATAAGCCCTCTCTGCCTTGCGTATGCGACTCATGATTTCGGTACTCCAATCATTGTTATTGGTAATCGTCGTTCCAAGGTACTTGAACTCTTTAACTTTTTCAAAGGTATAGTCATTGATAACCACGTTTTCTTCCCCATTTGGGAGTAATTCCATTACTTTCGTTTTATCTTGATTTATTTTTAACCCGACTGGTTTAGCACCTTCTATGAGTGTGTTTACATTCTGTTCAATAATTTCCATATTATCACCAATTAGGTTTAAATCGTCAGCAAATCCTAGTATATCAATTTGTGTGGCGCCAATATTGGTTCCCAGGTTGTTATTTTTTACACTCCGTATTATTTTCTCTAATGCTATGTTAAATAATAGTGGTGAGAGCGCGTCCCCTTGTTTCAACCCAGTTATGACTTCAAATTCTTCAGACAGCGTTTGGTCTACTCTCACTTGATTATGTCCCATGCTTGATATTTTTCTACTTTGACATCCACATCTAACTCATTTTAATTATTTGCCGCGTTCCAGTTAAAATCGTGTATAATGTAATATATTGGTTCCGTATCATTCAAGCTGACGAAACACTATTTAAAAAAAAAAAAAAAAAAAAAAAAAAAAAACTGTACTTTCAATCAATCCCAAGGACTTTTAACGTCTATGATGGTTGTATCTACAGCTGTGCGGCGCGAAAAAATTAAGATTGGTAAAGTTTCGATTAGGTGCAATTCGATTAATAAAGTTTAAATTGTACCCGGGTTTTTATACTCGCGCCACATATGCGCGTTTACGTCTGGTCCAATAAATACACTAAAACGCCAAACCCAAATTAAATAAATGTATAATACAAATTGAAAACGAGAGTAAAAAGTTTAAAAGCCTCTGCACAATTACAGATTCAGTAGGATACCTACGCGTAGGTGTATTGTTATAAAATAGGTTTATATAAATATATATATACGACTCTCTGTTCTATAAACACAGTAATTAATGAACCGTTGGTTCAAAAAGGTATATATATATATATATAAATATATATATTTTACGATTCGACGAAACCAAATAACGCGATACAAAAATAACTTACAATGGTTGATACAAGTACAAAGCTGTTGTTTAAATAGTCATTGAAGTTTTAGCCTATGAAAAATAGTTTGTACGATGGGCCACGAATTAAACAAATACACAGCTATAAAGTTATTCTATTGAGAAAAATGTATCCCTTGCTCAGTTAAGTTGTAAAAGAGTTATTATCATTGTGATTTTGTCAAACACCATACCAACAATCTTGCAACTAAAGTGCCTACTTAGAGCCGTTAAATTAAATTAGACGCGTTTAAGGAGTTTCGCTAGTTCCATCAGAACTATACAAATAAGAAAAATGAAACATAACACATATTTTGAAAAACAGATTAAAAACCTGACAACGATGCAGTCTACGACTCACCCACTTTTTACATTTTCAAAAAAAGTTTTCTAATGCACAGTTTATGTTATTTTGTTTTTTATTTTTTTACATTTTCGTTGAGTGATTTATAAAAAAAAATTGAAAAAATTACGATATGAGGTAGAAAGAACACTTCATTCTGATAAGATGATCAAATATGTTTTCGTGGTTAATTGCGGTCCACGCATTTGGACGTACCGATGGAACTCGTCAGACGTGTTTTAACCTTCAAAAATCGACTTTCGGACTATTAATCTATTCATAATACTTAGTAAATAAACGTATAAAATATTATATCGAAACCGCTAAGATTTTTGGCCAGGAGCAAGTACAAATGTTATAAAACATATAAGAATTCAAACAATATAATTAATAATTTTGGACCAACTATACGAGTGTACGCTGTACATGTTTATATAATCAAAAAACACTAATAAACAATATAAAAAAAAAAAAAATAATTTATGCGATTATGCTCAACATCGAGGAACAAATAAGTATACAAATTTTAAAAATTATAAAACTCCACCATGCAACGCAGTGCAAAGTTCTCAAACAACAAATTGATTTGCAGAAAGACTATAATTGGTAATAATATACCAATTTAACTTGAAGTTACCTATTTAAAAAAAGTAATTCAATAAATTACTTTGAGTATCAATCTGTATGAAAATTCTATACCTAACCGGATTCTGTAATGATGTAAATCTTTTGTTATTTTGTAAATTTCTTTAAATCAGCGTTAACTGAAAAGATTTCACAATTATATTATATACCTGCTCGAAACGATACTTTTTTGTACTACGTCATTAACTAATGTATTTGTTGAAATATTTCAAATATTTTGGTCTTATTATTAATTTATAAATGCGAGTAATAAGCTAGTAGTCCAACTAATACATTGTTTTTTAAATACAATTTTTAAAGTTAAAACTCATAAAATTATTAAATTATTCTCTACACAAAATATTGCCATCTGGTATATGTATTCTCTCAAGTTTTCTACAAAACCCCGAATTGCACGTGCAGTTTATGTAAATACAGCATTTAGCCGGTAAATTGATAATGGATAATGGGTAAAATATATTAAACCGACAAGCCACGACGTACAATTTCGCACAATGTACCGAATAGTTTTGAAGATTGTAGATAAAAAAGATTGCGATATGCTGGACCAAAGAATCTTGGACAATTTTATATAACCATTTATATTAAAAATCAAAAACTTCCTACACTTGTAACTTTTTGAAATTGCACACTTTTGATTTCATTTTTTACTCTATTTTCAAAAATAGTTTTCGCATTTTAAGTTTTACTTGTAACATAGATAATCGACATCAATGGTACAACATCAGCGGGTGAGTTCCACCACAAGACAAAAAATAAAAATCCCTACTATCATCCATAATACTCTCTCTATCCGATATTATAATTTATTTAATTAATATTTGAACACGCATTTTTATTTTTATTTATATACAGCCGTGTAGAACTTATTTACCAACCGTGAGATAGCTATAAAACGTATTTTCGGTATTTTGTAACGTTTTGATTAATTTGATTGCATGACTAACATAAAAACCATTCAAAACGGTTTTCTCGAAAGAATACGACGAATGCCCGTGAAAATATCCCATTCGATTTACAAAACAAACGTACTTACAGAACGTAACTCAACAGAATCATACGTCATTGTAAAACCAATAACTTGTAGTACAGTTTGTGTAAAGTTTACAACTGAAGTGTTTGATTACTATTGTATTAGTTTGTACTGTCCTGCAGACATTTCGTGCGACCAAGTTTCATATTCTAATCACTATTCGCCCTTTATTTCCAAAGTTTAGCCGGTAACTATACAAACAGTTAAAACGTTAAACTGCGATTCTCTACGATAAATGCAAAACATTATTATCGTTTATAGAGCACTATTTTTTTCCTGTGAGACGTCACAAAGTTTTCTTTTTAAACAAATCAACCCGAGAACTTTATATTGTATACATATATACGTACTCGTAATAAATCGCAAAAAAAAAATTTACGAGAAACTCCCCGGTGTGGTTCAAACGCACGATGGCAGATTACTTTCTGTCACTTAGGTGCTTTGCATGCAAATTTCTCTTACACCATAAATGTGTTTCGTCATAATCGTTGATGTGACAAATAAAACGAAAAATCAAAAGTATCGTTAACTGCAGAGTATACAAAAATTTGTTTCGATGCTATGCTCCGAAATCTCAATATCTATTGTACACACTACACAGCTAATAAGCAAAATACAATATTTTATTGTTATTATTTTTCAGCATTTTTAATACACTCATATTCTATCACATTTAATTGAACTTTTTTTTTTAATTCCATTTTGTGCGACAATGCTGCATGACTCGATTACTGCAATACACAGTTAACAACGGCAAAAAACGTTTTTTTTTATTGATTTTCCAAACCATTTTGTTGTTTAAATATTTTATCAGTATCTTCAATCTGTATGGATTCAAATACCTCAAATGCTTAGAATTGTCCTCTAAAATAGGGTTTGAGAATTTGGGTTAGTTTAAATGGCGAATACTGAAAGAACAATGTATATAAAACGACTATAAATCTTACTTTCACTACAATGGGTCTTAAGGATGACGTTATGTTATATATGAATAGTTTATAGCACATAAGAATGTTTTGTTTGTTTATATTAAATACTGATTCGATTTTTTTTATTTTGTAAAACTCATTTGTTAACAAATTTTCCAAAAAAGTAATCTTTTTTATTTTTAATTTTTTATAGATTTATCTGATGCAAAACTTAAAATTTTTGAAATTAAAATACAGATTTGTAACTTAAATAGGCCACTTAGTGAGGTAATTATAGATTTGAAAGCCATTAAACTATCAACAATCATGCAGTTCTTGTTAAGTGTACTCACATAAATATAAACTGTATTAGTTTAAAAAGTTTTAACCTTAAACTACGGATTCGTAACTTGAGTTGGCCACTTAGACGGGTAATCAAAGAATGTTAATTAGTTTTTACGTATCGCATTATATGCTCAAAATTTAAGTAAGCAATTTAATAAGTCAAAAAATAGTAACGAAAAAAATTCTAAAATATTTTTACATCAATGGAAAAAAATGTATATAGGTAAAATAAATTATATCACTACGGTGGCCTACCGGTTTATTGCAGTGGATATATAATATAATATATTTGAATGATTTGGTTTTATACGCGTATTCTTATATGAGCTGTACACTTATTTTTACTAGAGTTTGAAAACAGCTCGCATATTGTTCACACGATTAAACTATTAAACTGTTTTTGTTTGTTCAAAGCACGTGTTGTTTATACTTCGGTATCGGATTCGAGATTGACCTAATATTTTGAGCACATAACCTACGGGAACGAGGCGCATTACCTATATAAGCTTTTGTTTGTGTTTATCACGTAGGTACCTACCACCTAATACTTATAAGTTATTTATTTGCAACGAACATATTATATAGGAATGTCTGTATATTATACGGACTGCACGTATCAATAAAATTATTTTTAATAATCGTATGACTAAATTGTTATAGATATTTGTTTATGTTCATATTATTTTATGGCGTTTACGTAATGTCGCAGTGTACAACTATTCATACAGACAAGAGATCTAAATATAATAAACTATAGGTATCTATAATTATAATTGTCGTTGCATTTAGTTATATAAAATATACAATAACTAAAAATCTCCTATATAAAGTTGGGAGCACATAATGTTATTTCAAGCTATTAACAGCATGCAGTACATTCTAAAAAATATATTTTTAATGTTAGATACGTACTTCAATAAAAGTACGTTTACATAATATTTACTTTGTTAAAAATCATAAACATTGTGTACTAATCGCATACGTTTTACACCAATATTTTCTGATTCTTAAACATTCTCGAGAGTAATAAAAGCGATTTCAACGCAATTTCGGTGGCCAAATGATGAGGGTTTAAAATACAAATTGATTTTTTAAACCGATAGATTTGGTGAAGGAAAACAAAATATGTTCACTTGTAAAAAATATTGTTCACAACGGTGAGTCGATAAAAAGGAAAACAATAAAATGTTATTAAATGCAAGGAATTAGCGTATGGATTAAGAAGTTTCACTACCTGCATTTAAGCCAATTGTGTGCGTATTTATTTGCTTGTTAGTTGTAAACAGTTAAGGGGCCTGCACGCGATCTGTTTTTTCCTCAAAAACATGTCTTGCTCGAAAAACTCCCGCGCCTCGTAAAAATGGTACGAGTTTTTAAATTGTTTTTTTGTTAGAAATCGTACAAATACCTCTTATACAACGATTGACGTTAATACGGTAAACAAATAAAAATTAAATATATTTTTATAAGTTTTTAACTAATAATTTGGCAGGTTCTCAGCAATAAAATCAAAAATCCAAATCCAACGCGCTCTGTGTAAAAACTTAAAAGTTTTCTTCTTTTCGGTAAAAAAGACGATTTTATTCACATACTTTGATTCTACAAAACATGAGTACTTTTTCCGCAAAGTCGATTTTGTCCATTTTAAAACAATATCTATTTATAGTGGTCGAAAATAAAGCCAAATTTAGGACGATCGTAACAAAAGTCATTAAATTTAGTTGTGCACCAGCGTCTTAGAACGAAAAATATGTAGTAAGTATGGGTACTTAATTCACGTTATTTTTGTTTTAAGGCAATGAAGAACAAAAAAAGTAAAAAAATAATGAGTAAATAAATAATGATCACACTAAATGACTTAGTACTATTAAAACAGTAGTTCCCTTTTCTTTGTATTTATAAGGTTAATTGCGTAGGTAGATGCCATTTTATTTTTAATATTTTTTTTAATGTTGATTTTATGAAAATGATCAATAATTTGAGGTGTATAATTTATCATTCGTGAAATAGGTACCGTTAAAACCGTCAAATTTAAGGTTTCTAATTAGTTTGAATTAAAATTATTATAGTTATTAACCAACTTGATCATTTTTAGTTGAAGTTATAAAAAAAATACCCCCCCACGCCCCCACACCACGGTAATGCGACTTTGAACAGTAAGCGTCATTCAGAACACGGACAAAAATCAATATGCAGTATATTTCTAACAAAATGTTTTGTCTGATAAGTAATCGAAAAACTCCAGTCAGAAACTGAGTTATCGAAAATAATATAATTGTTTTAAAAACGGACATGTAAAATATAGTATACAGTGATTCGCGGTGCCGTTGTTCTTACACCCGAAATACTAACTATACGTACACACTTTCTAGTCATAAATCATAACGTTCAATGGGTATCATAACTATCTGGTTTAAACATTTAAAATAAAAATTACAGCTAAAACCGGTCCAACTCAAAACCTACCCGAGAAACGGGAAGGTGTTAATTTTTTTTTTGATAATATACACTACGCTAAGACTGGTGATTTCGTCACGCATTGGCAAGATCATTGGTACGTCATCTTTTTTAGTTTAAAACCGTACAGTGTAGCGCACAGAAGTTTAAATAATTAATAGTTTAATACGTAGTATTTTTTCATTATAAAGTTGTCCGTGAATGGCGTGTTGTATAGAGATGAAACCAGAAACTCGATCAGCCGATCCAAATGTTAATTATTTACTGTCAATTTATACTCCAAACAAAATAATACGCGTCGGCCGGTGTGACACTGCGCCGAGGTGATATCGTACGGACCTGCCAGAAAATTCCCGATTTACCGGTAGGCCTATCCGCTCATGTATCCAGGGAGGATGGGGAGGGGGGGGAGGAGGCTTGAAAGGGTTTAGCGGGGCTGATTAAGTCACAATCACCCTGTTCATCAAAAGTATACGTGCCTATGTTATACACGGGTGTGAGTTTTTTAGCGTATGGTCACTTCACTTTGAACGATCGGACGGGCGCGAAGCAAAGAAACACCGGCCGGGCTTGCAGCGTCGAGCCTGCGCCTGTACGAGCGAAACGAGCACAGGACGACAACACTTGTTGTTGATCGCGCGCGTGCCTATTATATTACACATTATAATTCTAAGATCGCGTTTTTTTTTTTTTTTTTTTTTTCAAACGAAAATCCAATAAAACTATCGTACATTTAAAAATGATGTACCCACCTCTGTTGACGTGTGTTCGGGATCAAATTGATGTATTATTGATGGCCGCAATCGTGTGAAGCCGGGTTTCTTTTCGGCCACGATTAGCCAGCGGCGTTTTCGGAGGGACGCGGCCGACAACGCGCGTGTGACGACGGCCCTTCGCGCCTCCGACTAGCACTGCGGCTTCGCCGGTCGGAACACGCGACCGCCGTTCAAAGTTTGGCGTACAACGGTAGCGCGTGCGCAACACTCGACCCTTTCCAGTCCCTTCGGCACCCCGTCGGCCGTCGCCACTCCGTGTCGCCAGTCCGATCGCGGCGACGTCTGCACCCGCGGCGATCTGCACCCTCCCCCTGAATTCCTGCATCGTCATTTCGCAGCCGGGCACGAGTCACTCGATTTCAGTAGCAGTATAGTAACATATTTACTACCTAGTATAGAGAACGCCTCGAACAAATGCTTTATAAGCAAACACCGTTCAAACGAATTCAAAAACAAGTCCAAACAAACACAGAATGTGAACGGCTATAATGAAACGTCCCCTGACGTGTTCAATAACAATTTAGGTTTATCCTACCATCGGTAGAACGTACAGAACCAAAGTTCTCCACCCGAGAATACAATAGATTATAAAAATAGGATGCGAGATGACGTATTACATCGGTAGGTAGCTTATGCGGTGCACCCGCATTGTTCCTATTATAAAACCATCCGGAGACATTGGAATCTGCGGAGTTTCCGGTAGGAATTAGAGCGAGAAATAAATTTTCCATCATGGACCTTAGTCGAGTCCGTCTGCAACTGAATACCAATAGACTCGAAATAACTGACCGCCATAAGCGCACGTGAGTGATTTACAAACAAAAATGCCAAACAAGAAATGGTCCGTCTCAAAAACAATTTTACACGACACGTTTGTACGGATATAATGTAGTCGTAAAAAGGTCGAATCACACACTGATTCGTGATTAACTTTTCAGTTACAGCACTATTGATTATTTATAAATAAAGTGTATGATCAATTTTAATATTCAGAGCAAACCGTTACGACATTTAATAGATACACCGATATTAGACATCTAAGTTTTTACACAACGGTTTTTAGTTTTAATGAAAAAGCCTGGACATGCTCCAAAAATGAAACTTTCAAAGTAACAAGAACGGTAGAGTTTCGGTGACCTTATTCAAAGAAAAGTATCCTGATCGGGCGGATCGGCAAGAACCATCTTGTATGGTTTTCAGCAGGTTGAAGACCCCGCTGAGGCAAACCGGTAAATTTCCCGACGAAAAGCATACCTATATATAGGTAGGTATCCGCACACTCGTGTACAGCTGTCAAATAACACCCTGTAGCATTGATTAGGTTGGTTGAATTGAAATCGATTAGTCTTGGAATATGTATATTAATAATACGAAAAATGTATAAACTTGCAAACGTGTGTACATACCTACTTATTTCTAAAAACATTGCAAATGAATGACAATTGTTATCGTATACTATTATAATATGGTTTTGACAGTCCAATTTCGGATTGAGTATTGTGACACTCGTAAGTAATCGATGTGATTAATCTTAATTTAAAATATTTGTAATTATGTTCGATTTAAAACAATAGAACACCACTGCCCACGCGTCGAAAGCCAACACCAAGCCCAACAGCATTGCGCTTCTGCTCGAGTCCCATCCTACAGATTGTACTTTCCACTTCTTCTCTTTCGTTTCCAAATCAACGGCCACCACGCCGTTATGACCTTCATCCAGGTTCGCAGTATGGTTTTCTGATGTCACGGAAGTCATGTCAGCGGTTTCGCGTGCCCGCGGCACCGTCCCCTGTTGAAGCAATCACCGACAATATAAACAAAAAAACAAAAACGAAGAAGTTTCGTACATTTTCACAGTTAAAAGAAGGTATCAAAATATCGTACTATGCACCTATTTGTGTGATAATATCATTTCGAACACATTTTTAGTCCTGATGAGACGTGATAACGAAGATCATAAATAATAGCAAAATAACAACATTGTATCATTCACCTTTTTCGCGTTCTGAGGACCATCTTCAAACGCGTTATTAACGTAGCCTTCGTTTGACGACACGTCAGTAGTGTCTTCTGAAATCATCACGCATTTCGAAACTTTTCGAATCGGTTCTTCCTCGTCCTACAAAATAATAATACTATGTTAGCTCGTACCGAAATTTTACGGTCAATAAATGAAATATTGATTATTGAGGTATATATTATACAACGCATATAGTTGTTACAGCTGTACTTTAAATCAAAATATTACAGAATTTTATTGAAATTTAGACTTTTTACAAACAAAAATAAAAAATACAGGTGTACACAGTCTCATAAGTAGCGGGTTACCGTAACGATTCAAAGCGTCTTTAATGTAGAGGTGTACTTTGTAAACAGTACTGCGTTCAGTCTAGCTCGGCAAAATCAACTATTTGGTCAGCTGCAGGAATCCATTTTGACGCGT
Organism: Hormaphis cornu; assembly: GCA_017140985.1. Classification (NCBI taxonomy): domain Eukaryota; kingdom Metazoa; phylum Arthropoda; class Insecta; order Hemiptera; family Hormaphididae; genus Hormaphis; species Hormaphis cornu. The sequence continues at coordinate 13,405,460 of CM029365.1, read as the reverse complement.
TTACACTAGAAACTCTTCGATCTCGGGCAACCTTTGTTAAAAGCATCAATTATTGCATTTTGATCATACCGTCGTCGTCTACATTCAACCTTTAAGTTTCTAAACACAATCTTGTCTCCCGTCGGCTGTCAGCCCGTAGATTTCTACGGAATGAAAATTTCCAAAAACCACTAACGCGTTGTTTATAAGTTGCTACTTTGGAAATTAGAGATATAGCAGAACTCCCGAATACCTAATTGTCGTGTTGACTTCTGTTTTAATTCCAATAGCGTCAAACTTATTATAAATTACTCATTTATCTTAAACTAGTTAATGGTAAAAAAGTATAAAACAATAGGTGCGTCTACTTGTTATTGGCAAGATTGGACATTAACTCGATAAAAGTTGAAATTAAGTTAAAAAGTTAAGTTTATTTTAATTAACTCGTTACAGAATGATTTTTTTTTTTTTTGGTTATCTTTTAATTTTATAAGTTAAATTTTTAAATTGTATGTTTCAACTTTAAATTAGGTAATCTGTAATGATTGAAAAAAAATTTTTAAACTATTTCAAATCTTCTTTCCTCCGCCCCTTACTTATTTAGAGTAGCAAATATTTTGGTCATTGAGCGTTGAACGGTTTAAATATGGATCCCAACTTTGCCACCGTAAAAGACTATAATAAACGCAAAAAAAAATTGAATTTTATTTTTATGTTTAAAGAACATTTTAAAATTGTTTTAAACCTACATTGTCAATGTAGTGTGTCTAGTTTAATATTGTATATAGTTTTAGAACTATTCTAGAAACGAGAGTCGGCGCGTTATTAGAAATAAATACCTAACCGCCCGTATCATCAATCCAAATAAGTTCAAAATACGTAAATATCTGTTCACTATTTTTTCGTATTGGCTTTCTAATAAGCTACGTATTGTTTTACAGTACATATTACACCCAATATAATGCTGTACCAGAATATCACGCTAGAATTGAATTGCAAAGGTTGCGCATCGTTTCCGTCAGAACGACCGTACAGCGGTCAATATAACACCAATTAAAACTTAAATGATATAGCTGTACCGTGGAAATGAAAATCGGACAAATAATATAAAAATAAGTTTAACATCACAACTAAAACCAGACTACAAAAAGAGCCAAAAAATAGTGATTAGTTTTTATTTTAACAAAAATAAAATATTGGTAGACTACGTAGTACGTACGCTATTATTCTTCAACCAAACGAATCATCCTACTTTATTTTTTTACTTTTTTTGGAGTCGGATTTTAGTTTTATATCAAATTTATTTTTATTTCACACCATTTAGTATAAATCGGTCTTCTACGAGGGAACATTAAAATGCCTCGTAAATGATGAAATACAAGTAATACCGCTCTGTTACTGTAACGCATTTATTTGCTCTAGACCATTAGAGCTATTTGAAAATACTAATTTTTAATCAATTAACAAGAAGGTAAAGACTAAAAAATTTTTTTCTCTCACTCGCGAGACATCCAACGAATTTTCAGACACATCATTTGTTGAAATCGATCCATTGGTTCGACCTCTACGAAGGATTGTTGTTGATTGCAGATATTATTATTTGTAATGATTTTTTGCCTTGTGGGTTTATTTAAAGCTTATAAGTATACACAAAATAAGTGTTGCTCAATCTTAAAACTACTTAAAAAATAAGCAAGTAACACTGAGCACTGTAATTTCTAGTGTAGATGCTTATCGAAATTCCACTCGACTACCATGTAAAAGCGTCATCGACTTTTAAAACTAATGTTAATCCGCGTTCTCTGGTACTACCCATATTAAAACTTAAGTTGGTGTGATACAAATAGTTTTTAAAGAATACGCAGTGCCTATGGAAACTACTTTACAAAATTAAAAAACATTTACCATCGAGTCAAACGCTATAGTAGTACAATTTGTTATTTAAATTTGTAAATTATGCGTGTCATTTATAAAAACGCATAAACACAATCCTCAGCCGTCGTTAAAATGAAAATAATAACGATTCAAAGAAGAAAAACAATAATAATAATCGTCGCAGCCTAAATCTATTTTACACGTACCTATAGGTATATTATGCGGTTATTTAGTTAAAATACGGGAACAAAAATACTATAAAAATAATGCGTTTCATTTTATAAGATTTTCAAGTACCTACCGAAACTCAATATTATTTTAATTTACCTACTAGCCAAACATAAAAAAAATCATACGATTACATCAACAGATTCTACACTGAAAACGTATAGCTGGTAATATATTAAGTAATATTATGTACGTAGGATTGACGTCATGAAACCGACTCGCGTTTTTTATTTTATCAATAATTATTATGACACCAACAAATTAGGCGGAGATTGGTATAAATTTTTTTTTTTGGTAGGACTACATTTTCGATTTCTTATAAAAAAGGAGCGCTATTAGTTTGAAAAATAATCAAAATATTATATTCGGAGAGTTTTTAATGTTTTCGTGTACCCTCGACTATGAACATATTTTGGTTTCTAAAAGCGGTGTCTCGTATTCCTCTTTCAAATCTGTAAGACCGCAGTAGGTAGTTGAACACCTTCATACAATAATAATCAACAATTCACAATACAACACCACTAATTATATAGGTGTTTTATACAGGATATGCGATTATCTTTGTTTAATTAACTTAATCTACTGTTTAGCTATATAGTCTTATATTATGAAACATCCGCGTATGAAACGTTCGACGTTTAATATTACGCGGGAAAATGTAAAATACGAAACGTGCATTTCAACTCACCGTGTTGGACAGTTCTTCTTTCGAGCTGCTCGAGTCGTTAAACCCTCTATTCTCGTAACACGCGACTCCGTCACGAGATTGCCGGTCGACTTTAACAGCGTCTTGCAGATCATTCTGATCGTCGCTGAAACGTAGCTCCTTGGTGTCCTGACCGTTTGAAAGTCACGAATAAAAATTTTTTTTAAAAACTCAGGAAATCGTAGGCAAAAATATCTCTATACAACACATGGGTGCAGGGGATTGCAAAGGGGTTGCTGCTTACTCTGGCTGAGCCCTCCCCCTAGAACATTTGATAATTACTGTCCAAACAATAATTTCCCCAACGAAAAAAAAATTTAATAAAATACATGTGGATAACAACTGACAGCCAAAATGAGAGAGAAAAAAAAAGAAAAAAAACAATTACCATCTCGACGAGTGAAATTCTGGATAGGTTAACTCTGCAGGTGCCCGAATAATTAATTGTCCGATCGTGTCTGAATCACTGGATCTTGTCAATAAACGCATATCGATATTGTGCGTTTAAATAATTATACGTAGAATAAGTGTTTGTTGTTTTAATTTTTATCTAATGATTGCCTCTAGTGTTTTAAGAACGATTTCGAGTGTATTTTGTACGTACACAACGACGATACGATTATTATAACATTACAACGCGTTTTTTTTATTTGCTACAGTGTCGATTTGTTATAATACTGAATACACATAGGTGTGGTGTAAAATATAAAAATGTGTCACGTTCTCCGTTCTCGACCGCTCGACTTGATTTAGATTCTGAGCGTACCTAAGCACTGAAGGGGTGTTTGTTTTTTAGATTCTGAGCGTCAGCGAAGAATGTATTGGTTTTACAACGATGTAAAATTTTACATTTTTTTTTTTTTTTTTTGCTGTAATCAAAAGTTCTTGTAGAAAACCTGCACCAATTTTAACGCATGATACCTTAAAAGATAGATAACGGATCCAAGATGGTGATTCGTAATGAACGATACGTACAGGAGTCATGTTTTTTTTCGGAATTAATCATTTTTTTTTTTTTTTTTTTGTACAAAACCCTTTTTAAAAACCTTTGTTGTGTTCTGCGTCAACATCACGGTAGGTGAAATAGAAAAAAAACGTACAATTAATACATGTTCCGAGTCACCCGATTACGCAGATGGCATGGAACAAAACGTTCTAATTTTTTTTTAGTTATGGTTGAATTTAATTTTTTTTTTCCTTACAAACGTGTTTAGTTTTATGCCACGCGCCTCGCGAGAATTCGAAGTCAACCGCATTGTCGATACGTTTTGCTGTACAAAAATTTGTTTACGTACATTTTTTATTCGTTCAACAATTATTTTGCAAGCATTCAAACTTAGTTATTTAAATTGCTAACAAAATTAAATTTATCTCACACCCCAACCACAACTATTGCTTACACGCGTCTGTGAGTAACTACAACACTAAACAACAATATCAATAATCTTCGAAACATCAACTTGTTGGAAATAAAGAAAAAGAAACAACACCCACCTTGTTAAAGAATTTGCCCGTTATTTTATGGCTCTTTTATAGGCAGACAAAACAAAATTTCAAAATCGCCCAAATCTTTTTGTTCATCAACATTCTGCGAATTCCATAAAGTATTGGATCGCTTTAAAACTATATTAATTTGATATGAACCAGTCGTTGTGTTGGTTTACTTCTCTTGAGAAAGGCGAAGATAAAAAAAAGCATTTCTTGCTAATTAATTTAAGTAAATTTTTTTTAGTACTTTTACAATTCGCAGCAAAACTACCATGTAATGTGTCACATTGGTTTAAACATGTACACATTCTACGACAACAAAATAATCATTCCTAATTTGCCAGTCAAAACTTGTCGAATTTATACTTCCAGCCAACTAATACATTAATTAAACAACACTTGTTTTTTGTCGATTTTTTTTTTTTGTTTTTCATTTTTTAGTACTTTTCCGAGGAAACAACGAGAAATCGAATTCGGAAAACATTAGAAAACATTCAAATTAAAATGAACAGTGCCGCTATAATACAGTGCAGCCTATCCATTAAACGGACCCCGCTAGGAAATTACATACATCATAATAATATTATGGACAACTCATTTTGTTAGCCATAAAAAAAATCGTACCACGAGTACACGGTTTTATAATTTAAATAATAATATATATTATATTATTATCATGTTTATATTTGTTTTCATGTTCATAAACTAAAATACAAATTAATACACAAGTAAATCTGTTCTCAGTCAATTAACATTTAATACACCTTTAACAATTTTAAATTATATCGTAACTTATAACTAGGCACGCAGTCAAATGTTTAATTCAATAAAAACCAAACAATTTTTGCAATGCTCTCTTTATCGTAATTTCTTAAAACACTAACTTCAGTTAAATCTTATATGATAATCACACGCACTTATAATAGCGTACTTGAACAAACTTTTTAAAGGTTTGATTTTCAATAATACTACTATAACTAATTATTATAATTATAGTAAGACCGTCTGTATCAAGCTGTGTAGTTTGGTGGGTTCAATGCCCTAAAAATTGTTAATTTATAAATAATATTGACACAAGAATTTAATTTTAATTTAGCAATGGCAAGAGGAGCCAAAAAAAGAGGAGAATTTTGATTGGGCAACCCTTAATTTGGACCACCTATAACAGACAGTAATTGATAATCGTCGTCTGTTTAAGTAAAACGCTTTCAAAACAAATGATTTTAGAAATCCTTTCTAAAACATTCAAAGATACCAATTCAAAAGAGTAGAAGAAAGTACAGATTACACTCCGTTTAAGAATGTTGCTAAATCGCAACCGAAAAATTATCAATTATCATCATCAATATGGACTGTTTTGGCAACATGTCATTCAACAACCTTGCTGATAAAAGACGTTTACAACACTGCTTAAGATCTAATGCGAATAAAACACGTAATATAAAGTACAAATTTATCAACTTTGAAATAATTAAAAGTACTAAAGAAAAATTTAACAAGCATTACACCGATTATTGCCCAAAACAGTTAATGGGTTCGTTGAAAGTTATATAGGTTTGAGAACGTATTCTATTTGAAGCAGTCAAATAATTGGTTTTACCAAAAATACCATAAAAATAAAAATTATTTTATACAATTCAATGGCCTGACAACTGCTCACTAACTATATACACAGTTCAAATACCAATCAAACAGGTAGTAAAAAAAGTATTTTAGCAATGTAAACTTATTACTAGAACACGACATTTCAGGCATCGTTTTCATGATCACTTACAATCAACACAGTATGTGTTGATAGTTTTACAGTATGAAAATTTAAAAAATAAAATGTATCACACTAAACAATAAAATTTAATAAATAAAATGAACACTATCAATAAAAAAATAAAAAAAAAATAAAACACTTTTCCAAACTGTATTTTTACCAAGCGCACATATTTTACAATTATATTGTAGTATTCCCTATGAATACGGTTTTATAAAAAAAAGTTAAAAATAGTATTAAATATAAATGCAAAAAAAAAAAAAAAAACACGCACGAAAAATTTGTTTGGTACAACACTGCCATAGTAAATGAATTTCAAAGGAAATAATTATTCACAGTTGAGAAGTAACGAAGAAACGAATGATAAAATACAATGGCATTGATGGTACGAAAAATTAATGAAGACAAGGTAATAATATATTTGTAAAGCGTGTCGCGTCGTAACTGAAAAAAAAAGTAAAAACACAACAATTGTGTTAGGCTCGTAAAAATTATATCAGTTTAGTCTTTTTTCTTTTGCTGTGGACAGATTTTATCGTTCGACGGTTGACTCGCATTGGCCGCAGGTGAGGCCAGTATGATGATCTGTTGTTGCCTCGGCAGTAACGGAGGCTCGGCAGTAGTGACTGTTAACAGCGTACTGTTGCTGCTGCTGTTGTTGTTGTTGTTGTTGTTGTTGTTGTTGTTGCACTGTTGACGATAATGATGGAGTTGCCGATCACTGGCGCTAGACCACGCACCGACGATCGGCGTCAGAGCCGGAGGTTTCGAAACGATCCGTCGCTGCAACTGCTGTTTGACCGACATCGAAGTGGACGCTTCAGGGCTGCCGCCGGCGGGCACGTTGCGCGGCACCGTCGTCGCGCGGGCTATTTGCAGACGCTGAGTTTGGACTTTGGTGACGTAGGCGACGGCCAACGTGGTGGGCACAATGGAAATTCCCACGTTTGTAGGCGTCGGCGTCGGCGTCGGTGAGCCCGCTGCCGCCGGTTCACGTTTCTTCTGTTGTTTCGGTTCCGCGTTGATTTTGATCTGAACGGACGGCAAATGCTTTTGCGGAGGAACTCGCTTGCCGCCGGGTTTGACGAACGTTTGCTGCAACTGTTGTTGACACGTCCGATTTGTACCGGTCGCGACGATCTTACGTTGCCTCGGTTCCTCCGTGGCCGCGTTGTTGTTGATGTGCGCACTACGCGGACTGGACGCGACCATCGCGAGTACGGTGGTCCCACCAGCACCGCCGCCACCGCGTTCGTTCGATGACGTCGTCGTCGTCTGTATCTGCTGTTTCAGCGAATCGATGGCGCGATTTATTTTGTCGTGCAACGCCGGAGCCGTGACGACCGCAACACCGGGGGCGGCCGCAGCAGCGACGCGCTGACCGCAGCCGCCGGCCGCGCCGTCCGCCGCTGGCCGCTGTTGGGCCGCCGGCGCCGACGAAGAAAAAGAAGAAGAACCGCCGCCCACGGACAAGGGCTGCCGTTGTCCAGACGTCTTGTTCAACATGCTTATAACGTCGGGCGTGACGGTCATCACGATCGAATCGGTGTCGGAGTCACGGTTCGATTCGCCGTTACCGCCGCAGTCTTCACGCGTCTCCTCGGCGGGCTTCTCGCGGTCGCCGGGTCGCGCGTCACGTTTCAGCCGTGCCTGCTGCTGCAGAGAACCTTTGCCGGTTTCTTCTTCTCCGGTTTTTTTTTTCAAAGGCACCGCCGTCACCTCTAGCCCGCCGAGGCGCAGAGCGTCCACCAGCCACTGGCGCTGTTTTTTGTCATCTTCCTGATGTTCCTGTTCTTCTAAATCGATACACTGCACGCGTCTGTGGCCGCCCGCCGTGGTCGCTGCTAACGCGTGAACGTTTTTGTTGTTGCTGTTGTTGCTGTTGTTGTTGTTGTTGTTGTTCTTTTGGCCGCTCTTGGCCGCGTACTCGATCACCACGGGAGAAAGTGACGACGTGTGCTGCTGCTGCTGCCGTGTGCCGATAATGCTGACGATTTGCGACTGCGAAACGGACGGTTGTTTCGCCGGTCTGACGCCGGGCGGCGGCAATCGATGAACAAACTGCCGCTGTCGCTGCAGCTGTTGGAAAACGGCCACGTTTTTGGTGCCGGGCGTGACGACCGGCAAAATGGAAACGGACGGCGGCAGATTGACGAGTCTGGCCGCTGTTGCGCGTGGTTGCAAGGACGCGACGGGCGCCGGGAGCCGTCTGTTCAGCTGCAGTCTCGGACTGAACTGATGCAACTGCCGGTTACAGGACAGCTGCTGCGGCATCCTGGGCCTGGGATGTTGTTGTTGTTGTTGTTGTTGTTGTGGTGGATACAAGGCTCGTATCTGGGATTGCTGACCCGTGGTCGGGGACGAGGCGTAAACGATGCAGCGACGTTTTGTTGGCTGTTGCTGCAGAGCGGACGTTTGCCCGGAAACCGTAGCTGCCGCCGGCCGCTTGTTGTTCGCGGTGACCACGGTCGAAACGGTGGTGGTAGTGCCGTTGACGAAAAACACGCCGCCGGCGGACGAGACGATCGCTCTGGGGCGGTTTCCGCCGCCGTTCTCTTTTGGAGCCGAGTTCTTGACCGCCGCCGCGGCCGCCTTTGCGGTGACGGCGGAGGGCGGCGTGCCTTCAGAATCAGACGTGGTCGCGTTGGTGCAGGCGCCGTCGTTCGTGGCCGAAGACCCGTCGTCTTCGTCATCCGTGTCCGAGTAGTCCGACGAGTCGGTGGACGACGAGTAGCCCAGAGCCACCGTCGTCGTCCCGCCGGCGCTCCCGATGTACCGGCGGCGGGACTTGTTCAACTTTTTGCGACGACGGCGGAGACGGCGTTGTTCTTCGCTGCCGCCGTTTCCGCGCTCCATGCGGCGTAACAAACGGCGCACTCTGTTCCACCGGAACGACATCCACGACGCCGGATAAGACGGCCAGCCCCTGAGTTTTGGCGCTGAAACAACGGAAATCGCGCACATTTTGTCAGATGCGGCGACATAGGTACTCGTTTTTTCCCCCGACATATTTAACTACGCTCTGTTCCAAAAGAGAACGGTCAGTTTTGCGCGTGCGACTGACTGGTCGCGGCAGCGCCGAGGCCGAATTTCTCCCACATTGGTAGCGCCGACGTTTCGCGAAAACGTTGACGCGATCGTTTACGATGGCCGAAACTGGCTTAGTAGTTAAACAGTAATGCGATCGTGAAATAATGGTGGGATATGCGCAGCGATCGACGGAAACTGGTCGGCCGGAATGACCGTTCTCTTTTGAAACAGAGTATATACAAGAGTTTTGTTTGTAGTATTTTAACGCGATAAAAATTAGTTTCATATTAAAGTGCGGTGAACACAAAATGTGCCCACAAATGTTTTGGGCACATTTTAGTTAAAAACCGGTCTTCTACGACGGAACATTAAAAGTCCCCTTAAATTACTGTAACGCATTTGTTCGGTCTAGAACGCCAGTTTTTTTAATCGATTAAGACGGGGTAAATGGTAATAATTTTTTTGATAAAACTAGTCTACATCACTTGCGACGTGCTAACGAACGTTTAGAAATCCGTCTGTTTCGTCGCCGGCCCCCGCCGATCAATAACAATTATTATTTTAAAAAATAATTAATAGACCGTTCTAACCGTTCAGCGTTACTTCTGGCGAGACGCTAAGGATTCGGTGGCGAGGGTGGTACTGGAGTCGGAATTTATTAATACACAGTGGACGCCGCTTATTTATAAGACTCGCACTTTGGGACCAGCACAAAGTGAGAGTCTTATTACCGAACGAGAATCTTATAGGCGAAGTGGAAAAAACACGACACGTGTTCCGGACAGCTCCAGACACGATTTTCTGTATATTAAGCGACCGAACCTTATATATCCGTGAGTCTTATATACAAGCGGCTTCCACTGTACCTACATTTATATCGTACGAAAATAGGTATAATGAAGCATATTATAACAACAACACACCCATGTGATTGGCCAACACGGATGATTTTTGTTGATAACCGTGTGGCAGCCGGTTGAACGGCTGCAAAAGTAGTTCGGCCGGATAATCGTACGTGTCACGACAGAACAGTACGCGAATCGTGTCCATCGCCGCCGAGTCCAACGACGTGTCGCAACAGCGGCGGACAAGCCGCCGTTCTTCGAGACTACGCTGCAAACGCGCTCTATACCTGCAGTACCGCGAGTAGCTCATTACCACCAGCTGCTGTTTGTCACTGCAGCTTTTTGTTTTTGTTCTACCTTTGACGACGTCGCATTTTTTGATGTCCACTGCGAATTATTAAAACACGAATTAAAACGTCAACGGGTTTTGGCCGCGGGAATATATATAATATATAATATATATATACCTAGTCGAAGAGTTGGTGGTACTTATAGCTACGGTACAGCTCATAGTAGCCATACATTTTATTATAACTCGCACAACGAATAGACCAAAACTATATAAAAACAAATACCTGTAGCGCTCTTTTGGTCTTCCGCCATCGGTTCGTCGCGTTTCGACGCGGAATCGCCGCCGTTCATCAACGCCTCTTTTTTGACGTTTACTCGTTTTTTAAAGATGTCGGCGGCGGCCAGCGGCACGCTTTCGGCGTCCACGGCCTCGCCGAAAACCGACGCTACGCTCCAAGAGCGGCGGCCGTCTTTGGCCGGCGCGACAGCAACCCCCTCTTCTTCTCGCTGTTCTTCCTTCACGTCGACTTCGCCCAAAGACCGAGCCGCAAACTTTTTCGCGTCGTCTTTCGACGCGGCCGCCGCCCAGTTCGATTCTGTTTTCACCGCTGTTTTTTTACCCGTTTTATCGTCAACCGCGACTTCGGCGGACGACTTTGCAGCAGACGCGTCGTCTTCGACACCGGACGACTCGTTTTCCGTGTCGGTGTCGTCGTCGTCGTCGTCGTCGTTGCCGTCTTGGTTCATTAGCCCGCCGCGCACCCACTCGACAAAGTCTTCCACGCGCAACACCAGACCCGAGTACCTTGACTGATGCGCCCCCGCCGAATCGCCGCCGTATTCGCCGCAGCCGTTGACGAACGCGTTGACGTCCGCGCCGCCGCCGCCGCCGCCGCCGCCGCCTCCGCTCGCCCCCCACGTGTTGATCTCCAACACTTCGTCCTCACCGTGGACGCCACTCAGCCGCCCGGCACTCGTTTGGTCCGGCATCACGTACAGCCGCACGCTGCACAACAGATTGCCGTGCGCGTAGTGCGGCGGCGACGGAAACTGATGGCGCGCCAGCACCGCCGCGGACGGCGCCCGGTTCCGGCGGTACAGCGAGTGGCCGCGGTCCGCCGCGTACGACTCGGCCGCCTCGAGCTTTTTTGCCGACGGCTGGCGCCTTCGCCTGGGCAACATTCGACGATGAGGCGTCGGGCTAACGGCGGCGGCGGCGGCGGCGGCGGCGGTCGTTCTTCCGGTGCCGGCCGTCTCGTCGTCCGAACTGCCAGCGCCGCCGCGTCCACCGTGCGTACTGTTGCTGCTGTTGCTTCCGCTGGCCGTTGTCGTCGTCGTCGTCGTCGAGTCGCCGTTGGACGCGCTCTTGGCCGTCGCGACCGCCACCGTTTCGTCGCGCCACAGCAGTTCCAACTCGCCGATGCACACGGACTGCTGGTGGTGATGCTCGCGGCGTTCTTTGGCCGCCGCTCTGGACATCGGAGACTTTTTCCGGCGGCCGCGCCGCTGCTCGTCCGCCAGTTTCCGGTCCGTGGCGCAGCTGTCCCGTTTGCTGTACCACGGGCGCACCGCGTAGAAATGATTCATACGCACGACGGACCACTCGGCGGCGGAGCAGCAGCAGCTGTCGTCGCCGCGGTCCCGGTACGCTAACGCGCTGTAAAACGTGTACGGGCCGTGCGACGTGAGCGGCTCGCCCAGCAAACGCACCGTTTCGTCGCGGTCCGCGTTCTCCTCATCGCCGCCGCAACGGTCCACTTTTGGCGGCGGTACGGTTTGTTGTTCAACGGCCGCCGCGGAGACGACGGTCGTTGTTCCCGCGGAAGACGGCGGCTGTCGGCCGAGCGCGCCGTCGCCAGCTTTGACGACGTCGTTGTCCACGCTCATCGGACCTCTTCGTATATGAAGGCTCCGTCGCAACCACCGCTCTCCGAAGCGGCTCGTACGACTGCAAAGGAGAAAAAAAAAATTAAGAAAACCGGGATTCCCCGATGTAACCAGCTCGGATGATAATGTAATGTTGTAACCCCTATTCAAATATCTATTCAAATGTGTCAAAATTATGAAATTGAAATTCCACAGTTGGAAAAATGAAAAGTGTCCACTAACATTGACTGTTTGAATACACGACAATATACGTCTTCAATAGAAGAAGAAATGAAGGTTTCTGTATACTTTTCAACATTGGACCATATTATGATTAGCGGAATTAATGTTAGATTTAATCGGGAAACAATGAATATCATTCAAAGTATCGGAAATTTATTAAAATTAATTATAAACGGCAACGATATGTCAGTCTTGCTCACAGCATTTGATCTAAATTCTGATATGTTGAAAACAGAAATTAACCTTCTTCAACATACGGCTGCTAATACACCAAAAAGCAAGAAAAACAAATGCAGTGATTGGGTAAATTGGCTTACTGAATCCAACTATGGAAGGGAAACTATATTTTGTAATGTTTTTAATAAAGTATTAAAAACGTTTATGGTTATACCCAGTAACGAGCTGTGCTTGCCAACAAACATTTTGCAATCTCAGTATTGTTAAAACTAAGCTACGCAGTACCCTGACACAGGATTGCTTGGATGACTTGCTCACAATATTCATTGGGCAAGAACTTGCTTATAATATAAAAATTGACAGTGTAATTGATACATTTAAAAGCTTTACTTCCGTGGACAGAAGGATGGAGTTGTTAATAGTTATATTTAAAAGTTTTTAACTATGTAAATTTTTTAAATATAAATTGTTATAATACATTTTTTTACAGGTATTATTATTATTTTTATGTTACTATTATTATTATTATTATTTAGTACAAGAATCTTTGGTTCAGACATTTTTTTACGTGAGGCCCCCCCTGCGAACAAAGTCCCCGCACGCTTATGACGTAGTCTATAATAATTTAAGTATAAAAGTTCATAAAACTGTACAGAAGTAATGAGAAATTACTATTAATTTATTTTATCATAATCATCTCCTTGATGGCCAAAATATAATTTTAATCTGTACAAAACTGCTCTTAAATATTGAGAAATATCATTTTCACAGGCTTCAACGCCATTTGGTAGACGTAAGTGTGTACCCATTCCCTCTTTTTTGATGCAAATGTTATTCAAATTCACATTTATAGTACATAAAGTGTTACATATTATTCTACTAAAGCATCCCCAATATATTGATGTTTTTCTTCTATTCTTTGAATGAAAATCAGGGTTGGACCGTATAATACAGTACAGTTTAAAACATGTATTATACGTACGTATATAACGTATAAAACGTACAGTATAGAACTGCTTAGTTTTATACGTTTTATACAGTATACAATTTTTTTTTTTTTTTTTGCTGCACTAAACAGAAATTATTTTATTTTTATATTTTTATTTATTATTTTATTTTATGTATGAATATTATAATATTATAATAATATAATATTTAATGTATTAATTCTCCTAGGTAGTATAAGGTCTATAATAATAATTATTAATTTTCAGTTAATATTGATAAGAAATAATTCAATTATCACAGATATTAAATCCAGGGTTGGACCGTATAATACAGTACAGTTTAAAACATGTATTATACGTACGTATATAACGTATAAAACGTACAGTATAGAACTGCTTATAATTTTTTATACTAAATACTAAGTAGTTACTAATCTATTCATCTTAATTTTTTATTTTATTTTAAAGTGTAATAATAATTATAATATATTATATATATTTTTTTTTTTATAGTAACATAAAAGACAATTGTTTTAATTTTGTTATATTAATAATTACTAAGTGGTACCAAAGTTTACTTTCATTCTTTTTTAATTAATAATACTAAACAATACTAAAAACAATTTCTTTTGAATTTTAATTTGATTCTAAATTTATTATTTAAGAAAGTTCTAAAATTTGTTGAAATTCTTAAGTTTATACTTATTAAAATGTAAAAATGTACAGTAATATACTATTATTCCCATTATAAAAATTGTAGATTTCAAAGAAAGTAATTTCTACCTAATATTATTCTTTATGTCTTAATTGTTATAAAGCTTTATATGTTTTATACATTTTATACATTTCATATGTTTTATACGTTTTATACGTTTTATACGTAGGGTATTATACATGTAACGTATAAAACATTTTATACACGTATATTACCAACCCTGATGAAAATGGTAGAGGTTTTCATTATCAAGTAGCATTGGATTATTTTTTTGTGTCAATACTATTTCAGCCATTTCAATTTTTATTTAAAATTATAAAAACGTTAAGTATAAAAACGAAATGTTATTTAGCATAATTAAACAAAAATAAATAACAATGAAGAATGTTAGTCACTAAAACATTCTAGCCAGTAACATTGAGATTTAGACATTTTTATTTTTTTTCCGCTTGGATTATTATACATCCTAGATAATAATGTACATTTTGATTTCAATATTTTATATAATAATACATTTATGTTGATTGGACCTTTTATACTAGAATTTGGGACAGTATACTTTACAAAACACTTATATTATATTATAATATATTGGACCCTCGATTGGACTCTATATGCCTGGATAATAATTTGTAAGCTATATACACTTGACGTTTTAATTATGGACATTTTTAATTGGACGTTGTCTGTGGGAAGCATTAATAGATTTGAACATTTTAAAATTCTGTATATTTTACACTAACATTTTCAAGAACTTTTTCAAGCTAAAGTGTTGTAGGTACAGAAAAAAATTTATCATTGTTAAACCTGCAGGGGTTAAACCGATACACTTTTTGTTACGCTCAGAATCTATCTAAATATATACACGAAAATTTAACTATTTTTCATTTGACTGTGTGTTTTCCCAAGAGATGTCATATTTTTTAATAAAACTTATCAACTAAAACAGCAAATACATGCCTTTCTTTGTAAATGAAGTTTTTTGTTTTTCTTCATAATAATTATGAGTACGACAAATCATTGTCAACATTAATGTAGGTATCGAGTTTTCACATATTGTACATATTTTGTTTTTTCTTTCATTATTGGTTTTAGCCATAAATCATAACTCATATACAAATTGTTCAAATTTAGTTCTATTTCCATACATTATTGAAATGAATAAAGTTTAAATATTAAACAAATTTCAAACAGTTATGACTATTTTTGAGCTAGCTTAAAATATAACAGGGATTATAACTACAAAATTTACTATTCTATTATTTTTAGACTAGTACTGAGCTTGCTCAGAGTTGTAATTTTTATACAAGCAATTATTTTTTTTATTTATTAATTTACCTATCGCTGCTTACAAATTTAAATTTGATAATGAAGTAGTAAATCACTGTTATTAATGGGTCACTTAGAGCCTAAATAATAAGCCAGGCAACATCAAAATAAAGTTTTGATATTTGCTACTGTGCTAAATAATGGATCACGATCACAAAAATAAACTTGATGTTTAAATTTTAAATATTTCTCTTGAGTACTCAACAGGTACTTTAGAATACTATACCACCTAACCATTAAGAGTAATATTAACGGTTCATAAATGATGCATTAAATGGCATAATAATCAAGGAGAATGAATATTAACCAAAAAGAAAACCAAATGCTACATTTTTTTACAAATAACTAATATTAATAGGCAATTATCATTGGTCAATGCTATTATATTTATTATATTGTATGTATGTGTATAAGTACGACGCGGTTATGTCAGCTACAACTTTTAGATTGGTTGTATGAAAAACTAAAAACCGAGACCACCGACGGATACGAGTTGGGAGGGTTATAAAATGGACGTTTTAAAGGAGTGTCTCTAATTTAAACGATTAGAAAAATTAAAATCAACATTATAAACTGAAATATCGATGGAGGGTCGCGTCCTCCCACGGACGGACAGCGTTTGCTACCTACCGATTGGCTACTAAATACCTAATGCACCTCTAATAACAATCAATGGGTAGTAATTTGTGAGCCCGTGACAACCAAATCAACTGTGTTTACTCGTCCAGTAGACGAGTCTGTTGTTGCTATCAAACAAATTCACACGACACATTCAACAAAACTTCGAGTACGAGTCGCGGGTGTTTAATTGTTTTCGAGCATAAAAAATAACGGTAAGTATTGCCCGCCGTTATGGACGGGAAAAAAAAACAAAAAAATTAAATTAATAAACAAACGGAAAACAGCGAAATATTATAAGACTTGCCTGGTCGTTTGTAGTCGGCGTTCGTATTGTGTCAGGCACAGTTCATCATACCGTCCGCGTGAGCTGGTGATTTTACCGATTATTGTTAAACGTCGTCACTCGTCGAGAAAAAAATTTAAAAAAAAAAAATTCACAGCGCTTAGGTCGACTTTCCGCGTTTTACGCGTGTTCGGTGGGAACGGGAAATGTAAACGGAGATACACAAACAACAAAAGTCATCCATTCGCGCGAGGTTAGAGGAGTAGTAAAGAAGTTTTTAAAAAAACAAAACGCGGGGTTCGAACGGAACAGTAGACGCCGCCGATTTAATTAGCCGCTGCCGTCAAACGCGTCGAGAAAAACAATTTGTTAACAAAAAAAAAAAAAAAATATTCGTGATAACGACGGATATTTTGTAATAAATAGCAATTATATAGAGCGATTGGCCGTCGCCGTTTGGTAAAAATATGTAAAAATATTTTTAAGTGCCTACAGTGTTACAAGCCGATAAGAAAAATTGTCGTATTCGTCTCTGCGTTATCGGCGGGGGAGGGGGGAACGAAAACCGAAAACCGATCTCAACGCGACTTCTAATACAACAGAACCAATTTATAAACACAGCTATCGTATGGTGTTATTTTTGTGAAAGAGAAATAAACCACAGATGTTATGTAGTTATTAACACCGGGCGCGTAAAACGGTACAAATTTTTCTTCTCTGCCGTACCGTTTCGTTTCGTTTTTTTTTTTTTTTTTCCCGTCTAAAAAGTAGAAAAATTAAACGAAACAACAAAAATATAATGGAAAACCATTACTATGTATTATTATTGTTATTACGAACGCGCGCGACGATGGCGTCGTCACCGCAGCAGTTCGGCCGGGCCAGTGCACGGTGCGCCCTAGCGGCTGCTGTGCGCGAGCCCGCGCGTGCGTGCGTGCGTGCGCTGGTCGGCGGATCGTGCGAGTGCGCGCGCGTACCAGCCGCGCGACCGTCGACGTCGGAACGAATATTATTAATATTGCATTTTGTTGCGATCTGGAGCGTATGCGCGCGCATGACGTTATATATAGTTTATATTATTATTAAAAAATAGTTTTAATAATTATAAGTGACTATTTTGTGTCGATCGAATGTTCTACATGTTCGGCAAAACGATATTACCCGTCGTTTGCGCGTACAGATCGTACCCCCCCCCCCCGTCTCGTGCGTAACCACCGTGGGCACCTATCGTGTATTATATACAACATTCCCGAAAAAAAAAAAAAAAAAAATCATTATTTTCGATTCACGGCGGGCGAAAATATGCACCTGCAGCCGTTTTGTACCTATGGTAGGTACATCAGTAACGATGATAATTTATAATCATTGTTGGGTACGTTTCGAGTTCGAGCCGCGGCGGCGTCGAGCCTACAGGGAACGTTCGTCTGGAACATTTTTCATTGTGGTGAAATAATATTATTCTAAAACGGCCGCCGCGGAGGTTCGCCGCCCCCACCTGTCAACCGAGCGACGCGATTGGGCGCGCGTATTTTCTTCTCATCCCCAACCCTACTCGCCGTAAAACGAGGGGAGTCTAAAACTCGGATTTTCTGCGCGATCGCTCTTTTTTTTTTTTTTTTTCGAAATAATGTTCCATCGTCGTCCTTAACCACTCCGCGAGCAGCACACCACTAATTCAATACGTACAACAATGTCTTAAACCTGCAGTGGTTATCAAAATTTTTAATTTTTTTCCCGCAAAAATATCACGCCGCACGGACAGAATTTTCTTTGATTTTTTTAACGTCGCGGATGAAACATTCAAGGTCCGGGGGGGGGGGATTATTCGCGAAGGAAAATCGGTGTACGAAATTTGGGAAATCCAAGATAGATCAGAAATCGAGTGTGTACAAGATTATCAGTCGTAAATTATCCTTGGGTTGAGGATTTTTTTACGCAAAATGTATAGTTTTACCGTTATTTCGAGGAAGCTAGTGCGGCGGTCTAGCACGGGCACATAAATACAAAATCGATTTTTTCTGCGTCCTCCTACTAATATATTTTTTCGAGTCAAACGCTGAGTAAGTTCAACACTGTATGATTTCAATCAGATTTTTGTTTTGATTTTCTTTAGTAATCCGAATTCTTAAACATTGTAAAAGAGCCTAATGCGGTAAAGTTGTTTGCCGCCTCCGAGTGAAAAACCGAAATCGCGCCTACGACAGCACCGGACATGTCAAAAGTGTGAAACCCATATGGTACTACCTGTAAACGTGTCAAAAACTTTGGAACCAGATGAATTCCACTAGTGGTTGCCTATTAAACGCCTTAAAAATTATAATGTATAATATTATAATAATTTTATAGTATAGTTTTATTGTAGTAAACACTTTTTCCAATGGCAAGTCACATCATTTAAAAACAAAAATAAATGTAAAATTTACAACCCAAAGAAGTGAAAATAGTTACATGAAAATCGCACATCGTTATTGTAATTATTTATCATGGCCGGTAGTTTAAAAATTAAATTTTAAGGCACTGTGTATAGGCAACCTGCCTGTACCTGTCTGCTGTGTGGTGAACGAGCGTTCAAAATTAGCTTACAAATCAAAACTCAAAAAATAAACTGCGAAAATCGAATAAATGTTTCAAATATATAGTAAAATTTTGGGACGATTATCATTTTTTATTTTTGTGCTGTGTGTAAAAAATGGTTTACGTCTTCTTCAACCCGAAAAGTGATCACAAAAAAGAGAATTTCAAGTCACTTGGAGCAAATTTACTACAAACGTTTTGGTTTTTGGACCGTAACTCCAAAAGTTATAAAAAATTCAAAAAACGCTTCAAATCTAATAGAGTCTAATTATCAATCTTTTTGTGTGGAACATATGTATTGTTGTGTAAAGAACAAAGCACTCTTTATGATAACAAGAACAAAAATAATCAAAAAAAAAAGTACTATCATTAAATGATAAATTATATATACTTATAACTATAAATTTTATAGAAACAATAGGTACCTAGATTATTTGCCTACCTATAATAACGCTGCAAGCCTAATACAAAAGCAAAATTTTAAAAACGGTTCGTTTCAACGCAATTAATGGTAAGTATAATAGGTACAGTATACACATTATTGCAATTTACATTACAACATTACACATATTTTACAACTTGATATATTATTATACATATAGTACTGATTGCGATTTAATTCCAAAGTTCAAAATTCGCAGACCAAAATGTATAAACAACAAAGCCCAATAAATTGAAAACTACAAAATTTAATATTTATAATAATCTTCCATTTTGTATCAAACTATCTAAGTTAATCCTCAACAAATCAATTTTAAATAATTACTAATTAATAATTATATAGTAACTATAATAAAATATGAAAAACTTTTAAATGTCGATTACGTGACGATAATCGAATTAGTTTTAGAACATAAATGGTGTACTCAAGTACCTATAACTATAACAACGTTTATTGATTACCTAATAAGTTTAATTTTTAATCTACTAAGTACCTATCTAATTGTTTCTTTGTTTGAAAATTTAAATTTAAAACATTTGATTCAATATACCTTAGTATGCAAAATAGTTGTAGAAATCGTATCAGTCATTATAAACATAAATAAATATTATGTTATTGTAGATTAGGTGCCTATTGTTCAACAATTTACAAAATGTACGTATACCATAGTAAGTTAAACAATTATTTTTTATAACAATTATTTACCATCATGACGTTCAATTTATCTAAAATTATAAAAGTTCAAAATGTATAGTAGTATGAGTTTGAGTAGAGTTAAAAATGTTGTTGATCTTTCTGCACGTAGTACCTATATACCTATATATGTATATATTTTAGCGTTATCATATAGCGTAATATTAGTATTAGCGTAATATATATATATATTTATATATATATTAGCACGTGTTATCGATAGAAATTAAAAACCAAATTGGTGTCAAAAGTCATCGTAAATTGTAGTAATAACTAATAGTATACTGTTATTTTTGTAACACGCATGAAATTATGGATACCATTGATTGTTATAAATACAGCATATTATTTAATCAATGATTATAAAAATGATGATTTTTAGTCATCAGCTGTGTATCGCAGATGAAAATTGAAAATTCTTTCGGTTTTAGGGTTTCAGCTAGTGGACTGTTATGCAGTTTGACTTGACTAACAGTTATAACACATGGTCAACAGCAGTAAATCATTTTCATAACGAATTGTAGCATTCCTAGTTTTGGGTCTCCGTTTTTTAGCATCTTATAATAAGAGCTCCGCAAACAAAAAGTTTGAGAACCGCTGGACTAACTATTCTCAATTAATATTACACGCAACAAATATTGTGGTTTGCTAGCAATTTTTATTGCCTCAGAAAATGTCATTTCAGTCTTCTTTAATGCAGAGTAGTTTAATAAAATAATTACGACATCTTACGTAATATACCGTAATAGTAATTAATACCAATATAATTATCAGAGATGTGACAACATCGTTTGATGCCATAGAAAAAAAAAAATGCACGAATCACTCCAAAAAAAACTTCATATTTAATATTTAACGTCAGTAAAATGTTTGAAAAAAAAAAAAAAAAACACCAGAAATCAATGAGAAATGTTTTTCTGCAGTAAAACAATCTCGAATTTGAGTTCAATGGTGTTTATATTCTATAATTATTATTTATAAAACGTCCCGCCCTCATACATAGGAGGTACCTAAGGCGGTTTTTTCAGTACCTATATTACTAATGTTTAAGTGTACACGAAAAAATATATACGTTCGACTTTGCAAACAAACGTTTCAGTATCAAATTTTATCTTAAGATAAAATAAGACATTCTTATAAATAAATACCCTAAAGTCCAAACAGCATAAATTTAAATAAAAAAAAAAAAAAAAAACGTTAGAACCACAATACGCACCTACCTAGTTTCGCAAGAGTCTGGATAAAAATGGGTAGGCAAGTATCTACATATATATACTGGCAATTATGTATGCAGCAGATTAATTTACAGTAATTATTAAACCGAGTCGGTTCTAAAAACCCGCTGTACAGTGTTTTTTTTTCGCGAGTTAAACCTCGAAATTAATAGATAATCTTAAACACGCGAAGGCGGCAAAAAATTCACATGTTTTAAAACATTAATTCGTAATTATCGCGCGGCAGCCGAGCGGCGAGTACGCGTCGTCGTTACGACGACAGAGAGCGGGAAAGGTCGCGGATAAAAAATAAAAACTTGCGCCCCTGGCCTCCTTATAAAATATTACAAACGCCCCTTTCCCCCCCGATTTTGAAGACTACAAGGTCCGTCTGTGACAATTGTTTTTTGTTGTTTTTTGTCACGACGAAAACGGCGCGCGTTACGGTGACGCCGTAGCTCAACTATATTATTATTATTATTATTATCGTTAACTCTACACCGCCGCCGCAGCTGCCGACGCCGCCCCGAACGCCAAGCCACGCCATGATTGCGTCGGTTCACACGAGAACGCTGGGCACACGCACGCACGCGGACAAGGGCGGCGCGCGCGCACACATTATTATCGATATCTCTCGGCGGCCGACGACCGGACGACAAGACGTGACGGGCTACAGGCGGCGTTGACAAGGTTCCAGTGGCGGCAGCGTCGATCGGCGTCTACATCGGCTTTCGCGCGATAACGATATTAATATATAATAGTAATAAAAAAAAATAATAAAATAAACGCAGACTCGAGGTACGCGGTAAGAAAAACAGAAAAAAAAAAAACGTCGGTCCGCGTCTAGCGCGTGCACACGCGACACGACGATCGAGTAACAACAACGACGTGTCCGCGCGCGCACCGCCGCCTTGTTGACCGCAGATTTAGACCGGCGAACGTTTACGCGTCCCGTTTTGTTTACGCGTCCCGTTTTGTTTACGCGACCGTTTGGTTTGAGCACCGTTTTATTTATTTGTGTTTCGTGCGGTTCTGCTGCTTTCGCGGTGACAGCGGCGAATAAAAGAGGCAAGTTCTCGCTCGTGCACGCCGGACGCGGCTAACATATCGCTTTCCGTTTTCCCGCCAACCGGGACCCCGCCGGTTCCGGTGTCTGACGCGGCGCAATCATGCCGCCCGCGGTGACGACGACGGCGCTTGTGGCGAAGACCGCAAGGAGACAGCGACTGTTGTCGTCGCCGACACTGTAACCCGTGCTCCGGAGACAGAACTACCGGTTCGAGTGGACCTGGACATTATCCGTGAAGAAACGGCGCAGTGACCGTCCAGAGCAGCGCAAACATGAGACAGGGACGCGGTGGTCAACGAAGTAAAAAGTGTGAGTATGCAAAGATGCAGTCGATTTGTGGGGCTATTTGGTACCACATTGCCCAAATTAAGAAAACCTCGGTGCGCGTACCCTGCGGCTGGGCGCAGTAAAGTTCTTGTATTTTGCTTTTACCAGCCACTACCGTCCTAGGTCGTTTGTAAAATTAGTGTGGGGGTGCCCTGAACCAATATTTTGAATTGTAATTGGAGATTCTGCTCACCGCAAGTTTGCCCCTTTTTTTGATTCCCAGGCAGCTACTTTAGTAGTAGCTATCAAACAAAATGTACATTTTTATGTTTTGGTACATTAAAAAATATATTAAAGCCATTTTCTACTAATATCAATGATATTAGTAGATATTAGATATTATATTTATATTATAGATAATAGATATTATATCATATTACATTAAATACCTATGTGGGTAATCATTTTATGTTACCACATAACTATAATGGACTAGATACTTATTTTATTTTGTTCCTATGTTGATTTTGTATAGCTGGATGCAATAGGCGTGGAGGAAGTGCCGTAGGAAATGTTAGTGGAAATTTAGGAGGTGGAAATGGGTCTTCTGTGACTATAGCACCTACACTTATAGATGATTGTAATGTTAGCGGGACTCAGAATTCCGTTGCTGCTGTTGCTGCTGCTGCAGTAGCTGCTGCAACTGCTTCAACAACAGTTTCTTCTTGGAAAACTGGAGCAGGTCCAGGTGGACCAGCTGGTCCTGGAGATCCTTTTGGCATGAGTTACAGTGGAGGACCTGGAGGTCCATACCAGCATCATCAACAAGGTCATCAATCTCCATTGTTCCATCAGCAACAAGGTTCGCCTGCAAATAATGGGCCATATAGCTGTTCAAATAGTACCTCACAACATCAACAGCAACATTTTAGTCCATCAACTCCTGGAGGCGGAGGCTCTTCAACTCCTGTACCTTATGGAGGCGGTGGACCTGGTACTCCAAATAGCCAGCACGGACCATTTAATGGGGCCAGTAGTGGAGCACAGATGCCATTTGGATCACCTTCTTCAGTGAGTTCTGGAGGTGGTGGAGGATTTAATAGTGGCGGCCCTGTCAATAACAGGCCGGGTTCTGGACCTCCACAGCCTCAACAATCTCCATTTAGTGGCCAACCATTCTATGGTGGAGGAGGGAGTAACGCACCCGGATCTCCGTTTAGCCAGCAACAGCAAATAATAAATCACCATGGCGGTGGAAATTCTGGTCCTGTTATGAACACTACAGAAACTGGACCTGGAGGCCGTATGATGGTTGATCATCCATCGTAAGTATTCTCACAGGATTAATATAATTTTACCATCCCTCACAAATTTCAACTTTTGACATATATTTGTATTAGCCTGGGAGTTTGTTGCCATGGCTACGGTGTTGCCATGGTGTGTTAAACTTGTATGGTTAATTTATCAGTAACAATTCTTACTTTATTTTAGGTGTTTTCCACCTGGTGGACCTGGACGTCGTGGTTATCCTAATAGTTTTGTGCCTGGAATTCATAGTGGAGGACCACCTGGTCATCACAGTGGTAGTGTGTTGAGTGGACCTCCTGGACATTTAGGAGGAGTACATCACAGTGGTCCCTCTAGTCTTCATGGTGGGCCGCCACATCACAGTGTAGGACATTTAGGAAGTCATGCACATCACGGACCTTCTATTCATCCTCACGGACCACATCATTCTCATGGTCCTCAGCATCATGGACCGCATGGACCACTTCCACACATTCATCCATCTCACGCGCATCATATACAGCCAGATTATAGAATATTTGAACTTAATAAAAGATTACAAAATCGAAATGAGGTATTTTAGCTTTACAAAGCGTGTAGCTTGGATAACATTTTTACTTTCTCCCTTCACATAATTGTTTTTTTATTTTTCAACAGGATAGTGACAATGTTTGGTGGGATCAATTTGCAACTGAGTTTTTTGAAGATGATGCTACCCTCACATTAACTTTTTGTTTAGAAGATGGTCCTAAGCGTTATTGTGAGTAATTAATGTACAATATTTACCTTGCTAGCAAAATATTATGTTTTTTCTTTTACACTAATTTTTTCCTTCTCACATTTTTTTTTTATAAATATTATTTTGAATAATTTGAAATAAATGTATTAAATTTCTATAAAGAGACACAAACCGAAATTTTTTTATGTATCTAAAATAACTAAAACATACTAATTGACTCAATATCTGATGTTGATTAGGTATCAAAATATATTATTCAAACTTATTATACAAATTTAATTTACTTGATTCTATGATTTTAAATATCGGTTAGCATGAATATAGTTTGAAAAAATAATACCACACTATTATTTTATTGCTTCAACATTTTCTAAAAAAATAAAATTACTTACCAAACAAAAAAAAAAAAAAGGTTTTACAGTATAAAAATTACTACCTATGCTATATTGCATTGTACTAATCTTAAAATATTTGAATTTTTTTTCCAACTCTTATCTATATAGCTATTGGCCGAACGTTGATTCCACGATACTTTAGGTCAATATTTGAGGGTGGAGTAACTGACCTGTATTATCATTTAAGAGCAAATGCCACCAAAGAATCATTCCACAATACCAGTTTAACTTTGGACTGTGATCATTGCACTATGGTGACAACACATTTAACTTTGAATCCTGGAAGCGGACCCCAGTCATCAATTGCTCAGTCACCTGGTCCAGGAAATGTTGGAAATATTTCAGCTTCACTTAATGGTGGCATTAACATGCAAAAATCTCTGGTAGCTCAAGGATCACCATCTCAACAATCCGGTTTGAATTTTTTGTTATTAACTTAATGTAATAAGAAAAAAATAGTTTTGTTATCACGTTCTTAAATTGTTTTTCACTAGTATACTTGTACAATATTATTTGACTCTCTTAAATTAGTTATTTTGTTAATTAATAAATTGAGTTTTTTTCTTATCAATATAGTATTTTATTTTACTCAGTTCTAGGTGGCGGAGGTCCAGTCGGATCTTCATCTTTGCCAGTATTTATTAGAGTTTGCACTGAAGGACGGTTGACGTTAGAATTTACATACGATGATTTAATGCGCATTCGTACGTGGCATTTAGCAGTCAGACAACATAGAGAACTGGTTCCCAGAACTTCTGCAGCGGCCGCAATTGCTACTGTGGTTATGATGCAACAAGGTGTATCCGGTAATGAATCATCTAGTGGACCACAGCCTAATGGAGAAATCGTTCACCAACAGGTTGCTAAAAATATTACAAGGCAAGGCATAACAAATTCAACCCTCAATTATTTGAGAGTAAGTGTTTTTTTTTAGCTGATTTATTAATGATGTATGATTAAGTAAAAATGTTGTTAATAATTAAAAAAAAAGATTTCAAAATGTATTTTATAATTATTTACTGAAAAAAAAAAAAAATTTGAAATATTTATGGTCTCATAACGGCTGTGTATAAACGCAGGTAGTGTAGTTCCTAGACTATTCCCTGAGATCTCTAGACAAAATTCCATTGAAATCAAAAGTTTAAGATTTGGAATTTAAACACAATTTAGAAATGAAATAGTTTAAAGTGATAAAATATGTATTAAGTATACATTGAATAATGCAAAAATAAGTAAAGATTAAAACAGTATATAAAACTTCAAAAAAAGTCTAAACGTAGACATAGTACTACAACGATTAAGATCAATTAATTTAATTAATTTTTATTTATTGATTTAAATCATTCTTAAATTATTCTCAGATAAAAATAATATGAAGGTTTGTTTATGTTAATTGAAATAATTTGAGTTCAATTTAAAGACTATGGACTACATTCTTAGGAGAGTAACCATAAATTGTGTGTTGACTTGCATATAAAATTACGTAACACATTGTCTAGAGGCATTATCTACTTTTGTTAAATGTGGGCTGTTCAGAAGCAGTAATGGGCCATTAAAAACAATTACTACCACAGACCTAAAACTCTGCCCATGCCTTTGGGCTTCATATGTATTTGTATTAATTTACTCACGCATTAATTATCTATCATTTTAATTAATTTTGTATAATTTGTTATTAAAATGTTATTTTTTTGGATAGCTCTGTGTCATTTTAGAACCAATGCAAGAGTTGATGTCCAGACACAAGGCTTATTCTCTTAGTCCCAGAGATTGTCTGAAAACAACATTATTTCAAAAATGGCAAAGAATGGTTGCCCCACCAGGTAATAATAAATTATTTACCAAAATGAATTAGATTCATCAGTGTATGGTCAAAATGTATAAGTATTATTACACTCTAAAAACACAACAAACTTACAGAAAAACCGTTTTCTTTATTTTTAACTATCAATAAGCTTAGTGTGACGTGGTATGACCCCTTTCTATTTTTAGTGTAAGAATAGCGAGGGGTCATACTAAGCTTATCATCAATAATTAAAAATAAAAAAAATGGTTTTTCTGAAAGGAAGTGCGGTGTAAACACCGCTAGCCCTAACCGCTAGGAAGTTAAAAAATATCCTCATTGATATTTTTTTGGTGCTCAATCAAGTAAGTCAGGTAGTCAATAAAAATCAAGTTTTATAATTTTTTTTCTTTGCTCAGACAATAAGAAACAACAATCTTGAAAGACCTCATTAATTGTTACCGAGTTTTGTTAAATCAATTTAATTGTAATGATTATTACCAACTGTTGATAACTGTGTCTTATATTTGCATAGAATCTCAAAGGCCAGCAAACAAACGTCGCAAACGCAAAGGTAGTTCGGGCACTGGAGGACCTTCCATTCCAGGTGGTGGTCCTACTGGAGGACCTGCAGCTTCCAAAAAACGAAGTCCCGGTCCAAACAATAGTGGTGTTGGAGGCATGGGCCCAAATGGAGCTGGATTTAATCTTGCATCACAAGTATGTTATTTTAGTAGTAAATAATTAATATTCAATGATATTTGTTGTGTGATTTTAATTACGAGTGATTGTATTTGTTTGTGTGTCAAATAGGACGTGATGGTTGTTGGAGAACCATCTCTAATGGGTGGGGAATTTGGTGATGAAGATGAGCGATTAATTACTCGCTTAGAAAATACGCAGTATGATGCAGCTGCTACGTCAATAATGGGAGTTGGGTCAGGGGGTCCTAGTTCTGTTGGTTCAGCTGGTGGCAATGACTTACAGCACATTAACACTAATAATGGTGGGATACCAAGCAATGTGCCTGGAGGTATGGGTCCAAACTCCAATAGTGGAGGAGGATCAATTGGTCCTAGTGGTATAATGGGCGATACATTGTTTACGTCAGCTGGAGCAAATGTAGATGCTCCAGGAACACCTACCAATATACAACAATCTTCAGCATCAAATCCTAATGGAATTCAACAACAGCAAAACTCTTGGGCGTCAGGTCCACCTAATAATGGTCCTTCAAGTGGTGGAAATGGACCTAATAGTGGGAACATTCAACAACAGAATCCAACTAGTAACCAAAGTGTTGGTGGACCGTCTATTGGTGGGAATAACGGAAATCCTAGTAATTCAAACAACGTTGGTGATCTGTCTGGTGGTGGGGATAAAAAATCACCTGGGAATTCTCAACAACACATGGGATTGTAATTGTAACTATTTAAATTTGTATTTAATAATGGTGCTGAACATTCGAGCTACTTTTTGCATACAAATGTAACAACTTTTAAATTGTTTTTTCGACCAACAGTTGGTTAAGTTAGACCAATAGTATATATATATGGTGTAAATACATGCAAAAGGTTCAGATTTTTTTTTTAATCTGACAATTTTACCTACTATTTAATGCTCTTAAATTAAAATCATTGATATTTTTTCAACATTATGAGTATAATTTACTATGTAATTAACAAAACCTATATAATTGTTTCCAAACCCAGACGTTTTATGTTGTACTATTATGTTAGCATACCCATTTAGATTATTTTTTTATTACTATTGTATTATACATATATATTATGTATGTATTTGTGTATAATCCAAGTTAAAAATTATTTAGGTGACAATGATTCACATTTAAGGGTTTTTATAATGTAATAGGATTATATTTATATCAAAAATCAGAATTATGATCACTTTTTGTGAAATATGATGTAAGTTTATAATATAATGTACATTACATAAAGTTATGACCATATTATTATTTCCTCGTATTGTATGTACATATACTTTGTTTTTGATTTGAAAAATTATAAATATCGTGTATATTATGAATGGACTAGTTCCTCTGAACTTTTTAGTACAAAATTATTTTTCACTTTAATTTTCAGAGTGTGCCTAAAAAGTATTGATTTTATAAAGCTGTTTTTTTCTTTTTCTATGAAAAACCAGAAATGTAAGTGTTTCAATTTTCATCCAAGTATAAGGGTTTTTACGGCTACGACAGTTCAAAACTCTTTGTTAACTTTTTGATATTGTGACCATTTGCAAATGTCCAAGGATAAATTGCTAAAATTTAAAGCCTAAACAGTTACTTAGAATGTTCAATAGAGATAAAGTATGTTCAGACGTGTGCGTTCAGTATTGATTTTAACAAGAATGACTAATGAGATTAGTAGTGATATGCCATTAAATAAAAAAAATCAGTTCGTGATTACTGAAATATACAGGTGCACAGGTGCAATCAATATCAATCATTGTATATTTAACAAAAATACATGTAAGTACTAAACAAGTTTCAAAGTACACAAATGGTATACAGCTATATAATTTTAGATAACTAAACATTTAACAAACAAATGAAAATAAAGAAAAACTCTAAAACTATAACAATTATTGGCAATAAAAATTAATAAAACAACTGTGTGTATATATAAACACATATACGTACACAATAAATAATAGATATGCATTTGTGTACATATTTTATATCTTTCAAATATAGTAATGTGCCTATGACAAAGATAACTTTTATTTATAAAAGTACAACTATGTTTGTATAAAATGTGTACGATCAATAACATTTTAAGTATAAACTTTGAAGGAAACGGTGCTACTATTTTGAAAAATAGTAAACTAACTATACATATAAAGATATTAAGTAATAACTATTTAACAAAAATTAAAGATATATTATGTAATATGATCACTAACCACTATAACTATGGCACTAACAACTTAATTTTTAATGGAAAGATGCATGTACATGACATACCTAACTAATAAAGTTGATAGTTCAATTTGTTTTGTATTTCAAATCAAATGAAAGCTTTCTTAATAGGTATCTTCAACATATGTTGTACTAATTGTATCATGTTTTAACACGGAACTCTATTGGTCAATTCTAGAGAGCTTATATAGTAAGAGAGTATTCAACTCACTAATACATGCTAATTGATTGATCGATAATTTGTGTGCTAGTATAAAACACCACAAATAACGTATGGTTACCAATTGCCCTATGCAACAAACATTCATTTGGACAGAAAATGGCGATCCATGACATCGTAATAATACCATGATTAGTTGACCACTCTCACTATAAAGGCTGTCTAGTCAATTCTAATTAAAATTTTTACCAAGGTAAAGAAAAAAATGAGATTTTTCATATACATGCATCTTAAACGTCTGCAATTGGTAAATGTTGACATTTACTGCAAATGGCAATTACAAAAAATAAACATAACAACCACTATCAATATACTACTGATATATTAATAATTACCTATACACACACACAGACTCTGGCATCTTTCATCGTTTTGCAAACAAATATAATGTATATACCCTAATCTCTCGTGTTTTTGGACTTTAAAAAAAATTCAAACCCAATAAAATAATTTATGATTAATAAAAACTATTTAATTTTAAGTACCTACTATAAGGGGATGTAAGGGGCGGCTTTGTGGTTCAAAAAATTTTTTTTGACCCCGTCTTAACTTTTCTAAATATGCCACCATGTGTTATAGCCCGCATATCAATGCAAAACATAACTATACGATTTTCTTTCGGTAATTAACTAACATGTTGTATGAATTTTTCCTATGTGATAAATCCAAACCACGATGGCTTGAGAAAATGTACGAGTTATTTTTTTAAACTCATTTTAATACAGAGTCTGTGGTGCATTACTACATTGTCACACCGGACGTATGTTTGAGTTTTTACCACTTATGTAGAGCAAGTATTCCGACCGCAAAACATAATCGAAATCATGCCCCGGGAACTTTTTTGCAATAATTGGTATTAATTGAAAGTAGGTATTACGCGTGTCACACCCTTCAAAAATTTCCAAAAATATAACACGGTTAATCACTAAAAGTCAAAATCGCTGAATCTCATAGATGGGTAATAGTATTTTTTAATTTTTTTTTTATTGAATTTAAATTATTCGAATAAAAATATCAAATTAAAACGAACGTGCAAAATAAGTAACCTACACAATAAAATCGAACTCGTTCACGTTTCGTGGTCGGAACTGCGTGTTGACAAATTCGGTTACGCTCGGCGGTAACAAAATGTTTACCGCAGACAGGCTTCCAGCATTTCAACAAATAGTTTGTTCATTCGGACGACAGGCGCGTTGGCGGTTGTCTGTT
This sequence comes from Hormaphis cornu, assembly GCA_017140985.1. NCBI lineage: Eukaryota > Metazoa > Arthropoda > Insecta > Hemiptera > Hormaphididae > Hormaphis > Hormaphis cornu. The sequence continues at coordinate 13,374,239 of CM029365.1, read as the reverse complement.
TGGCAAAACTGGCGTCCGCCATCTCACCGCCGCCGGACATCGCGTTCTGTTTTTGCAGTTGGGCCGAGTCGGACGAAGACGTCCGACTTTGGTTGTCGCGAAGCACTTGGATCCAGTACTGTCGTATCAGTTGGTCGGCTTGCCGAAGAGCGGGCAAACACAAGAGGAGTTGCACGATTTTGGCGGCCGCGGTGCAGTTCGTTCGACAGCGCTTGTCATCAACGTCTTCGTTTGGAGCGTTGTTGTTAGCGTTGCTGTAAACACAAGCACACAACAGTCAGTATGTTAATAGATTTTTTTTCACAGAGTCATAAATAGTCGAGAAAAATAAATCTTCGTCGTCTTTCTCCTGACTATTTTGTGTCAGCCGCTCTTGTCCCATACTTCCACTTGTCACGATCACTCTCATCCCGACTAGTGATGGGACAAAATAACAGTAACAGTTATTCATAACAGTTATTAGCGAAGTAACAATAACAGCCTGTTACTTGGAAGAAAAAATAACAGTTACTGTTATTTTTTTAACTGTGTTACTGTGATTTCCATAACGTGGACTAAAGTGATAAACAAACAACTGATAATCAATATTGTGAACCGTGATAGCCAGTACACGCGAGAAAAGAAAAAATTGCATTGATGATAGAAACATTACGAGAGTTAAGAATTAAAGAAAGATTGGGATAAGTTGCATCTTGAAAGGCTAAAAAATTAAATAATAAGGGCCTATTGGAATTGAGAGAAGGGCAAAATAATGAGAAATAAAGAAAATCATCAATAAATTCCTCCTAGTAGAGGAAACAAATATCAATTTGTAATTCATTATTGATAATGCAGTGCATTCTAGAAGCCGGCAACGTTTTAACAACACAGCCGAGATACACACACACACACACACTCTAATAGAGAAATCACTGGTTTCTTAGGTTATTTTGTGATATGTTACTGTTATTTATTGGTATCAGACTGTTACTATACGAAAAATAACAGTAACTGTTATTTTAACTGTTATATTTTGAGTAACAGTAACAGTTTATAACAGTTATCGAAATTGATAACAAGTTGCCATCACTACCAGCCACCGCTAAGTCTACGCGGCGGCCGAACTATCGATATTTCGTGCGTATTAGCACGGTTTCCGGGAATTGAAAAAAAACAGACCAGCCACCACTAAGTCGACGCCGCGGCCGAACTATCGATATTTCGAGCGTATTATCACGGTTTTCGGGACTTAAAATAAAATCAGCCATGTAGTTATAATACTATATTAAGAACACCAATAATTTTCCTAAAATTTTTTATTCCTTGTAGTAATTGCATTGGGTTTGAACATCAAATACAAATTAATTAGGGGTTTTCCCATACCCTACTGTTCAACTATTTTACCAGACCATCAGGCTTCAACTGTTTTTTCAGATTTTTTAACAAGAGTATTTATTTTTATCAGAAACTTGTAACTAGATTGAATTGTACTAAAATGAAAGTGACTAAAATTAAATAACTTGCCCAGCTTTGGAAAAATAGTTGATAAAAATATATATATATAAAATACTAACCCAACATTAAAGTTTGTAGTAGAATTACAGCTACAAACATTTTGGCAGCTTGTGTTATTCATATGTTGTTGATGATTGTCCACAGCAACAACACCGTTAGTACCATGTTCAAGATGATTGCAGGTGACCACGTTTTTGTTCTCATTGCAGGAACTGACACAACAGCTGGACGTGGCCAATCCACTGGCATCGCAACTGCACGCTGTCACAGTGGATGAACAGCAACATGTCATTGACGAAGCCATCTCTAAATGTGTGTAAAGCGCACGGGATATTGTGTCGCGAAATTGTTGCACATTTGTCGGCTTCTGTTCGTCTTCTCTCCCAGTGCTATCTTTGGATGAGTGTCTATCAGTAACGGTTGTTGACGACGCTATTGTTAGATCGTCTGAATTGGCTAGCACCAATGCCTTGAGCAGGTAGTATTGGTCTGCTGTCAGACCGCTCCCTCCATTCAGAGCTTTGAGCTGTCTGATAATGTGAGCAGACTATACAAAACGGTGAAAAAAAACAATTCTATTAATTATCTTATGGTTGATTGTTAAACAACAACATTTTCAAAAATTATTCATTCAATAAATATTGTTATTTTCATAAATTTACAGTTTATAGAGTTGGTTTGCCGCCCACCTTATAAGTAATAATTAAATATTATATATGGTAATCATGACTCAAGCATGTAACTAAAAAAGTAATAGTGAGGCCAGAATTTTCCAAGTCTGGCAAGTTATATTGTACTCCTAAACAATATACATATAGTACTTAAAAATTATTATTATTATTATATTCATTTCAAAAAATTTAGGGTGACCAGGCTGGCTGTATGGCTGTAGTACTTGTACAAATAATGTAGGAATATTTAAAAATAATAATCATTCATATAATATAGTTTGAGGTGTGTTCAAATTTACTGGGTAATATTGAATAACTTATATTCATATATATCATATTTAGACTTTAGTTTTGATATCAGCTACCCAATTCTTAGAATTTTCTTTTATCAGGCTTGTATTATAATGAATTTATACATATATGATAAAAATGTTTCAATACTTAAAGTATTTATAGATGATTATTTGAAAATTTATCAACTATGTTTAGCTAATACACAATGCTTAGTAAAAATTTAAACAAAACATACACTTATAGTACTATTGTATGCTATGCTTAGTTAAATGTATTGTATTAGGAATTGTGACAAACATTTAAGTCCCCACATTTTGTTAAAAACTTGTTTGCAAGAAATTGACATTTATAATTTTTTCACTATAGTTGCTTAGTGTTTTAGTCATAATTCATAAACTTACAAAATACAAAACATTTTTTTTTATCTTGAGTGATTTTTGTACTGACCAAGTTATAGATGTCCAGTACAGTTGGTGTTGATACTGTGCAATTAATCGTGCTACTAGTTGCTGACAACGCTGTGCCATTGGATGATAAAGGTCCACAACACTCTCTAGCCAACTGCTCATCTAACCAATAGTCTGACGCAAATCGCAGTTTTAAGCTTTCTTTCTTTATACTGCTAACATCATTGACATCTTTTTTTTTATCACTCTTTTGATCTCCAAGTTGATCCAAAGAACGGAATGCCATAGTCAATGTCAAAAGCTCTGCCCAAGTTGATTGCAATAAACGCATTTGGTCATTAAGTGACAAGTCAGTAAATCCTAATAAATAAACACCAATTAATAGTAGCTTGCAAATTATTGTAATTAAATTTTTGCTCAAACTATTTATTAGTAATCATAATTAAATTTTAAGCATATCAATTAAAATGGAATAGTATATTTTTAAAAATTTCAAAAAAATTTAAGTTGGTAAGTATAATGATTTAAATTATTACAAAAACTATTCAACAAATAAAAACAGTAAAAATAGCAAATCACAATAACTCTTACTAAATGTGTAGTTAGTGATGTAAATTTTTATCAAAATTTTTTATTATTACTATTATTTATTAATTAACAGCATTTGACATACAATAAAACACATTTTTTTTTTATAGGTTGATACTTTATATATATATAATTAAAAGTTATAACATATAAACTTGAGAATATACAAATATTATCTTGTTGTCTCGTGTAATTGCATATATAGTTTGTTTATTTTAAATTTAAAGTGTTAATTATTAATAATTATTTTAATATTGCTCAGTAACCTATTATATAATTAAATTTCAAACATTTTTTAAGAATTTCAAACATAATAATTTATGAGTGGGGAAATACATACCTGGTATTTGCTTAGCCCAGCCAATTGTATTCACCAACTCTCTATCATACAGCTCAGCAAGCGTACGCACTACCATTGATGAGGTGGTTGGAGAAGTCAGTCCTAAAGCAGATGGCGATGAGGTTGACGATATATCTTCTTCAACTAAACTATTATTTGCTAATTTCATTGGTGTGGCTTGTTTGCATATACCCATTGCAGACTGTGCAAAAACATCCATTGTGATTGAAGCATTTGTAAATCCATCTCTACTATTTAACAATGTAGGCATTTCTGGTTCACAGTGTCTAAGCGCATACAACATTTTTTCTGAAAAAAAAATCCAATCCTTGAACAATTATCAAAGCTCTTAAAAATTGTTATGTTTACATCCTTATCATTAAAAACGTACATAAAGAAAATTTGGTTGTTCTTTTAAATTTACCAGTAATTTGTTCAACCTTGCATATAAAATACAATAAAACTTACCACATTCTCTGACAGAATCTACTCCTGAAATAGTACTACAACACTGTTGAGGAAACTCGGTTTTAAGATCATTATTATTGTTATTCGAGCCATTAAATTCTCCATTGCTCGACAATACATGATTACTATGTTGGCTATCAAAATTTGTTGTATCATTATTGCCCTTTGAACATATTTGGTGTGAGAATTGCTGGTATTGGTGATGATTTCCAGTGCTAGTGGTTTTGCTATTGTAATTATTGTTAAATAACAAATGATGATGATGATGATAATATGAATTATTAACAGCAGTTGTTGTAGCAATAGATTGTTGAGGCATAGGTTGAGAAGTTGATTGAACAGAAATTGCTTGGGTTGCAATAGGAGTAATTGATTGTCTGCGATACTTTTGGCGACCACCACGGACACGATCTAGGCGCACCCCTTCTTTGAGCATTCCAGTTCGAAGACATTTTTGCATTCGGCAAGCTTGGCATGCTTTTCGCCGCCTTTTGTTGATTTCACAATCTCCATTTGCAGGACAAGTATACTCAATGCTACCTTTAAATAATTAAAAAAAAAAAAATAAACAAAATTTCTTATCGCCTGATTGACTTATTTAATCACCAAATAATAAAAACAAAAGCTAACCTTGTATAGTGCGCTTGAAAAATGCCTTACAAGCTTCACAAGATGCCACCCCATAGTGAAATCCAGAAGCAACATCCCCGCACACTAAACATAAACGCCGGGGTGGAGGAGGTGATAATGATCTAGCTTTGTTGGAATTGTTATTGGAAACTATTGTAACCGCTGTTGCCATATCATGTTGTTGATGATGATCGGTATTACAACCATTTATCATGTGACCGTCTTCGTTTTTGATCATTACAACTGTAGTAGGAGAAATGTGTTGCTGATGCTGTATAAAACAACACAATAAATAGCAATATATTAATAATAATAATAATAATAACTAAATAACGTTAAGATGCATTTTGTAAACACACAAAAGCAGAAATGCTACATAGTGTTTGAATTAATCTATCACCAGTAAAATTTCAGCAAGCAGAGCAAGCATTTGGGTCAAAACTTAACATGCTCTTGTAAAAAAAAAAAACAAAAACCGGCATAATATTAACCAAAACTATTTAACAAGAAATTAATTATAAATTAAATTTATTACTTATTATAAAACATAATCTTAAACCATACAAATTAACACAGGTTAAATTGATTGATAAATACAATAAATTACAGTGTGGTAGTAGTAAAACTCACAAAAGATAAAATTGAAAATAGAAATCTAACCTAGTCGGTATACAAAATACTCGCATTTTTTATAGTAAATCTCTTTTCAAAAACAGTATTATTACACAACCAGTTTCCCGCGTAGTAAAAAAAATACTAGAATTTCTGAATTATGCAGGTTAGTATCCTGAATGATGGAATAGTGATCTACAATTATTATTATTATTATTATTATTATACAGCAATCTAAATGTGATATGAATTATTCAAACACGCCCGGGGAGTTTTATTTAAATATCAGATTTAATGTGAAGGTATGCAAATATTTTCAGACTACAGACACCTATGCACCTATACGTGTGTACATTTGATAGGTATAACATAAAGTTATACATTACGCGCATTACATAGTGTCATAGTACATACATAAGTAATCGTCTAAGGCTTACACAACACTGTACAAGTGTATCACAAAGGCGTCGGAAAAAAATTATACACGACCACGACGACTGAACAAACACTACGTTACCTGTTGAATTAGATTGCCGGAACAGCAAAACTGGGGGACCGATGACGGCTGAGGTTGACGGTGTCGTCCTGCGCCCGGTTCGACAGACACCAGCATAACGCACTCGGAACGGCCGGCGGACGACGATGTGATGCTGTCGAACTGTTGATGGTCGTCGTGCACGTTTTGCGCGTTCTTGGCCGCGGCCGTCGGACGGGACCTATGGCGAGGTAGATCGTACACCTGCGCGGATCAAACACCGATCGAATGTAGAGACGTCGTACACCAAGGTCGAGAAACGGGTGTCGCGTTTTTGCATAAAATTATTATTTTTTATTATAAAAAGCGTTACGCAACGGTAAATCCTTCGACCACTCACGTTTTCCGTTTCGTGCGACTGCTGTTGCGCGAGACGGAGCTGCTGAACGCCGTCGTCGTCGTCTTCGTGTATTGCACGTTCTTTCTTGACAAACACCATTGTCGTCGTCGTCGTCCCGTCTCCGCGGCTCATGGCTAGGCGGCCAACGACCGACCGCTGCCGTCCCGTCGTCCCGCGATCATCTCGGCCGGCCAACGATCCGGCGGCCGGAAAATTATTATTGTGATAAGGACGCGCGATCAGCGCCGCGAAATTCCGCCGGCCCCTCGAAGACAACGGTTCGTCGAGAGGTTTATGAAGTTTACGGTTTTCTTATTTCCCATCCCCCTCCCCCCACACACAATAACGTGTATAGAAACGCGTGTGTCAAAGGTGTAAAAAAATTTTTTTATCGAATCCGTCGTGTGATATAACAATATAGATTACGGTTGATACCCCGTCGGTGTTCCAGAGAATATGCGAGTGATCGTGCGAACGTGTACTGAGCCGCGGTCTGCGAATCGTAATACGATGGTGAACACCGTCCCAGTGGACTATGATATCTACGTCACGGGCCGTCGGCGTGTATATAAAAAAAAAAAAATAGTCGTCGGACGGTGTGTTATTATTATTATATGCATTAATTTTTGTTACTGTTCGGAAAATAATCAAATTTTCTCTCTCTCTCTCTCTCTCTATATATATGTATATATATATACACAGATCTCTCGGCGATTAATATGCGTTCACACGCGAACGGTCGATTGGGGGCCAAGAAATACGAGGAAAATTAATTATTTTTACTATAGATTCGACCATAATAAATTTATACATAGGTACCTATAAAGTATAGTAATGTTAACAAAATCGAAAGGCGCGTGCGCTAGACGGCGGTCGTGAGACTCGCGACGACGTCGTGGTTTTTTTTTTTTTTATTTAATTTTTTAAAAATAATAATATTTAAGCAGTTTGGCCAAGGCCGCCGTCTCTCCGCCGCTACGTTCGAAACACAATATTGTGTTACACGGCTAAGCTCGTCTCGACGGCGTTTGTCGACGGTCCGGGGTGGCATCTGTGCGGTTATTCGTCGCGAACGAGTCTGCAAAATATGTACGTGATCGCCGTGTCGACAGCCTTCAATTAGGCGTTTTTATGCTAAATAATTATACTAAATTATCTTTTCAGTTCACCTGTGTGTGTGTGTGTGGCTAAGAATATTACAGGTACCGACAATACTACGTTTTACGTATAAGCCCGACGTATAGTTTGTTTTTATAACGTTGTTGACAGCAGTACACGATTACAAATCGGTACGAACAACAACAAAGACCATTGAAAAAAAGTTAATAATTAAAACGCGCGCAAAGTTTATCGAGTCTAAGCGTCGGTTTCAGCGAAATATTTTGCTTAGATTTTTCTGATAGCAGCACGATCATATCATTATCCTAGATGTAGTATGTCGATCAGAGGGAGGGTGGGTCGTTGCGAGTTTTCCACACCCGAAAATGTTTCCGACGCTTTTTTAATTTATTTGACTCGAACAGACACTTTCTCACGGGGTAAGAGGAGGGCAGTAAATTTAGTTCCCTGGTATAGGTACTATTATTCCACTGAGTGTTTTAAAAAAAAACTCGAGCAGTCGTCACCAAAAACGAATTTTTTTTTTCTTATTTAACTCATTCGTCTACACACGTATATATTATTAAACATTATGTATCTCAGTCTTGTCACAATTCTCCAGGGCGTTTTTTAAGTAAGTTTTGTGTGGCCAAAAGGCCACGTAGTGGCCTTGTTTGGCCACCCACTTTGAAAATTTTGGCCACAAAATTCCAGTTGTCAAATTTGAAGCAAGCATAAAAAATTAGTGATACTATGGTAAGGTAAAAGCACTAATGCTTGACAGGTTAAGAAAAACTCCAACATAATCCTTGCACAAATATTTAATAACTTGCCATAACACTTTGAAATTCAGAAGGTGAATACATTAAATCTTTGAAATAGGCATTATAAACTAAAATATTGTATTATCCTAAAAATAAAACACAAAAACATATTTTTTATTAATATACTCTTAGGAACTAATAATTGACATTACAAAAAAACTTAACCACTAATAGTTGACAGTCCTTTTGCACCAACAATTGACATATTTCAACTTCAAAGAAAATGAGATAGATGTGAGCATTATTTTTTTATTTTATTCATATCCATTACACCCTATCATTACAGTTTTTAATTAATAATTATCCATCAATTTGTAAAGATATATTAAATTTATACTTAATTCTATCACCAGTTTTAATTATTTGTGGTGTTTGAAGTACTTCGACTATTTGGTCCAAGCTAATCACACTCACATCTTTCTCATTTTCTTTGAATAACATGTTACTAGGATCGCAGGACACCATAGCCATAACTTCTATGTCTTCCCTCATTTTTTTTTGCACTACACAAACAAAGTAATGAAATTTTTTTTTACCTGGAAATCTAGCAATCACAAAATCACCTTGCTTTATTTTAATTTTGTCGTCGTCGTCTTCATTTTCTTTATCTTCGCTATCACAATAGTCAGAAATGTCATCTATGCTATCTCCGGAGTCAATCCATTCTTCGTCAGTTGAACTTGAACTCCCATAGTCAGTCTTTTTCGGTTTTTTACCAGTCTGAGATTTTTTGGTTGCTTTTAGAATATTCTTAAGTCTTTGTGCTTCTTCTTTCTATTCTTTTTTGTTTAGCCTTTCTTCGGCTTTTCTCTTTTTTTCTTGCTCTAATTCAATTTTCTTTTTCTCTTTGTTTTCGTAATATATTTGCCATTGTTTTGACGTAACAACAGAAGGTATCTTCTCTTTGCTTCTTTTTTTGGGGTTTATTTTGGGTGTTGGCCAAAATATTGCTTTTTTGAATGGGCTGGGAATATAGTTTTCGGATGCCATTATTGCTTTAGTTGGAGTTTTAGGATCTTCATATAGTGTCCTTGATGTGGAAGGCAGGATCATTTGATTAATGTTGTTAGTGGTATTCTGAGTGGAAGTTGTTGGCTTTACGCTACTTGTTGTTGATGGTTCTTCTTCAGCTTCCAATGTAGTGTCTAAGCTTTGTAGTTCAAGTGTGTTCTTTGGTGCAGGCTCGGACAACTGTTGCTTGCTTTTTATCAATAGGTCTTGGATCTTTTTGTAAAAATGAAATAATCCTACGTCTTCATTATCACCTGACCAAGTCTCTGAACATTGAAATACTTTTATTTTGTCTTCATCAACATACTTTTCTAAGAATTTCATACCAATTTCTAGTTTCTTTACTTTGGCAGAAAAAAAGTTATCAATAATTGACACCCTAATATTGACACTGTCCCTAATAATTGACACTTGTTTACCCCTGATAATTGACACTGTCATCTGTTGGATGGAGTACTAGAGCATCAACCAAATTTAAACTGAACCTTAATTATACGAAATAGGTACAAAATATGCAAAAATATTGGCTATTATGTAAAGTTTAAAGTATCACTAATAGATGACACACATGGCATCTAATGGTGCATAACCAAATTATATTACTAATAGTTGACATTCACTATTTTCATCAGAAAACGAAAAGAAATTTAATAACTAAAGAGCCTATTGTGGGAAGCAATCCATGTTTTAATGTAAACAAAACACACTAAAGCAAACCGATTGTAAATTAAAGAGAAATCTTACCTGTCAACTTTTAGTGTCCTTAACAAAATGCTTAAGAAATCACAAATCGCGTGGAGGTTTGTTTACTCGGTTGAAGACAAGTGCCGCCATTTTGTCATTTTTTTTTATTTTTGAGTTGGCACTCCTGTTTACGCATCATAGATAAAGTAAGAAAAGAATCACATGAAAAATATTGCCATACGAAATAAAGGATTCTTAATAATTGGATCTTTTTTCAAAGTGACATCTATTGGTGCACTGTCAGGCATTAGTGCTTTTACCTTATATTTTAGTAATAAGATAAGATTGGCCACGTAGTGCAATTTCCTTAAAAAACGGCCTGCAATTCTCACCTACTTTTTGATGTATACAGTCACTGTCTGTAGGTGACGAAAAAAATGCGTTACATTAACATTTCAAGATGCCACCATTGATTTTATAATACAATATAGGTTCATATTGTATAAAATCAACAATGCCACTGAAAACGATAAACGACAATAATTCAAGTTTGTTTAGAGTTTAGAAATTAGCATAATTTTTTATTTCTAATAATAAACCATGGTAAATAAATTATCAACGTAGGCCGTAACGCATATACTTACTATAAGTTCATTGATAACATTCGTAAAAGATGGAAATATTATTTTGCAGGTATACATTATTCAAAGGACAACCATCAGCTGTTAATTTTTTAAAGTATATAACACTGTTGTATTTTGTGAAGTATTGTAACGTGATACCTGTAGGTACCTAAATTAGCAAACATTTTAAACAACGTAAAAGTTGTTTTTAAAACTAGGTAATAATAATTTCATCAAACAAATAAATTACGAGAGTTAGACATTAACCACGACAAACAAAAATACTAATAATCAATTGAGTACAATATATAAGACCGATGTTATTTTTTTTTTTTTTTTTTTTTTTTATTTAAGCTATCAATATAAAATTATTACAGCTTGACAATTACAACTAAGAATACGTTAATACATAACGGCACAGGATAGCGAAAAATAAGTCCAATATACATACATGCTAATAATACTAAAAAAAACAGTGATTAAAAAATTAACAGAAACTGAAAACTATAATAACAAAACAAAAGAAGTAAATTTAAATCAATATAATCAAATTAAGAATCCAGCAAAACAATGAAGACGCTTTTGGGGTAAGATGACAGAGGACGAGAAGTGATTGATAGAGAAGGCAATGGAAGCTAAAATAGGGAGAGTTTTTGGGACGTATCGCCAACGAGTAGCCAAAGATGAAAACTTATTACAAATAGAATTGGGAGAGCTTGATATGTGCTTTAACAAAAACTTTCCTGCAAGTTGACGTGACCGAATTTCAATAGGTGGACAAACACATTCCACTTCCAGGCAAATGGACCGATGTTATTAGAAATCATTTTAGTTATAACAAATTACCCACATACTTATTATTTAGGCAGATAAAATGAGAATGATTATATTAAGTATTTCGAAAATTATAGAAAAAAATAACCTGATTTCACATTTTACTAGAAATTTGGTATCTTGTAGGAAAGTACCCCCAATCATAAAATCATAAATCTTAAAATACAATACGTAACATGAAGATTTTAAATTCTCCGAAGTATACTTTTACAATGTTTTCAGTTTTGGATGAAGTACGTAATTTTATACCTACTTACTTAACGAGTTCCTTGTTAAAAAGATAAAATGAATTTTTTAAACAACGTGCGTTATCCCAATCAATAATAATAATGTCAAAGTGAAAACGTATTATAAATAATACAATGATTTATATCTAATAATAAATTATATTCTCTTTTTTATTTTTATTCAAAGAATAAAGATGAAAAAAAAGAGAGAAAAGAAACTATCATATTTAAACATAATAACCATCAAGCGATAGTTATTATGTTTAAAATATTTCAATTACACTTGACTAACAAAAGTTTGGATATATATAAACACACGTATTATTCAGTATCTGAATTTCCGAAAGCAATGAGTTGAAATAACGAATCTGAGCGAGCTCGGTAATGTAATAGGTCCTGGGAAAAAATATATATTTACCAAAAAATATAATTGAACAACAACTTCTGAACCATTGACCTATCCAAAAAATAGTGACGTATCTAAGACGTATAGTTGCTATTCTAAACAACTTCTTACCTGACGGCTGACCTAGAATTTACTCCCTTTCTTTCTTAGAATTTACAATATATTTCTTTCCTATCCTTTTTTATAAACTTTAGGTACACACTCTTTCTTACTTTTCGTTCTTAAAATTTACTCCCTTTCAAAAATGATTTGTAATATTTTATTTAGAATTATGATTAGTACTAATTACGTTAAATTTATCATGTGGTGATGAATAATTACAGAATAAAAAAAATGTTTTTTGTACGTAACTATCCAAGACAAAAGTTGAGAAGAAATGAGTGAACAAAATTTAAAAGCTAAAATTTTCCCACGTATCTGATGAGTTTTAACGGACTGGACCCTACATAATATATTATAGGCTACGTTTTGTTTGATAAAACTAATCTGCATTTTTTAAACAATAAATGTCCGTAGTTAATTTTTTTCCTTATGTACAAACCATAAAGTTTCTATTGGTAGGTATTTATTTTAATTAGCATTTGGTTGAATATAGATGAAATAAACTATTTTGATGAATGACGTAATGTGTAAAAACTAGTAGATACTTACAACTTACACACAAAAGTATAAAAATTCATATTTCATAATATACTGTACATAAATACAATATTACTCGGTTGTTGCTACTGGTATATGTACTCGCGTCCAGATTAATAATTGTGTAAATACATCATTCGAACATGTTTAAATTTCTCTAATAATAATTTTATTTTTAAATATTAATGGATTTTTTTATCACGAGCACCAATAATAAGATCAGAGGTTATTGTATTAAGTGCATAAAGCATATCTATTAGAAACATTATTTTGTAGGTATTTCTATTATAATTTAAAATATTTTCTATTAGGTACTAACTACTATACTATAGGTATTATGCACATGTTTATGGTGATAAATTATCACTGATAATTATTAACATTAATACGAGGTACATAATACCATGTATCTTAAGCCGGTCCCACACGACTCGTGTAACCGGCGAATATTCGTCAATCGTACTACTTTGCGAGTTGTGTGTGAGGTATTTAATCGTAAAGCACGACGATTATTTTTACTCGCCGAGTCACTCGCGGTTTCCCGTCGGTGTCGGATACAACAAGGCTATAAAGTTGGCAGAATTTTGGAGCGATAAAATTTAAAAATTTGAAAACACAACTCATACGTTACCTTTTAGAAACACCCATTGTTACCATCAATATAATTACCATTATTTACTAAGTACATTATTCCATATGTTATTTTATGTACTCGTATACCAGTTGATTTTTTGACTAATTGACTAATTGATATTATGTTTTGTTATTTATAGTTTATATGTAAGGATGTTTACCTATATATTTAATTACCTGTAAAATGACCTGTCATAACTCCGACTCGTAAAAAAAAAAAAACAACACGAGTGACTCGTGCTGATAAGAAATTTAATCTTGGATTTCCCCCAAAAATAGACGATTATTTATTGTTAATATCATTATATAATTTCGGATAATCAGTGAACACACGAGTCGTGTAGGAGCAACATAATTACAAACATCGTACATCGTACAAACTTGGCAAGTACACTCGCCGAGTATACGCTCGCAAAGTACACGAGTCGTGTGGGACCGGCTTAATATATATTTTATATATAAATCTTTTATATAAATCCAATACACTTCACGATAAATTAATAAAATAATTAATTTACAAGCAGTATTATTGATTTCTTTTATTTGGCTACCAACCCGCTAGATTTTTAAATAATTTAAAATTTTTTTTTTTTTTTTTTAAATATTAAATATTATGCATTAGGTAAATACTTTGTTTTTGCTTTTTAATCTTTATACGTTCAAGTAAACCAGCCAATAATGGTTTTATTCTAAATGTTGAGTTTTTTTTGTAATTGTTTGGACACATACATTATTCAAAAACTGTATGATTGAATGTTAAAAATAACTATCAAAACAAAAAATTATTATTATTACAAAGGATTATAAAGGATATTTAGCAGGAATAAAAAATATGAATCTCACTTAAAAAAGGCACTAATATTAGTTATATTAAAAAAATCATATTCATGTTATATTCAAAAAATTGTGATCAAAATAGTGTTAAAACACACCATTAAGTTATTAATACTAAGTTTGTAAAATGTAACAGTTAATGTAAAATTAAAAATAAATTACAGTCAATCATGTAAAAAAAATATGAAAGAGCAGTTAAATAAATTATAATAATAATTATTAATACTATCCGCGCAACGAAAACTGGCCGGTGACCGATGCGACTCTAGTGGCCATTTCCACTCAGTGGACGCCATACTTTCACGTGCGCCTATTATGTAAATATCGCAGCGGCGCAGTGCAGATTGAGAACCCATGGCTAAACGCCGGTTTATGGCGGGCGGGTCGCGGAGGTCACCGGCCAGTTTTTGTTGCGCGGACTATAGAACCTAATAGTCATTTTTACAGGAAATAAATAATCTGTAAATAGTGTTTAATTGATCATATCACAGTTTTCCTGTAGTTATTATGGTAAAAATAAATTAAAATTATATTCATTTGTTTTTTACTTTTCTTCTTGATCTATTTCTTGAGAAATCTGATTTAACAGTTTTGACAGATTTTTTTTAACACGTAACATTGGAAGCCGAGCATTTGGATTACTACTCCAACATTCGCGCATAGATCCTACAACTGGATTTACAACCTGCAAGAGAAACAAACTTTATTAACACGAAAAATCTGTGGCCACAACATAACGAATGACACAAGTGATGACATAATAGTATTACAAGTGAATTTGTAATTTTATGATTTATACTGTTTTTTAAACAAAATTTTCTATTAAATATGTACTATATAATACTAGTATCGCAATAAATAATGATTATATTAAAAATTTAAACAGATCTTTTAGATTGAAACACTTATATAACAAAAATATCAACTACTAAATTCCAAATATACTTACTGGATTAGCTATCCATTCAGCTGCTATGCCAGGACGACTAAGTACTGGGTCAGCCAAACATACAATTTGTCGCATGTCATCAAATCCAGGGTCCAAACTAGCACCTCTATCTTGATAAGGAGCACGGTAAACATATGGGTTATAACCATTATCAACAGTATGCTGTTGTTTGTTTGAGTAATTATTGTTGGAAGTAATAAGTGTCCTAGACAAAACTTCCCACATTACCAATGCATATGAGTACACATCACCACGACGGTAGGCGTCAAAAAACCAATAAGCTAGAGATGAGGTGGCTGCCGATGGCCCAGAGCCCAAATCTGTAGATTTTGAAGTACTTGCTAATGCAGCTGTAGATGCTATGCTGTAACAGTTTAGAAAAAACATAAATCTATAATTTAAACACAATATGGCTGTTGACCTGGACTAAAAAAAAATGCTAATTTAACATATCAATATTGAAAGAACTATGTTTGTGAAACATCAAATAATAGCTCATATTTTAATAAACTATTACACTTGCAGAAGATTTTATACAATCTAGAATTAAGACACTAGTTAATAATGAGAATGGATATCTAACCTAATGTAAATAAAACACTAATGTTCAACATTTTTATACTTAGCTTTGAAATAGTCAAGATCATTTTAAGATGTAACACGTTAATATTATTACAGGATTTAATACAATAAAACCAAATACAAAAATATCAAAATAGTACTTTTTCAATGTTTAAATTATTCAATAAATAAAAATTTTGAAAACAGATTTTTTAAAACGATTAGGTACATCGAATGTACTGAATATCAGTTGTTCTGAACAAGAAACAATAAAAAATTAAAACCATTTTCAATTTAGGTCGGGAGTACAATCAATAATTACACACTCTAAATACTAATACATTCAACTGTAAACTTCTCTCAAAGAAAACATAGGTCCAAAATATCATATAGGTAAAGGGCTAGCCTGCTCCGGATTAATGTTGCAGTAGAATCTATTCTTACGTGTCATCTAAAACTTCAGGGGCCATGTAGCGCTTAGTGCCTACTCGTGTGTTTTGATTGATTGAACTAGCAGTTGCCGTGGTTTGAGCCGGAAGCGTTGCATCTAGACTAGTTACCGCCATTCCAAAATCAGCGAGACAACATGCACCAGTCTTAGCACATTTGATCAACACGTTTTTACTTTTAACATCTCGATGAGCAATTCCTGGTTTACCCTTTGTAAAAAAAAAAAAATTATGATGGTAAAATTAAGAAAAATAACATTTGTATCAATTTTCAATCCAATAAAATACCTGCATTCCATTAATTTCAGTGTGTAAGTGACACAAGCCGGCTGACACTGTGTATAAAATGTTCAACATTTGCATTAATGTAAGTGGAGGTCGGCATGCCACAGTTGAATCATAGCCATTGCATATAGTATCAGGGGTTAAATTGGTCTGTAGGAAATCATACAGAGATCCGTGTTGATGAAAATGAGTAATGAGCAGTAGCTGTGTTGTATATGAATTTCTTGATGTCATAATATCGGAACCAATAAAGCCCAGAATGTTATCATGTCTCATCAAAACAGTACTAAAATTGATTTTCATAAAACAAAAACATAATTATAAATTATTTAAAACTAAATTGAATACAATTAAAGACAGTGGTGTAGATGCAGGACCATCCCCCCACCACAAGACACGTTGAAAAACTAATTTGTGTTTTTTCACACTTGGTTTTAAATTTTTAGACACATTCTTTAATATGGTAGTTTTTATTCCTGTTCATTGCATACTGAGTATAAATACACCTGTATGTATGAGATTTTTTTTTTCTTGACAAAGTATGCCCCATATTATATCTATTGCATTTGTATTAAGTTTTGTTCTTTATATGAACATTTTTTTTTTTTAATTTGGGTGCATTGAAAATTATTCTATTTAAAAATTGAAAAAAAAAAAATATAGAAATTTTGTTTATTTAACAAAGTAGGCAAATTATTTTGAGCCTAACCTCCTCAAAAACAGAAAAAATTGTAAATGTTCACACATTATTAAAATAAAAATAATGCATGTATGGAAAAAATTGAGTATATAAAAACTTCTGAATATATAATTAACATAATAAGAAGTTTTTCTTGGTTTTTTTCGAACTCATAGTACCAATGCTGAATCCCTGGTAAATTTAATAAAAAATGTTTTAAAAGATAGTGATTTGAATATTCAAAATATCAGAGGTCAATGTTATGACGGAGCAGCTTCTATGCGTGGCTCGTATACCGGTGTACAAGCTAGAATTAAAAATGAAAATCCGCATGCAATGTATGTGCATTGTTATGCACATATTTTAAATTTATGTTTAATTGATTTGACAAAACAAGTAAAACAAATAAGAAATATGTTTGGTATTTTAAATTCATTACATAATTTTATCGGAGCTTCTTCAAAGAGATATTCTGTTTTTGAATCTATGAGAAATAAGTTTTCAGATGGTAAAGGACCAAAAACTTTAAAATCCTTATCTGACACTAGATGGAATTGTCGAATAGAATCTATTAATTCAGTATTTCAAAATTTATCAGCATTATTTCATTCTCTGCACGAAATTGCAGATAATGACACTTTTGCAGGTCCTGATGCTAGTTCATTACTTAAATCCATTGAAACCTTTGATTTTATTTTTTGTTTAAATTTACTAAAATTTATTTTGAATGAAACCAATATTTTATCAAAATACCTACAATCGCCATCAATAAATTATGCGTCGGTACATTTGATAGCACAGCAAACAATTAATACATTCAAAGATGGTCGATCTGAAGATAAATTTAATAGTATTTGGGCAGAAACTCAAGTTATTGTTGATAAGCATGCTTTAGAAGAAGCAAAATTGCCTAGAGAAAGACAAATTCCAATGAAAATTGGTGGAGGCAAATTTCAACAAAATTCTTTAAGCATAAAAGATCATTATTTCATTAATATTTATTTAGTAGTTTTGGATATAATTGTTATCGATATTCAAGAAAGATTTAAGGAAAATGATTTGACCCTTTTAAATACTATGAATGAAATATTAACTAGCAATTCACCAAGTATAGATTCATATAAATTAATATGTGGCACATATGGTTTCAATATTTCTGAATTGAAAAGTGAAGTAAATATATTAAATCGAATGTTCAAAAAACAAAATTTAAAAGAAAATTCACTTAATTTTCGAATATCTTATCTTTTATCAAACAATTTACAAGATGGATTCTCATTGTATTCGCAAATATTAAAATTATTTTTAACATTACCAACAAATACAGCTACATGTGAAAGAAGTTTTTCTACGTTGAGACGTATAAAAACCTATCTTAGATGTACTACTGGGCAAGAACGTTTAAATAATTTAGCAATACTGTATGTACATAGGGATCAAGAAGTGGATAAGGATGAAGTTATAAAAGAATTTGATGCCACTGAAAACGGAAGACGCATGATTCTTCATTAGCATAAAAAAATATTTATTAAGATATATATACTAACATTATATTATGTTTTATATTTATATTGTATTGTTTAATATTTATATTGTTATGTTATAACATTATATAATGTTATTATACTAACATTTATATCAAATAAATGTATGTTATGATTAATATAGATTTATATTATTTAAAAATTTGAAGACTTTTTTTTTTGCTCTGATGAGCAAAAAAAAAAAAAAGGTTTTCGGAAAATTAAAAATTTTCAAACCCAATCCAACCCAACCCCAACCCCCTCAGTCCGACTCTGCTTGCTACCCCATGGTTTTACTCCAAATGACGCCTATGAGTGTACAGATACATATGAAAACGGTGAATATTTTTATTTTATTTATTCTATTTACGTTTGGAATACTCGAATAGTCGAATTTATAGTAGTATTTTAATATAATAAATATGAATTCAGTTCAAGAAATTTTAAAAATGAAATTTTCATCTCTAACATTAGAAAAAAAAGTGGAAATTAAAAATTTGGGTCGACCTCTACCAAATTTACCAAACTTAATTAATATTTCGAAAAAAGGACAAAAAGAATATACTCGTCATTTTAATATTGAGCTTTATCAAAAGTTTAAATGGCTCTGTGGGTGTGAAACAACAGTATCTTTATTTTGTTTCCCTTGTGTATGTTTTGGAGGTGAATTATCTTGGAGTAAAACAGGTGTAAAAGATTTAATACATATATTAGTTAAATTAAATAAACATGAAAATTCATTTAAACATTTACAAAATGAGGCAAATTTTAAAGTATTGGGAACTATGGACATCAGAAGTCAAATTGACAGTGGTTATAAATTAGGGATTAAACGTCATAATGAGCAAGTTACTAAAAATCGAAATATTTTAGAAAAAATTTTAAATTGTGTAAAATTTTGTGGAAATTACGAATTACCATTACGTGGCCACGATGAAAAAATTTCATCAAAAAACCAAGGCGTTTTTCGTGGTTTGATTAACTTATGTTCAGATTTAGATCCAAGTTTACAGGAACATTTTCAGAAAGCTACTGTTTTCAAAGGAACTTCTAAAACCATACAAAACGAATTACTGGATAGTATTTTAAATGTTACAAGAAATTATATATTAAATGAAATAAATAATTCGGAGTTTGTATCTATTATTGTGGACGAAACAACTGACATATTTAACAAATTTCAATTAACATTAATATTTCGTTATGAAATTAAAGGGATTCCTGTAGAACGTTTTTGGGGATTTTTTAATCCTACAGGACATGATGCAGACTTATTAACCCAGACTATTCTAAATGAAATCGATCCTATAATAGAAAAAAATCCTCAAAAATTAATCGCACAAGCATATGATGGAGCTGCAGTTATGAGTGATCATCAATCTGGAGTTAACGTACGAATAAAAGAAAAATATCCGTATGCTTATTTTATTCATTGTTACGCTCATCAACTGAATTTAATTATGGCTCAAGCAACTTCTCAAAACAAACAAGTCAAAGTATTTTTTTCAAATTTGTCTCAAATTCCAACATTTTTTTCGAATTCTCCACAGAGAGTTGCTATACTAGATGAAATAGTAGGCACTCGTTTACCAAAAACAGTTCAAACACGTTGGAATTTTAATATTAGAACAGTAAATATGGTTTATGAACATAGAGAAACGTTGATTGAATGTATGGAGAAAATTATTGACATATCCTTGCAATCTAGTTCTATTAATCAAGCTACAGGACTTAAATTACTTCTACAGGATTCGAATTTTATTTTTTGGCTTAATTGTTTTCATAAAATTATGCCCCATGTTGATTGTTTGTATAATGCTGTTCAAGCAAAGAATACTGATCCAGTACATAAATTATATTATAAATAATAACATGCAAGGCACATTTAAAGAGGTTTTTAAATTACTTAAAGTTTTGGTAGTCACACCAATGACATCTTCAGAAGCTGAAAGAAGTTTTTCTACATTGAAGAGAATTAAGACATGCTTAAGAAGTACAATGTGTGAGGACAGACTAAACGCTTTGACTATTTTAAGTGTAGAGAACCGTATAATAAATGAAGATATTGATTTCAACAAAAAAGTAATCGACAAATTTTGTGACACCAAGGAAAGGAGGCTTGATTTTCAGTATAAAATTTTAACCTAATGAAGAAAAAATTTTAATATGCCTTTTATTTTGTATTTATTTACAAATTATTACTAATGAAATATAATAATATATAATTATATACATAATAAATAAATAATTATATCATTTTAATTTAGTATTCTAAGTAAATTAAGAAAAAAAAATATCGCACCCCTTTGTCAAATCACCACGAGCCGCCACTGATAAAAACAAAATACTTTTTTTTTGTTCAATAAAAAATAACTTTTTGATTTAAGTGTTTAAAAATTCAATTTAAACCTGAGATTCTAAATTTATATAAATTATTGATTATATTAGATCTATCTACATAATATCTAAGATATAGATAGATATGGATATTTGATTTATATTAATTTAAAATTAACAAAAAGGCACGTTTCTTGGGATTTATTTTTAGAAAAACTAATACTTTATGATTATACATTTCATAGTTCAGTTGATATAGTAACAAATTTTATGATCTCTGTTCCAATATTTTAAAAAATTCACACCCAGTAGTTTCACAAAGTGTAAAAACTAGAATTCAAATATTATTATAAAAAGCAAAATAAAATAGAAATGTTTTACTTTAAAATGATAAAATTATAAATGTTGATGTGAAGTATTTATGTTGGTAAAACATGAAATCAAATAATAATTATTACATAAAAGCAATAAAGTAAAGTATTGTAAACAAATAATCATTAAAACGGTAAACATTTTGAATATCTTTAATTATGCACCATTTTATTCAGAAAATATAGATAAGCCTCTGAGAATGATCAAGCAAACAAACTTACCTATAGATTTCCGTTTCGCGCTTCCACGATGGTTCGTCTTTAGACAAAAAAATTTTGACAGCAACATGTTCGTGACCGCCGTTCCAATATGTGGCGCGCCACACTTCACCGTACCGTCCTTTGCCCACGAGTTGTCGCAACTGTAATTGCCTGGCCAAAGTGCGCTGAACTAGCACCGGCATGCCGTACCCACTGCCGCTTGTACAATCCTTTACTCTGTCTTGCTCATCCTGTTTGATGACTGACAGTGAAAACTCGCAATCCGCGGTAGAGTCAGTGGTGACAGTCTTCACCGCTGGCGAATACGGCACAGCGTACATAGGCTGATCGTCATCTCCGACCTCAACAATCAACCCATTACCGTGGCTTACCACCACGTCCTTGAGCAAATCAACCATGTTTAGAGCGTTAGTCGCACGGGGTCTCCTTCGGCCACGTGGGCGTCCACTAGACGACGACGAACCCGAGCCGATGGACAAAGAGTCTGATAAACGTCGCCTACGTGGTTTCTGATCGCTGTCGTCGCTGTCTATGGAGCTGCACCCTTCGTCGTCGTAGTCATCGTCGCTGCGGGAGCCAACGGATGCCGTACGTTTCCTCTTTTTACGTTTCCTTCCGCTCTCGTCGCGCCGGCGCTTTCTACGGCGTTTCCGGTCTCCGCGGCGTCTGATGTACACGACGACGGCCAAAGTGACCCCCAGCGTTACAATCATCAAAACGACGAGCGCGCACACGGTTGACGATCTCCGCCACCAGACGGCGGCCTCTGCCGAACCGTTGTCCTCCGACCCGTCACCGGGCAGGTTTGGGAACAGGCCATCGTTGCAAAAGTCCAGGCCGTCACAGCATTCAACTGCGTAGCTGGGCATCGATCGCCGTTGGACGCTGGAGTCCACGGCCGACGAAAAGCTGAACGAGTTTGTCCACACCGTGCGAGGTGGTTGCTTAGGGCTCTTGTTGGCGACTCTCGAAGTGTCCGCGATGTTGCTGCCATTGCCACTGACAGATACGGTACCTACGCACGCATGCAACGCGTCTGCTGCTTTCGACGATTGTCTGTCGCCGTTCACGCAGCCACGGCTGACGCGCACTAGCCCGTCCGTAGAACGGGACCTCACCTTCCAACACTAAAAATAATGTTACACAAAGAGGAAATTGTAATTATAACTAAAAGTTTAAATTTCATTTAAATACAAATTATTTGTGGTCAACTTTAAGGCGTATTGCATATTTAGACTAAAATTGATATTAACTGAATGTATAAATTCCTGTTATTTCTCTGATAATTTATACATAATTTAAAGTTGTAACTCGGAATGAATATACAATTTTAGGCAATAAATTTAGTTGTTACGGGTGTACTTAGTACTTACACGCACAGCACCAGTGCATATACTTTGATATTTTTTGGCTTCTTCTTGATTTTCTAAAGTTGATCCACCAACTTCTGGTAAACAGTAAGACTGTTCATCCTGCTTGTTGTACCCTGATGGTAACAAACCAGTGCACGATACGCATTTCAACAACTGGTCATCAGACGCTGGGGTCAAGTCTTTTTCAACGCGACTTGTCATTATCCGCAAAAGTGAACCACTGTTATCTTTAGTATCATCTTCCAAGTCATCATCGTCGCTATTATCGCCTTCTGCCTGTTCAAACAATAACATGTTCTGAAACAAATCCATGGATGAAGAAACGGGGTTTTGAATTTTTTTCTGTGGCCACTGTTGTGTGGAGGTTGGTTCTGCAACCATTTCGTCTGAAACCAAACACACAATAAAATGAAGATAATATTATGAATATTGTACAATTATAGAGAATATAACTAGACACATCTATATACCTGCGAGTGTAAAAATAACATATTAATTTTATAATAAGATCAAAGCTCAGTCAAGAGCAGCAATTCTATATAATGTGTAACACACAAAAAAAAACCCCATTAAAATTGATAAAATGTATTTATACTAAGTCTGGGTCTAATTTGACCAGAGAATAGTAGGAATTTTTTTTTTTTCCATTCCAAGATAATATTATTGATCAACAACAGCAACAATTACATTTTACTACTGCGGCCAACGTCGTCGAGGCCAACAGCATCACACTCAGACAAATGGTTTTTGGCACGCTTGTCTGTCTAGCAAACATCGTTGTTGTCAATTGTCTCGACAAGCGTCAGTGGATAATGCCCGGGGTGCGTTCTTGCACGCATCGTATTAGCAGCAACGTCAATGGTTGTTGTTTGGGTCGCGGTGACTGACAATCAAAGGAAGTCACGACACAGGCCTACAGTCATCATAACAGCGTTTGGGCGGTAAACGAATTCAAACTCGGCGAATACCTGCAAAAGTAGTTGCAAAAATCAGTGGTGTACCCCTTGACCGAACAAAGCAATGTAAACACAATGGATTACGTTTGGCAGACCATTTATCATTATAAATCATCGTGTCTAAACGCGCTGTGTTTGAATCGAGTCCCCCTTTAATTTTACAAAGTATTTTAAAGTACGTACCTACCCCTTAAATTTTACTCCCATTTGCGGCGGTCTGATAAATGGGCGATTCGGAAGTCTGGTACTACGTATTATTTGACCACTGAAAATACGTTAATAAGGCCCATAACAGAACCACTTACCCGCGTCAACAAAATGGGTTCTCGTCCGATTTGCGGTCGGGAGCTGCTGGTGGCGGCGTAGAGGATTTCGGTCCGTCTCTCGCGCGTTCAGACCCGGGGACAAGACGTCGCTGGTTTTGCCAAGCGCAAGATTGGAATTTGCGAGCGCGAGAGCTTTTAAACGTCGAGTTTTGTACGATTCTCGTTGAAATTAGTTGTCCCCGCCGCGAGTACGTCGTATACGCGTAGATAAGTGTTGGACGCGACGGCCGGGCGGTCGGGGTACGGTGGCGGGTCAGCGGAATGCGTGGGAGTATCGGACTGTGGGAGTTGTCGCGCGAACCCCGACCGCCTCTAATCGACCGACGTTCCGTTCGGGGCACGGCTTTAGATACTACAGTATCCGTGTCCGAAACGAAGAGACAACGAAAGACAACAATTATTATTATTATAATATGTATTACTTTTGATATTATACTATTAATTATTATTTTTAATTATATATATATATATACATATATATATATATATTATTTTATATACTTATTATGTATATATACTTATTTTCAAGATTCTGAACGATACGGCGGGATAGCGATAGGTTAGGTTCTCCCCCTGATAAGAAAAATAGCTGTAAATTACAGCCGTTGTGTTTGGCACTCGCTTGCTCGGCGCCACAGACATCTATATATATAGTATAATTTATGTAGTAAAATATAGATGTCTGTGCTCGGCGCAGTCGCGTTTTTCCGCTAACAGATAATAGCCTAAAATCGATTGCGTCCAAACCTATAGATATCAGCTGCAGAGAGTGTCCTCAGCCCCGATACGGCATCGCTCGGGACAACTGGCTACACTGGAGCGTTGGATCGCAGTTGGTCCTCAATCTCAATAACAATTGCTCTATGGCGGGATTATTCAAAAACATGGTTAATAAATCAAAAAGAGACGATTAAAATTTAATGATTGACGATTAAAATCGTGCAAATTAGTTCCGGGATACGATACCGACGATAACCTTATTGTTGTTATTGTTTTGTGTTATTTACTAGTCGGCGCAATTCGGTGTAGGAGTAGGAATTAAAAAACCAAAAGTTAAAATTCGGGAGCAAAAAAAATATACAATATAACATTGTATGCGCGCACGTCATTTCTGATGCTGCCATCTAGTGAGAACATTATGAAGCACTTCAGTCCTTTTAAAAACATTGTTTTTACTTTTTGAACATAAATATAATTCTTTTAAACAATTTTATGATCTTTTTTAATTGGAAAAATATTTTATAAAATTATTGTGCAAAAATTAAGTTTTATATAATTTGTTTGTTTCAAATTCAAACCATGATGTAAATTTGCTATATATTAATTATAACTTGGAATGAGTTGAATACACAAAAATTTGTAAATGAAGTAAATTTTAGAAATCATAATTTTTAACAGCTTTTGTATGAAACACTTTTTTGTACAACGAACGTTGAGTGAAATATATTCATGTCATTAAAAAATACCATAATTTTCGCCAATGTAAAAAAAATGTATATTTTTCACTTTTTACGGAAAAATAATAAATTTAGAAGAAAACTTAGACATACCTTTTTTATAGACAATTACTATACCTACAAATTATATTCTATTAATTTTTATCAAAAACTTCTTAGTTTTTGAGATAAACAAAAAAAACTACCCTCGGGGTCTGATTTTTAACCCTCTTGGGGGTCGTCTTAGGGTAGATGAATTTGGCTCAAATTTCGTAGAACTAATTTTTAATATCATTGTAACAAGTTAGGGGGTTGGGACGGTTAAAATTATTAAAAAATAATTCTTCATATATAGTCTAAGGGCCACCCTAGTGTACCTCTCCATAACTATAACAATAGTAATCATAATTTGGGCATTGATAATTTAACAACAAAAACAGCTTTTGTTTCCATACACGGATCCTATTAATATCATGTTTGTCTTATTATTAATAACTAAAACATGATCTGAAATGTATGGAAATATGAACGCAAGAACTATTAAAACGATTCATTTAATTTTAATATAATTTATTTATACACACACACACATTTGATAACGGAATGATTAAAAATAGATATCAATGGTAGAAAAATTTGTATGTTCTTTTTGTATCAGCATAACAGTACTTTGCCCTTTTATGCAAGACGTTTGATAATGGTAGGACATATATGTTTTGTATTTTACATCATTAAGAGTGGATTAGTACAATGTTTTTGTTGGTAAGGGTACATCTGCTGTTGTAATGATTGCTGTGAACCGAGTAAATTGTTTGGCGATGTCCCATAATTGTTTGGTTGTTGCATATTATTGACATGCATATGATGCTGCATATTATCATGGTTCAGTAGACTATTACTTCCGTCAGCGGAATAATCAATTTGCACATATAAGTGTCGGACTCCAATAGCGCCAAAAACTTGTTGGGCGTATCTCACCAGGCCGTTGGAAAATTGGTCGCGATCGTGTAACACTTTAAGAGCGTACATCTGTTCTTGTTGTTGATTTGACTGGGTGGTAAATGGTAAAGGAGACTGTGAGAACAGTGTTGTGGCACCGTTAACATCGGTGTGGCCAGACCGAACTTCGATTTTGATACTTCCTGCATAAGCGTCTGCACACAATGTCCAGAACCGCGGTTCCTGAATGCCTAGTACAGCCGGATGGTATCGGTGCAACTGAGAGTAGCATTTTTCCAAGAGTCTTTGCTCGTCGTCTAATTCAACTGGTGTTCGCATCATTAAGATGCGAGCAGAGTCACGCAGTAATCCCCACACTGAAGCGGCTACTAGAACAGCAATAAATATTGAACACACCGGGTCGGCGCGCATCCATCCAAATGCACGCATTAACAGTGCAGATATGACGACGCCCACACTTCCAAGTGTATCGGCCAATATATGCAGAAGAACACCTTTCATCAAATGGTTATGATTATGGCCATTTTTATTGGAAGATGACGTGTTAGTATGATGATGATTGTTGTCACTCATTGATATAGAAACTTGGGAGTGCTGGTTAAACGGATTTGTAACTGTGTGATGTTCAGTGTCATGGCTATGACCGTGACCACTAGATTCCCTACTATGAGTATGTCCGTGACTTCCGCCATGTTGAAATACATATATGCCAATAAGGTTGACAAGCAACCCTAGAACGCTTACTATAAATAATCTATCGTGATGGACTTCTGGAGGTTCAATAGCTCGTTCTACTGCTTCTGTTAATATAAAAAATGCTATAAACAACAAGAATAGAGCATTGACAAACCCTGCTAAAACTTCAGCACGTTTGTAACCATAGGCAAACGAATCATCGGCAGGCCATCGACTTACAACTTGGGCAGCAAGACCGGCAACCAGGCCTGTGCAATCAAAAAACATATGGAAAGAATCTGAGATCAGTCCCAAACTGTTGGTCCATATTCCGTAAGCTAGCTCAACAAAAGCGAATGCAAAATTTAAAACGAGAAAGCCCATTAAGTTACGGGCATTTGAGTCTGATACAACTGCGCGCACAGCGCCTTTGATCTTAGTCAGAAGACTACTATCTGCAATCGCTCCACCAGAACTGCCGTCGGTCATTTTACCGGCCACGCTTGATTTTCGCTGGGACACTGATGAAGATAGTGGAATCATCATACCCTGTATGGTTTAATCACTTTAGATAGAGCTGCTTTTTACTTGTCTTTGATTTTGATAACGTCAAATGATAGCAATTAATTATATAGTCAATAAGTAGGTAGTTTTATACTGGATATTGAATAAAGATGTAACTTAGTTATTTTAATTGTCTTCATTCAGGAATATATGGATGCATGTGATGTATAAGTATGTCATTAAATTATGAAAGTTCTGAATGAATGACCTAAAATAAAAAAAAATAAGTGTACATTAATCATATTGTTAATAATAAAATAGGTACAAGAAGGTAAACAAACATTATGTATTATTTAATTAAAATATCTTAAATTGAAAACATTCACTAAAAAGATAAAATGATTAACAACACAACGCTGCAGAAATAATGTGCCGTTAAACTTTATAATTTATTTTAAAAATTGCACAGTAATTTGTGTTGTGTACTACACAATAGTGCAACGCTTGCGGTTAACTGCAATGCTGTATTATTGAAATGTCAAAAAGGCCAAGAGAACCGGGCAGATCGCTATCGATTCGGATACATTAGGTATACGTCTACAAATAAAAATTTAAAAGGCCGATCAGAACCCGAAAACCGTCTCCCCGGGAGAGTCGACCGGAATTGATGAGACCATGTTGGGACATGGGGTCCAGAACACCAGGCACCGTGAAAGAGACCGTCAGCCCTGCCTGTAGCATCATAAAAACGATTTTATAATCACGAAAATTATTGTTCGGCTTAGGGAGCCCACAAAAGTTCTCGCCCGCCTTGTTTATCTAACTGGGATCGCGCAGAAAAACCGGTAAATTCGCTTTGACGGACACAAATCCACGGGTCGTACCGAATTCGTGTTCTCTTTAACGTCGAAACTCATACGATAAACGGTCGAGGGCCAGTTTTAATTGAGAAAAACAGTGGAAAAAAAGAACAAATGACCAACAGAATGGGGGGCTGTACGAACCTCGGTCGCGTCGGCGTTTTACTTTACGGCCGTTGCAGTCGTGACGGCCGCGGCGGCGGTTGTCGTAACTGCAGATCCGACGGCGCTCATCGTCTCGTCGTTCGTTTCAGCGGCGTTCGGAAGAATAGACACCGAAAAACACAAAATAAAAAAAACACACGCCGTCTACGAAAATTACCGTCTACGGGAAGACGCGCGTTTTCGAATTTTGACGGCGTTCCGTAATTGCGGCGTACCGGCGCGAGCGGTCGTGCGTACGTGGAATTGTGTTCGGAATTCGTAGTCCGCGGCCGTCGCGCACTTTACGCGATAAGCATTAAGCAGCCTCGGGCCACCCGCAGTCAGTGCGGTGATACCGCCGGCCGCTTATCAGGCCGTCAGCTGCTGCCGTAGCCGAGTCGTGCTCGCGGAAGAAAACTATAATATATGTGCTATAGGTACGACGGAATACGTGATATTGTTTCATTTATTCTTTGTTGCTGCGATGAAAACTCGAGATTTTAATTTTTTAAATATAATATTTTCAATTAGACTTATAGTGGAGCAAAGATTGTACGCACCACACACTGGTTTTGACTTTTTTAACGCGATGCGCGTTTTTCATCCAGATGCTGCAGTTTTCACGCCCGTGCCCAGGTTTTCTGGTACCTTATATTTATTTGAAAATTCAAGAACGGTGAAGTTTACGGAAAGCCCATTGCGACCGTTTGCCTCTCATTATGTTAACGATTCGACAATAACGACATTTTCATGATAAATAAACATTTAATAGAGTAATATGCTGGCCGCGATATTTCGTAGCTAAAGACAATAAAACATTCTTTACAACAACATCGTGTAAGCTTATCACTCGACGGACGAGCCCATAGCCGATAAGAAACGACTTGTCCGTGCATCTTGATAAGAACAATAATATCGTTTTATCTCGACGACGCTCTCTGTGCGATGACAAAAACAAAAAAAAAAAAAATAGTTTTACCTGTTTTGTTGTGTTACGAATTTGTCGGCCGCCGCTAAGTATCGTGTCTGTCAATGACTGCCGTTGACCGCCATGATCGTATCCCTACTCTACAGTGCCCGGGAATCGTTTCGCGTGCTCTCTATCTTTAATTTTTCTCGTCTCTCTCTCTCTGTCTGTCTTACAGCTCGCGGTAGCGGACGCGTAACCAGAAACACATAAAAATTTAAATTCAAAAAATATGACTAAACAACACACGTACCGACTGTAATTCGTTCTTGTGAGAGAAAAACAAACGTAATCCGCGCGAATTTTGCCGGAACGCGTCCATGACGTCGTCTTGCGTCCTCCGAATGTGTCGCGCGTCGGTTCTGCGATACCGCAGCTAGCCGTCCGTTGTCCGGCTCAGATGTCGCGTTGGACGACGGTTGTCTCACGTTGCTGCACCAACAAGATTCGGTCGTGTGCACCGACTTCGCCGTTCGCGCCGATTGCCGAGTGAACGACACAAGTGAGTACCAATTTTCAATTTTTTTTTTTACCCGCCAAAAAATTATTATAAAATATTTTACCTACAGGCGTTTCTAAACGTCGACACGTTGAATAACATCCAGAAATATTGTGAGATAAATGTACGTTTCACCTATCCACTCGCTAATTTTATATCAATACGTAGGTAGGGGATGAATGCAGGCTATTTCTTAGTTCTTTAAAAATTATTATCGATAAATGCAGATACACTGGTACGGATCAAGAAAATTATCTTTACACTGAAACCTATCCGTAATTGCCTTTTTCTGTAAATGTGGTTCAAATCTTTCAGCAATCCAGTATACGGTTACAGAATATCAACACTTCTGCTTCAGAATTGTACAAAACAATGGGGGTTATTTAAGAACTAATCTCGCAGAAAAATTGAAGCAACAATTTTTCGTGGCACATTTTTTTTCATGCAGCCAAAATTTAAAGGCAAACAAGTGCGGAAAATGTTGGGAAATCTTTGGTCTATTTTTTGTATATACTTATATTTGATAAAGTGATTGAATGTTCACCATTAATCGATGCAATTTCCTACAATGATTTATCAAAGGTTGTTAAATACATTACAGTTAGAAAATATAACTCTGGATGGCCTTTTTAATGAGTATTGCTTAATAAAACCTATAATGAATAATGTTTATAGTAAAAAGCAAAATGTGTACTCTGAATGGACAAAAATATTTTCAAGTGGCACTAAACTCAACTAAAATAATTAACTAATTGTTTTAATTATATTATCTTACATCAAGTTAGTTTATACATAAATATGTAAATATTAACCCAAATTTTTAATACTTTTAAAGTAAGAGGCACTATAGGCAAATTTTAACACAATTGTGTACTTAATAGTTTGTTTCAAAATTTTATCTTTCTGTCTATTGACCCAAAAGTATATTTTTTAATGTTTGCGTTGGTAGGTACTAAAAGTATTATAATGCATCTGTTACATTTTTTTAGGCCTACTTAATTTTGTATACCATAAGTATTTGCATATAAATAATAAAAAAAAGAGCAATATGTATATTAATACTTTGAATTTTAAACAGCAAGGTATAAAAATTGAACGTATTTTATTTAATTGGTAGTCTAATAAATCAAATTAAATATTGTCAAAAAAATGTGTGTCCCGCGTTTTTGACAATGAAAGGTGGTAACCCTGCTACACACCACTACATTTGTAATTTATTATTAAAACGTTTAATTACAAATTTGAATAAAAAAAAAAAGTTCAATGACAATCAAATAAATCGTATTGTTTTTACGATTCAACAAATAGTACATAAATTTATGCTTCAGTATTACACCATAGACAATGCCTCGCAATTAGTGGCTGACTCAAATTCCATCATCACATTGGCGCCGTTGTTATGTTTACTGCCGTACGTCGCTTTGTGGCCGGTGCTGGCATTTGGACAAACATTTGCCATTTGAGAAGGCTTGCTAGAACAACCAATGGCGGCGGGAACTTAAAGGCAGCAATCACTACAGCTTTGCTGTTCATTCTGGTCACCCTGTATTGTCTTTATGGAGCTACTAACAGCACAGGCAGAATAGTGACTACAGTTACGTTTGGCCACCAATCTTTGGGTAAGTACCTATTTGTGATAATTGTTTTGTAACTTGACATTGATTAGTAGGTACTCACTTATCCTCTAAATTGTATCCGTCTGGTTGATGAGTTATTTACCTACATAGTAGTTGAAAAATTTTAAATTGTATCTGCAAATATTAAACAAGTACTTACTACCAAAGTCTTAGATTACATATTCACAATAAATGTCTGATATGTATTCTAAACATACTTAAGAAGTCAAATATCTCGGCTTATTGTTTGACAGAAGGCTTACTTGGGGCCCCCACCTCAAAACCAAACGCAAACAACTAAATACCCGCCTTCACATCCTTAAGCCTCTCATGAAATCTAATATGCACATCTCCAACTGTCTACTACTCTACAAATCCCTTCTGCAACCTATCTGGTCATACGGAATCGCTTTCTGGGGTACCAGTAAATCATCGAACACTAGAACCATACAAGCATTCCAAGCCATCTGCCTCCGCATGATTGCTAAAGCCATTTGGTACGTCACAAATGTTGCTCTTCATAATGACCTCCATTAAACATACAGCTATCAAACATTATCTTTGCTTGCACTCCAATATGGAACATCACACAAACCCCCTCATCGCTCAACTTCACACTAATGCTCTTCCAGACAACCCAACCAGACGCCTCAAACGTGAATGGCCCAAAGATCTTCTCAACGCACATTAAAAATTTAACCATGTATATTACTTTTTCTCCTTAATTACCTTCCACGTAGAAATTTTTAATGTAAAACTTCTACTCATTGCCACTTATAATTATTAATAAAAATTTGAAAATTTTTATTTACTAATTGGCTGACAATTTGTAATGTTTGTTTTTTTTTTTATTGTACTTAGATTTTGACTATAATTTGAATTATTGTTTTTAGAAAGCATCAGTTTGGCCAGTGTACAATCTGGCGCAGTTACTGCTAAAGCAACCTCAGATGGTGAGCGCACCAATATTGGAAATGGTAAAATTAACTCTGATCAAAAAAAACAACCAAAATTAAACTCAAAGACAGGAAACAGTGGTGGTGTGATCACAGCTGCTGATATGTATGAACCAGGATTCCGAATTCAAAATGCTGGCCTTTGTTCAACTCGCACTAGATTGCTTGTGTTAATAACATCTGCAGCTTTGCCAGCTCATGCTGAAAATCGACAAGCCATTCGTATGACATGGATGAACCGTTATGGTCCAGTTGTGAGTATGGCATTTTTGGTGGGTACCCCTGTGGTACCAGAAATAGACCCAGTAGCTCGAATATTGGAGACCGAAGAAGAAACACTAAAGATACATCTAGGCAGTACTAACTTTGAACGTAGTGACAATATGGCTGGCGACGAGACACTTAGAGTCAATGAGAATCCTGCATTTTTTGGGCCTTCACAAAACCAAGAATCTAAGCCGGGAGAAGGTCTTGATGAACAGGCTATGAATGGTTTAAACAAAGCAGAACGAGCAGTTCAGCGGGTGCTTGGCCAAGAGCATATTCGCTATGGTGACATGATCCAATGTCAGTCTAGAGACACGTACACTAACCTAACTCTTAAGTCTATTGCTGCTCTTGAATGGACTCGTGACTACTGTCCTTGGGCTCAATATCTGTTGAAAACAGACGATGACATGTTCATTGATGTTCACAGGTTATTAAAGTTTATAAACAAAATAGAAAATGAAGCCAACCCTCCTGCTCATGTTAAACCATTAGACATGAAAGCCGATGTATTTAAAAACACAACCTCTTCAGATTTTAACATTCAGTTGCCGCCAACCATTTGGGGAAGATTGGCACACAGATGGCGTCCGATTCGACAACATAATAGCAAGTATTTTGTTTCCCGAGCTCAGTACTCTGGTCAGATGTTTCCAGATTTTTGTACAGGTCCTGCATACCTGATGACAAAATCAACCGTAAATCCACTGTATGAAGGGGCTTTGGGCAAAGATTTTTATGAAGATGAAGAAATTAAAATTGATAGTGTACAAATTAAAAATATGAACACTAAATTTGGTTCTATAGTCTTTGGTGACAATAATCACTCGTTAGTGTCAAAAAAACTTCAAAAATCTATAAAAAATACAGTGCCTTATTTAAAACTAGAAGATGTGTATTTAACTGGAGTTGTAGCTGAACGACTTACACTTAGATCTATTGCGCATGAAAAACAAAAAAAACAAGAAAAGTTATTTTCCAAAAAATACAGATCAAAGACTGCTGATACAATAGTAAAAATAAGGCGCATTCACAATGATCAATTTGCAAATAAAAAAATAACTGGCCGAGCGTTGGATAGGTCAATATGTAATGGAGCAAATTCTGGAAATATTGTTGGTAGTAGTTTCAGCTGGTTTCGTTGGCATTGGGGTGACATAAGTGTAGGAAATGATAAAAAACTGAAAAAAAAAGATCCAGGAGTCATTTCTGTGCACATGGTGAAATCTTTTGAACAGTTTGATCTGTGGCGCCGTCTAATGGATGGTCGAGCCAAGTGCAAGACATAATATTTATTAGCTTCCTTTTATGTTGTTAACTCTTTTTTTTTACCTAAGAAACATCCATCCTATATTATTTTAACTTGTATTTTGTGTATAATACAAATTTTTCCCAATTTTACAAACCACTATTTTTTTTAATTGTCTGTAAGAGATACCTGAACATTAACGTTAGTGTATATGGGACTTGCCATACTAAGTATTATTAGTTGCTACTGTATGCATGGATGATAAATGCATAATTCAATGTACCTAAATTGTATTTTTATTTTATTTTTTAAATCATAAGTGTATGCACAATTATACAATAGTACTATTGTTTTTATACATTTTTGTTTTTTCAGCTGGTTTAGATTTCAAAAAATGATGTGTTGTTAAAATTTGAAAGTTGTGCCATTAAGATAATAACGCACACGGACTGTAGCATAGTGTAGCATAAAAATAATTGTATTATAGGGTCCGGTGATCGATATTTATGAAGCTTAAATACCTAAAATTTTGTAGGTTGGATCCACACATTGATTTTATGTCAAACTATGGAAAAGATCGTATTCTCAACATAATATATATTGTGTATAAATTACTTATGGTATATTAATTTTTGTCTGCACATTAGTTTTGATAATCAAATCATGAAAAATATACTGCAATAATAATATAGTTAAAATCTTAACATGATTATTTTGAAAGAAAAACTGTATACAACTGTATTAATGTATAAATATAAAATTATATTTTGTATGTAACAAAATAATTTGGTGTAGTTTTCAATTGTGTTCTATTTGGCTGGAACATTTACTTCAGCCAAGAGTCTTGCCAATGTTAAGGAAGTTGGATCTGGCCATTCATTAAGAAGAAAAATATAAGCGATTTCTACCACATTAAATGTACAACATTGATTAAACAAACAACTTTGATTTCAAAGTTCTTTTGTCTGGTAGAATAAACAAAATTGAATAGTTTATTTAGCAACTGATAGGATTGTGCCAGCAGGATTTAAATACCCACTTTGATTCTATTCAAAACTATGAGAACAATTGTGTGTGTGAAATTTATATTAAAATTGATATTTTAAATCAAACTAAGCAATGATTGTGTTAAAAATAAACTTGAACGCAACTTGTAAAATGTTTTCAACTTTAATTTTAAAAAAATTAACATTTTTCAAATATTTTGATCTACAAGCCATTTTTTTACGAGAACTTTTTGCGCAATACTCGTTTTTTGGTGAAAAATGGCATTGTTCCTTGGTTTTTGTAGCCTGTAAGAACATTGCAAAATTAAGTGAAAATAAAGCCCCAAAATAAAATTGAAATATAAAATTTTTCATTTTGATTGCAACCCGCATAGTAATCAATCAAATATTTTTAGCCCAATAAAATCTTTGCCTGTTGTACTGTTTCATACTTGGTTTTGAACAAAAGTAGCTGTTGTGTCAGTAAATTGTAATAGAGCTATATTTTTTTTTAAAGTAAAAAATTTTATTAAACATACGAAATGATAAAAATGAAAGTAGATATTGATTTATAGTGCTGGAATTTTCTCAACACTATCTTGGAAGACTGGGAGTATTACAATTTAAGTTGTATTCTATTATCAGCAGAGGCGTATTTAGAGGTTTTTTTTTTGGAGAAATAATTTTGCGCATTTCTTTGAAAGAAAGTTGTTCAAATTATAAGTTCTTAACACAATAAAAACAAAAATTTAAACTATAATAATATGGTTAGACGATGATATCATACACCTAATAACGTTAACAAATTTTCATCTGGCAGGGTATTGCAGTTATACTCGGTAGCGTACCAAGACCTAAATTTTGGATGGAGGGTTTCTGTAATATATGTATATCTATGAAGTGATGAATACGGAATAATTTAATTAGAAAAAAAACAAAAATTAAACAATAAATTACTTTCCAAAGATTTCTGGTCGGTACGCCACTGGTTATACTGCGTATGAAACATAAAGAACAAAAAGTAAGCGCCGGATCAGTCAAGTGTTCGCGTGGGTAGTTTCACGAGAAATATACGGCCGACCGGAATGACGAGTTATACGACAAAACAACAGCGTAAAATCGGCTATAAACCAAAATTGTGTTAACCAATTTTCTAAATTTTTTAACCACATATGTAAAACTATCTTGTTTAGATTGTATTAAAGTTTCGAGACTTAAACGTAAAAACTAGAGGTTTTATGGAACTGCGTATAATTCAATAATTCAAAAATTTCAAAATTCCATAACTCCCTTAAAAATGATCGAAATCGACTGAAATTTCAGCGGAACAAGGTCCTCCTATATGACATAAATGAATTTCAAGTCGATCGGAGCAACTCGAAAAATTGGCCCGTTTTTTGTTTTCCTCAGAACTTCAAAAATCCCTTCAAATAAAGTACCATCTCGGATCCATTATCTTTCTTTTAAGGTGTTATGCGTTAAAAATGGTGCAGGTTGTCTATAAGAACTTTTGATCACAGAGAAAAAAAAAACATCATTGTAAAACCAATACATTCTTTGCTGACACTCAGAATCTAAAACACAATTGAGTGCGCACAAAACGAATTTCTTCAACCCAGATAAACATTTTTAAGAACTATTATAAACACGCGAGCTATAAATGAAATAGATCGGTGGACGTGTACAATTTTAATAAATAATAATTATTATTATTCATGTTGTGACTGTAGCTCGTATATATAGGTATATTATATCTAAATGTTATTTGCTATAAGTATTGCGATTATAAGAACCGTTTAAACTAATAACAATACATAATTGAAGTCGAGACGAATAACAAGACGTTAACAAAACATAATAATTTTCTCGACAGTTGACCAACATCAGAAATCATATTACCGTCATTGCGATTAGGAAGCCCACACGTATTTTTGGTGAGCGGTCGCAGGCGGATAGAGCAGACTGATGATACTTATTTATAGTGTGGTTTTAGCGGAGAGATAAAAAAAAAAAAAAATTGTTATTTTTTGCTCTAGGAAAACATAAGTTCGATAAGCTTTTCGACGACACAAAATGAGGGCGATCAAAGTAAGTAAAGATGTTATTACTAAGTAACTTGTACCCATCTGCATATTTATTTCCGTCAAAATCATTTGCATACAATTTTACTGACTAATTTTATTTTATTTTAACCTAATCGTTTTTTGAATAACTTTTGTTCTCGACGGTTTGGCAATTTGGTTGAAAATATATTGTATCGTATATGTACATATTGTATCGTAAATAATTTTTTTCTGTCTGTATGAATTGTTGCCGAAAATGCTTTATCGGTAAATTCCACATCCCTCTGATAAAAGCACACCGAAAATTACGGCTACCTACCGCGTTTCTGTTGCGTATTGTTTTTAGATCCTGAAATATTGCGTTTTCCTGCTGCTGTTGGTGGCTATAATAGCGAAAGCCGATCTGGCGCCCGACAAGGACCATCCTGTGACAAGCAGATACGATGCAGATGGAAAACACTTGTTAGTATACGTATAGACGAAGATTCGGTTAAATATTATCGTTTTTTTTTTTAAAATTATTTTTTTATAATGATAGAATATATTAGTTTGAAGATAGATCAAGTATTTTTGAGGACACTCACCAATCTTCGCCTGTATAGTTTTAAAATGACAAAAATGACATCGTTAAACATTATAATATGCATCGTCTGTATACAGTATTCTCTATAAAAGGATCAGGTAGAAAAACGACGAAAAAATAGGAATGAAAATATTTTTTTAACAAAAATATGACAGATTGAAACTTAGCTGGATGTACGAGCATAATATCGTATAATACATAACACGTTGTCTTCGTGCAGTTCTTCTTTCGTGGATATAGATATACACAAATAAGAAAAATTGTCTGAAATACTATTTGATACTATAAATATATAGTAATACAATCAATAATACTACCAAATACGTTTGTACACATACATTATACACATTTCAATTTGTGTCTAGTGAGAATTTTTATAATTTTTTTAACTTGCGAATTTGGTCTCACACAATATAATGTAATTAAACCCAGAATGCTCTCAAATTATGTGAATAGTGTTTTTTTAATGGCACATTGTTTGAGCACTAATTTTTAATATTCTTGAAAACAAAATTAACACTAAAAAAGAACTACCGAGAAAATGTTTATTTTAGTTTTGTTAACTAATTCTTTAATTTCTATTTGTTAAAGTAACTATTTGATAGCAAATAGATATCCATTAGCTAATAAGTTTTGATTTTTATTACACCATGTTTGGAAAAATGATGTGATAGTGTTTGAAAATGACAAAGTTGCGAAAACTTTAATACCACGAACCTGTATAATATTTCAAATAGTATGTTTGGTTTTGTTGAAACGATCAAATTGAAATTATTAACAAGTTATTTTGGTGTGAATAACAAATTAATTACATTTTTCTTTTAATTTAATCATAAGTCAGTTAAAAATCTCATGGATTTTTATTTTATTTTTTTTTCCGTAACAGACCTTATGTATATTAAAATAGTTAAATTACATTACAGGAAGTTAATTTCATAAATTAAAAAACGCTAGTTATTTCACCAAAGCGTATTGAAGTTGAGTTAAATGATTTAAATAATCATTTCTGGGTCTTAAATACAGTATTTTGTTTTGAACCATTAACAAATAACAACAGGAAACTTCACTTATTTTGTTTGACATAATATAGTTTGTAAATTTTTGCAATTTTTCTTTTAGTTATTACTATTTTATAACTTAAATTAGTTTAAATCGTTATACACAGTCAACTGAATATACTTTTAAAGAATGATTACCTGCTTTGTTTTCTAATAGAGTGTTTGTCATTTTCGCAATGAAACATGTTTTGTGACAATCATTTTAGCCATTTTTTTCCCTGAACATCCAAGTTTTAAATTTCAGTGTGGTTTTTATTCATGCTGTGTAATATCTTAGGAGCATTCTTTAAGTTGTGTTGGCTCATGAATAATTGAAGTATGATTCGAATTTTAAACGATTATTACCATATTCGAGCTTTTTATTTTTTATAGAACTTTAAGATTAAATTTGTGTTTTCGTTTTTCAATTATTGTTCATTCATGTTCAATGGCTCGTGTTTTATTTATTTATACAATGGTCATAATATCGATACACATGAATTTCGTTTTTTTTTTTTTTTTTTTTTTTAATGAAATAGTCGTCGAAAACTGAGCAATATGATAAAATGATAAGTTGTAACATATGACCGACTGTCATAATTCATTCTAATTACGAACAAATTTTTTAGAAATTAGAATGGTTGTATTTAGATTTTATTGGTATGTATGACATAACAGGTATATGATTGTAATTAACAATTAACTACGTTTTGCCATTATTAATTAAAAATATGATTTTTCAAGGCACGTGAATAGAGTTTTGAACATAAAGAAGAGTCTTGAAGCGTTACGACGAATCCCGAGTTTGTAAGTTTATTTTTTTTAACCATAATTATATTGTTTTAAGAATAATCATAATAGATTGGTACTTTGATCATACAAGAACTTGGTATATTTGTTTCTATTTTTATTTTTGTCATAATATAGAAAAATACGGTAGGTACTTATTAATTTTGACGAATTCTTTTTTTTTTTTTTTTTTAATTTTAAAACCGACTCGTTAAAAATACTGCAATTATTTTTGTCGTCACTCTCAATCACGTCGTACTGAGCATTTCGGTAATTAATTATATGAAAAGCATATTAACGATTTGTACTTTGTTCATACATATTGTACTATTATAATATACGAGGCAAAATCAACCACACAATATTGTGACGCTAATTGTTCTATGTATTTAGAGATAGTAACTACTCAATAATTGTCCTTTTTACGCACGTTTGCACACCACTATAATTGTTGTTCCAAGTTTTGCGTAATTTATTTAGTATTTTTATTGCTGTAATTGGTCATTTTTATAAATTATAGGTTGAAGAAATTCGTTAAAAAACATACTGGCAAGAAGTCAAAGGGTTCTGGCAAAAACGACAATGACAATAATCCTTTCCCCCCCATCGGACCTGCTCCAATCCCCCCTGCACCAAAAATTACCAATCGTAGACCTCGACCAGCGTCTCAACCTGCCCCTACATTTCCGCTTAAGAAGCCTAATGTAAAGTAGCAGATTTAAGGAACAATAATTCGAATAATGACGATTCTATGTGGAGATATAGAAGAAAAACAAATTAATATATACACATATAAAAATTTTTATAAACAAATGTATTGACTGTAATGTTATGTTTAGTTTTAGTCGTATAATATTATATTGAAAACTTATTATTTAATGATGCGTACATGATAATTAATGTACAGTTTGTGCAACTATGCGCATAAAACATTATCAAACTTTAACACTTTAACACTTAACTTTAACTTTAACGCGCTTTGAAAAATAATATAACATGTACATTTATAACCAATTGTTTTAACGAGTGTATATTATTATGATTTATACATAATTAATTAAAAATTAAAACAAAATTATTGTTGTTAAATATTACTGCTGTCGTTACTGCAGTCAATATCATTATTGATAGCGTGTTGCAAATAACTACAGTCCGACGAATACGATCGTAAAAATATTCACGCCAACGAACATAAAATACGAAATAGCAAAAAAAAGCCACCTATATGGTCTACAAAATAAATTTAACTCTTTGACGAGTATAAGAAATGTAAAATAGACGCATAGTATAATCTATGGTTGATTAAACACGACTCATTTAATTTTTATCTAAACATTGCTGTGTCTTTCGTCACTTGCTTCGTCTTTTAAGCTTTTCCCTTCCAGTCTGTCATCAAAAAATTTGTAAATTTACAAAACTATATCGGCTATTTCATCAAAAATATGAACCAAAACATTTTGGAACTACTTTATCATACCTTTATATAATTAATGAGTTTATTTCTATTTTAATACAACGTTGCAGACAAATGCAGTCTACAAAAAAAAAATTTCGACCGACCAATTATACAGGTGTGAATTGAAAAATTGAAACTTGAAAATAATGTTACTTATGGCCCAGGACGCTTTTATAAAATTGTTTTTAATATAACACGCGTTTCTTCATTTTGTACGTTAACGCGTCGATGATAAATCGATGTATGATTATAATGATTGACGTCTGCATGAAGACGCGCGTTGTTACAGATTTAAGTCGAACTGTAATATAATATTATTAATACGCTGCACGATGAAAAAATTATGAATAATAATTACCTAAGATTAATTTTAAATGACACAATTATTATGCATACGTCTTACTGTATACGTGTTGAAACCAATATTATACATTGTATTGTAATCAACGGTTATAATTATTTTCGTTTGTAATTATTATATTATTAACATGGAAATAATGTACCTAAGCATTATCACGCGGTTTTGACATTAATAAAAATTATTATTTCAGTACTTAAGTTTAATATTAGGTAAGTATACCGCGAGTAAGACTGAGGAGCATTTAGCAAAATATGCAGTATAGGTAATAAAATAATGATGGTTTACAGCGGTCAACAATTATTATCGTTTACAGAACATTTTTAAACACTAATTATTGCTTGATTCACGCAGAAATATTTGAAAACGCGTAAATTTTGTTGTTTTGAGTAGGATAAAAAAAAAAAAAAAAGGATAACGTGCTTATATATTATAATTACCTAACAATATTGTCTTTAAAAATTATTGCAGTATAATCACACGCTTATTATATGAATATAGCTACGTGTTTTTAAAACTATTAATGTAAAATAATTAGCTTATTCACCCTAACACATTCCATACGAAATTTAACTAAGGCCATTTATCTGTTTGACTGCGCTGTCGCATATTCAGATTATTATTATCATCATTTTTTAACTGTGCACGTCACTGTTTCTTTTTGAATAAAATCACTTAGATACAATAATTACTGTAAGTATACACCAACAATCAATCATACAGCTGGTATGTCATAATAGTTATGGTTATTTGTAAACGCAAAATTCACGATCCACGCCGAGAACTATATTATTAAAGCAGAAGTAAAGTGTAAAAAAAAAAAAAAAATAATAATAATAATCGACAATGCACGTTGGTTCGAAAGCTGAACCCAGCTTGACATTTTATATTTAATTTGTAAACACTGATTTTGTTGCTATTCGAATTGTTGCTTACGAAAATAACGATTCCGAGCAGCACTCATTTTATACTAATACAAGAATATATTAATTTGGTCGTTACAATTTCAAAAGTAGGTATACCTACTATTTGTGTATCATACAAAAACGATAAAACAACAATTTTTAATTCGTAGGTATTAAATATACGACTAGGTTTTTTTTTTAGGATAATTTTGTAATTTCAGCAGAGAAAATCAATTAAACTATTGGGGAAAATTAATTTTCTAATGTTAGGGTCTATTCTCATAAGAAGATTAATAATAGTGGGTTCAAAAAATTCTGAAATTTTTTATTTTGGCAGAAATAAAAATTATTATAGCCCATCAAATAAATTAAAAACCACCGAGTAATTGATACTATTTGGGATTTCATATATTATTTGATTTTATAATCGCTGAACGGCCATTTGGGGCGGCTAACTATTGTAGTTAGCATATTTAATAATACATGAAAATAAAACGTCCTACGTGTTTTCTTTTTTACCAATCATTCTTTTTGCACCAACATTTTGTTTCGTTTTTAAATTATACATAACTCGCAAACCTTTTATTGAACGTCAATTTTCCAAACTATCCGGTTCCTGACAAAAATATCAAAGGTTTTAATTATTTTTTTATATTATTTCCATGATTTTGTTTCATATGGTGCATTAACAGTTATAAACAAAAAAATGTGCTACAAAAATAAATAAAATTCATACATACTTGTACACTCATATTATTTCTTTTTATTTAGTTTTTTTACATTTTTGTTTGTAAGTACAAAGTTTTTACGGCCTTAAGATGACACTGACAGTAGTATGATATATATTAGTATACTTTGCACCACGATTGAATATCTAAGTCATTCTAATGGATTTTTGTGAAAAAATGTCATTATTCTTAACTATCTAGTATCTAACGATATCAACTGTATATTTTTATCTCAAGTATATTTAAAGTCACAGTGTTTGTTTAAAGTTAAAAAAACATGAATTTTAGTGCTGTTGCGTGCTCCAATCTGGACCTCGCAACGGGGTCATTACTATTAAATAATAACGCCCTAAGTTTGTGTGTCGGCTTAGTATCCTCATTTTACGGCAGGTACCTAATATATGTAGTTTTACACATAAGTAGATAACAATATAAAGTTTAATTCTATTTAAATGCAATTGTTTAGCACCAGATTGTGCAGGGTAATTCTGTTTACTAATTTAATAAATTAAAAAAAAAAAATCCCGATGTATTCTACCAATGGATCATACCTAAGTAAAGTTACTTATTTTACCAACTATCATAACTATTAGTATCTACTTACATAAAGAATGATTTTAACGGTAAAATAGTTCCGTGGATTTGTGTCGTGAAAAAACCGTTCAATTAAATTAATTTTATTCGACTTTCGTCTATATAATTTTACGTTTAGTGAACTAAAATACTGAATCCTTTGTAGGATTATTCAGAGGGTAATTTTTTCCACTCATCCGTTGAATCGTTTTTTTTTTTTCACTTTTTCTTATGATATTATTTATTATATAATATTATTTATCATTTCAATCCAAATCGTATTTAAGTTTCAATGCCTCTCACTTATTAGCGGACGAATGATACAAAAATGATTATAAAAACGTAATCATCGGCTGAACGCGGTGTAAGGCTAACGTATCAAAAATAGTTATCAACTTGGAAATAATTTTAAATAATCTTGGAAGTAAAAAAAGTTCAAAATTCAAAAAATTACTTTAAGATTGCCTATACAGAAACCACTTAAAAACGATCGCTATCTATCTCGTCCTAGATGTTATGATGTCTATATGCGTACCTGAGTTCTAACGTATATAATTAATGAATGAATCAATCAACACGAAACTCTGTTTTTACTTTTACTGTTTTAACTAGTCGGGATGTCGGGTTTAGGATTATTTATGATGGATATGAAGTGAGCCGTCAAATAACCTTGGCCGACAAACAATAACCAAACGAGCTGCAGACAATATTGCTTCGAGGCATAAAGTGTGC
Source organism: Hormaphis cornu (assembly GCA_017140985.1). Lineage (NCBI taxonomy): Eukaryota > Metazoa > Arthropoda > Insecta > Hemiptera > Hormaphididae > Hormaphis > Hormaphis cornu. The sequence continues at coordinate 13,329,673 of CM029365.1, read as the reverse complement.
CGAGTGAGTGCCTTATATTCGTCGCATTTTATTTTGATGACAAGATATGCCTAATATTGTTGTCAATAACAATTTTTTTACAATTTTATTTCCATGATATACATAACGCGGGGAATTTTTGACAAAATGGATTTAAGTTTATGTATAATCACTAAAATTAAATGCTAAAAGTATTAAATAATAATAACTACCTAAGCATGTAACGCATTAAAAAAAATAACATTGCAATGTATAACAAAAGTGTACAGGATCAGTTTGTGTATAGTCGTTTGGACTTACGTTAATCAACTGCAAAAATAACGTTTCTAAGCAAAACTCGGTTTACTATAAAAATATATGTTTCGGTCGTTACCAGTTACGTATATATGCAAATACTGTACAACGATATTGTTTTTTTTATATAATAGCATTGTTATTGTTATTGTTTTTTATTAAAATTAATTATTTGACTGTAGAAAAAATTAGTTTAACAATGATTGTTGGTATGTAGAATTATCAGATAAAATTATAATTTTCTACTATTAAAATTCATTAAAAAACGGGTTTGATTGATTATTATATGGCCAACATGATTAGAAAGATCTAATTAAAACAGCACCGGAAAATTATTTTAAACCTATCATAAAAAAAACCATAAAAAAATATAAAAAAACCATTGAATTGGTAATCAAATTCTTTATTAATGCATGACCAAATAAAACACGAAAATACATACACACACTAATTTGAGGAATTAACTGTTTCAAAACAAATTGAACAAAATATTGATGGTGCAGGTTGTCCTACCAATAGATCACACATATAATTTAAAAAAAACTATTGAACAAAAAAATAGAGACGATTGAATTGCAATGATTGTTTAAATTATTCTAAGATCAAAAACTATTTTTAACGTCCAAAACGTATCTTTGGTTTGGACACATAGGCGCGATTGTGGCTAGGAGGGCTTAGTCCCGACAGTGTTTGTTTTGCTCTCCCAAATCGTTTAATGGCAAATTGTATGCATTATAGAAAACTGGAACTGTTTGAAACAATTATTTTTAAACCTGAAAAAAATTTCTAAAAAATTCATCATTTTTTTATTCGGCTTAAGGTGATTTTAGAGGGTGTGGGTATGAAGCCGTTGTGGACTTGTTAAACTTTAAACTTTAGTTTATGGGTAAACGCTATATTTTAAATTAAATTTTTCGACCAAAAATAGAAGTACCTATTTGTAGTTTATAGTAAATTAAACAAATCACTCTGACAAAAACTTTAACCCATTAACTTTTATTTAAGTAAATACGTACCTACACATAATATTTTGATAATAACGTTACCGTTATCAGTGTTGTGTAACACCAACAGTTGTACTCCGCTCTAGTATAATAATATTAGAGTTGGTAACAAAATGGTTTCGCAACAAACGAGGCTATAAACGAAACAAGCTTTCCCAATTTCTAACGTTTATTTATACACATAGTCGATTATAAACGATTTATCAATCACTCGCCTAAAAATGTACGTTTTTGTTGACCATTTGAGATCAGCTTATTATTTCGGTAAACGATTGTAGTCAGGTGCCTACTATCTATAAAATAGGTTAGGTGAGAAATGAGTTATATGGTTAAATAAAGTTATATGGTAGTGAATTATTCAAATGATTGTGCAATAACGTTTTTATTTTCCCGCACAAATAATACAAGACTCCTACGCACGATTCAATTATTTAAATGATTATTGTGTAGGTACAACGATGTTACGGTTAAGTGAGTGAAACTTTAGTCTTTATACTATTGTCTGTATACAAAATTGTTTGTATACATACATATTTCACGCTAAGAAATGTATTATATTACGGTTAATTTATAGGCGTTCTTGACTTTTTAGTTCATTAAGTGCTTTGTGACTAAAGTAAGTGCTCGTTTACTGTGTTATTCGTGTCCCGAGAGGAATTTCAAAATATGTTTCGCGCCGGCGTTGTGTGAGAATTTCGGAACGTCGTGATCTTGAGACGGTACTTATAGTTTGAAGCATTTTTAAATATTTTTAATATTTTTGAAATAATAATACGAAATTCAAATTTTCGCAGTACCTACCATGTAATTTCGTAAGACCTATATAATTTTCAATTTAGAATCTTTAAACGTAAGTTCGATCTAAACGTTATATAAAACACTAGGTTCAAAAATGTTTAAATCAAAATAATCATTATGAACGTTTTGACATTGACAATGTTTCGTAATATTATTTTTTGGAGTTACCTCGTTTAAAAAAATTAATCAATCGATTGAAATTCATACGAATTATCGGACGATTGAAGTTTAAGTATTTTAATTATTAATTAATCAATTAATAGTGAATTTTCAAAACGATTCATTTCTTTACGAGTCAAGTGTAAAGTTTTTAAATTTACAACGATTACGTAGCTCTCACTTCGATCGTATAATATTAAATAGTTCGAATTTTTAACCCACTCAAATTAGTGTTCAACTTTACTACATAGTGACATATTTTATTAATATTTTTTTTTAGTCATAAAATATTTCACGCAATGTTTTGTCGAAACATTTCAAAATTTTATATTTTATGAAAACACTAGCCACTATAGATGTATCCGTTATGGAGTTTATTCCAATTGGTCAGGCCAATATTCAGTACTCGGATCAATATTAAAGCGCGGTAAAAAATACGGTCCCCAGAATAGACACCCTGAAACCACCTCCCCCCCCCCCACAACCATAAATGGCGTTCCTGGTTTGAGTGCTGCACACGCGGCGCAAGGTACCGCAAAATATAGAAATATACATAGTAATATACACACTTGGAAGTGGTTCCCAATTGGTGGTCCGAGGGCCCCCCCCCTCCCTAGGCGTCCTCCGTCGTGTAGCGATTTAAAAGGCAATATTTTTTTATATAAAATTAAATCGAATAAAAAGTCTGATAAATCGTGTTTATTACGATTGATAAAATTAAAACAACAGTTGTATTTTTTTTTTCATCGACGAGCGTGTTCGTCGATAGGTTTAATTTTAATCGAACGTGTACAATATATGTAATATCATATTAGTTGCAGTTTTTGTACGACGGGAGCCGCGGGCGCGTAATATTTTTTTTAAACAGTCCTTAAACGGTCCTTCTCTCCTGAAACGTCTGCTGTAATGAACAGTATAGATGCTGTCTGTATGCGAGCGCATGTGTCATTATAATGTACGTACGTATTATTATCATCATCGTAATTTTAGTGCACATACGTTTATGATTACGTAAAGTTAAATTTAACAAAACTAAAAAATAAAACTCGCGCTGTCGTCTCGCGCCTGTGCACCTCTCACCATCGTTAGGTCGCCTCTCTCTCTCTCTCTAACTTTATTTCTAAAACAACATATCAGTCTCACTATATTCACCTGCGGTCCATCCGTAACACAATAATATATGATACGTACAGAGGGCGTTTCACCGTGCGAGTGCCAGCTGGGCATAAACTTTTTATCCATTCAAATATTTACAAAATGTGTTTTTGAAAAATTATAATTAGGTACTGTTATTTCAACGAGCCACGTTAAAAATATATTATGTCGTTGACGCATTTGTTTTGACGACAAAAATTTTGTTTTTTCAGAACTACCGAAACGCCTGTTTTGTTATATTTTTCTTAAAATGTTCGTGCCCAAAACTTTCGTACGCGCAGACAAAATTCGACGAGTTATTAACTATTTTCAAGAATTTGAGTATACCTACAGTTAATATACGGGCTTACGACGATATTAAAAAAAAAATTTTAAAAAGAATTTTCGTAGCCAGCCGATTTCAAAATCGAAATTTTGCATTCCAAGTTCATTCGCGCTGGTTTGAGTTTTCTAGTTTTGTAGTCTATAAATATACAATCCACACGTATTCTCTCCACTCGATCTACCGTCGGCCAACTTTTTAAAATCGATCTTTTCTCCGAAGTGATTATTAAATTTGACCTCACCGTTGAGAATTGAAGAATTTCATGATTTAACAAATCAAAAAAAAAAACAAACAAACAACCCCCCTTCCCCCCCCCGAACGTCAGGTGCGATTCTGCTGAATCGAACCAAAAATTAGTCGATTATCGTTTCGTTTGTGTAGGAGGAACTCGGCGAACGCGCTCCGGCCGAAAGCGTACGATCCGATCTCTATCGGATACACATTATGTTCCCCCTTAGTTCGAACTATTTGTAAATACTAACCTATTTGGACCTGTACATTTAGCACGGTTCAGAAAAAGTAGGCTTGCGCGTGTTGGATTTTTCCAAAAATAATTTTTTTTTTTAGCTGTTGTCGTCCTCGGCCACACACTGTACTGTACCTACTGTACAATATGCCCCCCTCGTCCGAAAGTAACCGCTATAACACCGCGGTGTGTGGTATTTACGCCAAGGCGGTTACCACCTACTTTTGAAAAGCGTTCGACGCGGACGCACGTACCCAAGTAGTGTAAGTGGACGGCATTCGAACGCGTTCTGCGGAAGAGGGGTTCGGCGCGCGGCCGAAAGGACTTGTTACACCGTAGGTAGGGAAACGTCGTCACCGCCGCGGCAATTACCGCGTCATCTCCTCGACGAGGTGCCCTCCGGAGTCTCTGGAGAACGGCACTCGCCCCGCTGACGCGTTCACGGACGCAATCACCCACCAACTCGAGCGCCGGTCCTCTCCGTCTTCGTCGCGCGCATACTGAAGCTGCACGCGTCGTGCGTTCACCACACGGTTCGACACCCCGGGTGAGTATGTGTTGTACACCTATGCATTACGTGCGTTTGGAGTTTTTTTTTTCTCGGTTTTTTGACAGTGTCGCTTGTTTTTCCGCGAAACACTTTTTCGGGCAGTAAGTAATAGTAAATTTTCTGATGTATACACACCTGTAGACATGATGATACGGCCGGTGCTTATTGTTGCTTGTTGTTGTTGAAATTTCGCTCTAAACTTTTTGAGTTGTACGACCGCGAAAACAGAAAAAACGAACAACTATTTGAAAATTTTTCAGTTTTTCAGCGCGGTGTGGACGCTTTCGTGTGGAGGTAGGAGTGCTGTGATCTTTACGCTGAACACCACGGAACGGTCGGATGTTTTCGGGTGTAAAGAATATGGTGTGGTATCTTGTTCGAAACTTTTTTTTAAGATATATATTTTTTTCAACACGGACGGTCCGATTGAAAAATGTCGTGGCGCGAAAAATTGGAAAGTATAACGCACAAAATAAAGTAACGTACCGTTGTATGAGGAAAAAACAAAAAAAAAAAAAGAACGAAAGGAAGAAAAGAATGGGAGTAAATTTGATGACTTTTTTTTTTTTAACAGGATAGACTTCGAGTTCGATCAGTTTTTTCGAAAACGACGATTTATTTTCAGATATTAAATAAATACGTTTGACCCACAACTTTCAAACCAGTGACCCACCCAAAGCGCACTAGTCGCCACTCCGTCAAACTACGCGACCTAAGAGGGTGATTCCGACTTTTATTTTAGTTTGGTTTTTGTATTTTTTTACACGTTCAAAAGGGGCGTTTTGTTTCGGTATTTCGCTCGTATGTTAGGTACGTCGAGGTTACAGCGGTCACGGGAGAGAGATTTCGTTGTTTTTTTTTTTTGTTTTTTCGATTTTTGCGCGCCAACAACGCAGTTACGTATACGAATCGCGAGTTTGTCGTACATGGTTTTCAAGATCCTTTTTGAAATAACCGCCGACAACCGTCGACCGTATTTTCGATACAATCTAATCCTGCACGTTCGTCATTAATTTACACGCGTTCGAGGAAAAGTCATTCGGTAACGTAGGTAACGTTTCAAGTTCGGTTTGTCGAGTGTTGTGGCTCCTGTAGACTCTATATATGAGAACGGTGAACGGTGAACTGCGATTTGTGGCACGAACAACTTGTACACCAATGTATTATTATTATTTATCACTACAAGTGCTAACGTAAAAGCAGAAGCTGTAGTTACCGGTTTGATTTTTAAATAGAGAGTATGGAATGTAGAGAACATTTCGTTTAGAAGTTATTTGTATTAATTGATGCTTTCACGGCGGTAAATTGGTTCCACTCGAAAAGTACGTAATAATAATAATAATAATAATATTATGATTTAATAAATCGTCATAATATGTTGGATAGAGCGACATGGACCGTGTTAACACGTCAAATTGTTATATTATAGCAATTGGTGCAGAATTAAACGAAATTAAAATAAAATTATAGAGTATGCGGATGCACATTATTTAAGAAAAAATTTAACATTCAATACACTCATAATACGAATGACGGCAACTATTATTATGAGTAACATGCCAGCAGCTTTTAAAATAATCCAATATTTCCTAATTGACTGCCGTTTAAGTCACCGCGTACACTATTATTGGTACCTAAATACCGCACAGTGCGTGCATGAACCATAGCTGTTTTTTATTACACAATATTCATATGTAAATTATAATTTATTATGTACTACGATTGACTTTTGTTTCGCGCATAAAATATCATAAAAAAAGAGGACATGCCATAAATGCCTAAAGGTGGGTGACAAAGAACAGTATAACACTGCAAAATTGATTATAACAACAATATTATTTCCTTTTGGCTATTATCGGACGTAAATTACCGGACTTTAATAATTAAAGTTATTTTCTTCTTTGTTTTGTGTCAACCATACGTACTAACCAGACGTGACTGTTTCATACTCAGGATATCGTTTTTATTTTATTTTTTATTTACTGTATATTGTATACGTATATTATTATATTTTTTATACATAATATATATTATTTTCTTAACTAAAACAAGTTTAGTTACTACCATACAATTATTAATTTAACATATAGTTAATATCAAATATCTTACAAAAAAAGGTGCAGTATTTCGTTTTGAATTTCATAGTTTCTCAAATGCATAGGTCACACATCCTGCACGTTGGAAAAACATTATTTTTATGAATATATTCATGTTGACCAATTTTCTAAATTTTCTAACTATTTTTGTAAAACTATCTTGTTTATATTGTATTAAAGTTTTGAGACTTAAATATAAAACTAGAGGTTTTATGAAATAATAAAAGTTCCACAACTCCCTTAAAAATGATCAAAATCGATTAAAATTTCAACATTAAACTCGGTTACTAAACTCTTTTTGATGACATACATAAATGTCAAGTTAAACGGAATTTCTTTCAAAACTTTGACCGTTTTTTGCTCATAACTCCAAAGACAATCAAAATTTCAAAAAACGCTTCATAGTTCATTTAAAGTACCATCTCGGATCAATTACACATCTTTTGATGTATCATACGATAAAATTGGAGCATTTTTTTTACTTGAAATAGTGATCACATAAAAACAAAATCTAAATCGACGTGTAAAAAAACACGTTTCCCGTAATTATTTGTCCAGCCCATAAGCGAAATACACGGCCGCCCGAAATAACAAAAATTTCAAAGTTCCATAACTCCCTAAAAAATAATTGAAATCGATTGAAATTTCAGCGGTACATTCATAAAATCCTTCTTAATGACGTATATATATTTCAAGTCAAACGGAGCAGTTTTGAAAATTGGGCCGTTTTCGTTTGTTCCTCAGAATTTTTTTTTTATTTTAGAAAGAGAAAAGTAGGTAGGTACTATTAATTACCAATTCGTCAAATATGGAACTAATCCCAGTATAATAATTGCTAAATGGCCCTTTTTTTTTTTAGAAAAACCAACTTAATATGTTTATGGTATTTAAAAGTTATCACAATTATAAATTTATTATGTTCATTAAACTAATTTCAGTTGAACTAATCAGTGAGCAGCTTTCTTGCAAACAGTTTCTCCGAAATTAACCATTTCAGTGCCTAACAATGTTTATGAGTTGCGCTATTTCTAATTTGATTTAATTGCATAAATGTTTAATGAAGATAAATTGTTTTATTATTAATAATTTTATTTCTACAACTCGTTTTACGTAAGTTGTTCATAGTTATTTTGCTTAAACATTTACAAACAACTAATACAATTAACTGCACTAATGATATATTTAAATATGTTTCGTCGTATACAATCGGTTTGAAAGTCGCAATTATAGGTGCGTCCGCTTACATAAAAGTTATTTAAGAAATTTCAAAGGGCATCAACTTTTGTTGATCAAAAAATAATAACAATATTTTAAAACAATAGGTGATTATAAAATCAAGATCGATAATCATTAAGTACCTGATTATATTATATTATAGCTGATAGATACCAAATTAGTAAATTAGAATAAACACGCGATCAAGTAATAACTAGATTTTAAAATCAAACAACTTGATCCACATGATTTTGTTGAGTAACGATAATTTGAAATAGAACCGAAACATATTTTATATTTTTAAAATCACATTTGACGGTTTGGCAGTTTTTACAAAATCTTTAGAACGCAAAATAATCATTTATACCAAATAAGCATTAAATACTCGATAAAATGTTTGATAATTGTAAATAATTAAAATATGATACTTCAACAATTTGATGGAAAAGGTGAAAACTGTATATTTGTCGAACATCCAGTATTGATACACCAATTTTTCCTACTTAAGAACTACATTTATGTTTTCTTAATGTTATGCAAAAGAAATAATTATTTAGTTATTTTATTAACAAGAAGTAGGAATAAAAATAATCGTATTTAATTATTATTAATTTATTTCATTGCGGCATCGATAAGTACACTTAATCATCTATGTAAAATTTATGCAAATTATAGAAAATACTTGCTCTTTAGTTCAGATATCTGTGTTAGTTTGATTTTAAATTTAACTCAATATTTAGTTAAATAAAGTGCAGACATCGTTATTTTTTTTAAACTATAAATGAACGATATTTATATTTAATAAAAATATCGATTGAAGTTATCTTGTGCAAAAAAAAAAAAAAAATAGGAATCATTATTATTGCTATTAAAAAAAAACACTGTGTGGATTATCTTATATAATGAATAATATAAAACACAAGCGTTTGTTTGAGTTACGACTCTTTGAAATAACAATGATTTTAATTTTATGCATACGAATGAACGAGTATGTATTAGGTGTACCTACTATTTTTTCATAGTATCTTCATTATACGATCTGACACTGCAGTGTGTGTTTAACTTTGAAAGTACTAAAATAATATGATAAAATATTGTATTTTATGACCATTTGTTCGGTCGAATCGTATAATGTCAAATCATTTTGTCTTTACATAAGCGAACAAGAAATCAAAAGTTGGATTAACGTTGTCGTAAAAACAAAACCGTACATTTAACGTACCTATTTATAACATAATAATTGGGTTGCCAGTAGTTTTGAAATTGTTTTTTTTTTTATAGATTTTCATTATGCAACAGACGACGTGTTGCGCGACTCGCACAAAAGTTCGGTACACTCATAATACACATTCTAACAGAACATTAGATACGTAGATATCGTGCTGATTATTACTAACCCACACTTGGGAAATAAGATTTATTCAGCAGTTTTTACGAATAAAATACCTTTGAAGCAATTAAAAAAGTTCAGTTCACGAGATTTTGTTCCGTGGTTTGTAACCGCGCGTATAGGTAGGTACTTAAATTTATGTTTAGTTCTCTGCTGATGCAGCACTAATTATAGGCTTATTGTGAATGCAGTTTTCGTTTTAGATCTGTGATTCTCGGTTACAACACAGAATCGTCTTATTTTCATTATATTATCGTTGGCTATGGTTATTATCATTTAATTAGCCGAACTGCCCAAACTCAACGTCTTGAGATGGCCGCCACGGTTTGTGTAATAATTATATCGGTAAGAAACTAAGTTCTTCGAGCTTAAGCAACAACCGCGATGCAGTTACCGTGTCATTCATAGTGCAACGTTGATTTAGTACGTAAAAATTACAACGCAACAAAAGTACGCGGCATAAAAGAAATTCACACGTCATGATCTCGGAAGCTTGAAATATGTTTAAACTATCATAATTTATAACGATGCACTTATTTTCATTCTTAAATGTGCAGCGTCGGATATAATATTATATCGCTGCGATTCAGCGTATCGTTTAGCATCTCGTATTTCACTAACTACTAATTATTACCTACCATGTAATATTTTTTTTTTATATGATTTGCGGTGTTTAAAACACGTTCGATTAGGTTTTCACTATTTTACGAGCCGTTCGAAATGATAAATTATTTTTACCGATTCGTGTAAAAATTGATAGTACCTACTGTATAGTGATTATATAGAGATGAAATGACATATTATATAGTGGCCAATATTTTTGAACGTTAACTAGTATATGCATTTCACATGCGTTTCTGAACATTTTGAGTTTTAGGTGTAGGTATTACAGCGAAAACTCCGTTTTAATTAAGACGTATATAATATAACGCGTTATCAAGACAATCAATTAAAAAAGAAAAAATGAGTACAAAATACAAATGTAAATGTACAGGTATTTAGCATTTAGTTATAGAAGGAGTAGGTTAAATGAATTCGTTCAGTTCACGATGTAGGTAAAACTTACATCGGATAAAATCAAGTAGATATCATTTAAATTTAAACTAATGGTATAAAAAATAAAAAATAATTACTTCAAAATACATGCATGCCAAGAAAGTTGTTACACGAATAGGTGAACATAGTAAACATACTTAATAATATTTGTAATTTGTGTTGGCGATCACATCACATATGTCATGCTATTACCAAAACCAATTATGACGAACGACTGATTGTCAGTTTTTGTGATGAGATAGTACAATTCATTCGTTACTTTTTATAATATTTTATTTGTAAAAACGGTATTATTTAAAACAAAAACGATAAAATATTGTACTCCGGAATGAGTTTTACATTACATTTGAAAGGGGGAACTGTTGTTCAAGGCAATATCTAAAACGCGTCTTACAATCGCGATTAATATAGCACAAATAATAATACATTTTTTAAAGTGATTATGACAAATCGCTCTATGAACATATGAAATATATTTGTAATGTTTTTGTCAGGTTTTCTTGTTTTCGCGTTGAAGTCAATAATTACACGATTTAATAGTGATTAGTGTTCCTATACAACTATAATAATCAATCCTATACAAAAACCATAACAAAACAATATTAAATTATTTAAATATTGTTTTATCTTATTAAATTGTCAGAACTCTTTGCGTTTTGACATATATATATACATAGAAAACATTGTTTGTATTGTAGTATTATTATAGCTTAACAAAATACATTATGTATAAAGCCAATGGTGCTTTAACCGACGGTAATTTTATTCGAAACACATCTAAACATTTACCCAGAATATTTGTTAACGTTACGTACCAGCATCGATTTCGTGATGCAAGAAATAACTTGTTTCGGGCATAACTTTGACGCATTTCAAATGAATCAGTGCGATTACACCACGTGCGGGTTATCATGGTAATGTTAGGTACCGCATTTAATGTACCTTCATTATTACTTTGAACAATATTGACATCGTTCGTGATTAATTTTAGGCGATTCGGTTTAATCTGTGAGTAAAAAATGATCTCGAAATAATTCCGAGTAACACGTCGTACAAAATGATGTACGTAGTAATTTATTGTTTGATTAATAAACGTTGATTTTTCGTTATGATAAATACTATTAAAATTTAATAATCATATTTTGTTAACAGACAGTACCCAAAAAAAAAAAAAAAAGGTACTCAAAAGGTGCTCAATTATCAGTATTTTCCGGTGAAAATTTGTATTTTTGATGGAAAGTTTTTTTTAAAAAAAATCTATAACCATAAGTTATATTATAGAGTTTTAACAGACCAAAACCAGCACTGACACATTTATTTACTATTTTTCTACATCAAGTTGTGCGTATTTTCAAATAATAATATTTATTTTTCCCGAACACTTTTGCGGGTAGAAGAATTGTTCCGATATTTATATACGATCCTTCCAATGATATGAAACCGATGAAATAACTGGATAAAACTGGTGTACTTTTTTAAGAAAGCTTATTTCTTAGTAATTATGATCTCGAATTGAATAAAACTTAATTTCTCAAAGTTCTTCGATTAAATGAATTGCTTGAAATTTTTAAACAACTAAACAACGATAGAAATGGTAAAATAACTGCATTAAAAAAAAATAAATAAATAAATAAATTTAGGTAGCCCATTTTTAAATGGGATACAGTAATTTAAAATTTTTGAATATTTGTTTTTATAATCTTAAGTTATAAACATTTTAACGACGCTTATATTTCGTTACTTTGTTTTAAAAATAACTCGAATACTACAAAAATTTTTCAAAATAATTAAATTATTTACATAGGTGGCGTTATTGTGATTTAAACGAGAAAAAAATCATTGATAGAGATCAAGCTATAATAGTGCAATAGGTAATACATTTATTCACTAAAATTGCTAAAAATATTTTTTTTCGTAAGCTATGTGATATTTTTCATTATCCCCTTCTCGTTTTTTTTTTTTTTTTAAACACTCAAAATCTATTTTCATAGATATTCGTTTTAACACTAATTTCAAAGATACATAAATGTAATAACGATTCAATACGTTTTTACATTAGATTTCAAAACAGTGCCTTAAATTTGAAAATTTAAGAATTTACACGAAATTAAGTTGAAAGTTTCATATTTTTGAAAACGCATAAAATTTAAATTATTCATACCGATAGTACAATTTTTTATCATTTAATATTTTCTGTGTCTTCCAGTAAATTAGCTGTATAAATCATTGTCAGTTATTGATTATTCGTGTTTGTTTTTCAACAGTTCTCAAAGTATTTTGTATTTTATTGTGTAATTAATTTAAATAACGAATAAATAGATCAAATCATGCTCTATGTCATCATGTCAACACAATATGTCAACTGTTACTATGAACTGTTTACTTTTTCAGCGGTTTGAATGGATAATCGCAATAACAACAAATAATTTACAATTTATTTTTCTTCAAACCATTAATTAGTGTGTTTATTTTATTTGTTAACTTGTGTATACGATACTCCAATTCTTTGTTATTTGTATCGAATCATAAATATTGTTTTAAAGTTTCTAAAATTTTCAACTCAATTCGTGCTGCGTTAAAAGAAGTGTTATTTTGAAACCGTACGATAGCTATTATACAGTCGTACTTGAACGCATAAAAAAAGTACATATATATTTTAGCATTATTAGTTTTTGTTGGTAAAATTTATTGTGTATTCTGATGAAATTTAAATATTGGATACGTCATACCTACTCTAAAAATTTAAAATGATCAATCTCATCTTGAAGTATTATGCCCAGTCTCGACGGGCATTTTAAAATAAATAAATTAAATAAACAATACACTACCGCCGTGAACGTACGTGATGCAGGTATTTAAAAAATAATATCGTTTTGTATACTCAGTGTTGATGTCACAATGCGTTGATAATGACTAGTCCAAATATAAGGTAGTTATTTTTTAAGTATATTTACATAATGGGATTTTAACAATGATCGTGTTGAAAGTGCAACCGTGTTGGATACAGACTGTGCCAATTGAATTAACAAACTTTCATTTTCATTATTTATATTTGTAAGTGGTACAGATAACTATAACTGATTAACTTTACGATACATCTTTCGTAACCTAAAAAATAAAATTAATAGAATAAAAATTAAAAATTGATAAATTTTGAAATGTATTTATTTTATTTTTGTTTAAAACGGCTTTTGATTAAAATAATTTTTGTTCAGCGAAACGAATGCGATGGGTATAAACGTATTATATTTTTAATAGTCTTAAAAAGGTGGAACTTTCAGGTAAAACGGAATTAAACGATTCATCTGAGTATACCATGTCTACCTATACATTTATACATAATAACACAATGATTGAACAGAAAACTAGAACAAAGACAACTTTTTCAGCGAAGTATCAAAAGATTTAGTTAGGCGGGCAGATCAATTACCAGATCATGAGTTTTCAATGACACGTTTTAAAATGATCATTAATTATTTTAGATTTAATAACGTAGCATTAGTATTAAAATGTCCTGAAATAAAATGACGCATTTATTGTTGAACACAAGTAATAGGTAATTAGCAGCTACTTATTGTTTTACATTTGCGTTCGAAAAAGCGATATAATTTAAAACTCATCCGACTGTCAGAACTCAAACTGATTGATTACAAAAAAGAGTTGGTTAATATGATCGGATAAGTTTTTTTTATGAAAGACACAAATAATTGCTTTTCCATTATAATGTTTACGCATCATTAATATACCGTGTTTATAATTCGTTCTTGACAACAAAACTCACGATATGTTTTCATAATATTCCTTTTTCAAGTAAGCGCGCTTATATACTGCGGTAGTGTACCTAACTACCAATTGTAACAATTTTCTGAATTCCAATAAGACAGCGAAAACTAATCACTTTTAAAAAAACCAAAATGAACGGTGTTATTTTCACGTGATTTATCTATGTAAATATTTAATAACAAGTCAAAATACTATTTTATACACAATACATCGCAAGCATCGATTTGTAACGGCGAACAATATTTTGTCTTTAAGATCGGCGTACAAAACAAATGCGATTCCAATCGTGGAGTTCGATAATCAATACAGGTTTAAATTTTTTTTTTGAATATGGTATGGAAGCACGCGTACTGAATTTTTTTTTTAAATAGTTTTTTGACTTGTATTGTAAGTAGATTGCTGATCAGATAACTGAACGATTATCATCATCCGAAACCGGACGTATATATCCAATAAACGACAGTGAATCAAAACCAACAATACAATGTCATAGAAATCAATGCAGTTCATATGAATGGAAAACCTCAGTAGGTAGTTTAAAACCTTTATTTTTTTAATAATGTTTACAACGTGAGCGCGTTACATACGCGTTTTTGATCTAAAAAAACACGTACCTACAAATATTTAATTACACTTGTTACTCTAATGATTGATTCTGCGCCATCATCTATCTACATAATAACGAAATGAATAATTTAAACGAGATCGGTAGAAAGTCATTACTTTTACGAACGATAAACATTTAAAAATATGAAATTTAAATAAGTCTGCAAAAAACTAGCAACTGTGTCAATATTTATGATCTAAAAGTAGAAAACATAACCATCCGGAACGAAAATTCAGCTTTAACAGTTATAATATAGTGCATAATATCATACGAATGTTTTTCCCTTTTTACAGATATTTTGAACATTGAGGCTGTATAAAAATCAGTTTTTGTACAGCTGCTATCTATTACTACATATTTCTATGATCACTGCTTACGAAAAAAATCGACCCTTAACTATGTATCGTTATAAAGCTATTGTTTTGAGAAATAACCAACTTCGAAGTTCTAGGATAAATCGAATGGGCTAACACGTGAACTAATATAGACAAAGATGAAGTTGCTTTATATTTTAACCATAAAATATTAATATATACCTACAGCTATAGTGTTAGCTCGAAACAACGGAATCGAGATCCGAACGGTTAATAAGCTCGGCTAACAAAGGAGGAACTAGTTTTGTGTTCAGCTTTTAGTAAATTTATAATATAATTTATAGAAAAAGTCGACTCTTAACTTCACTTATACGGACTTGACTTTTTGACTCAACTGTATACGAGTCTTGTATAATACGTGTGTTTGTTCATTGGTCGATGATGTAATTGCGCTACTCATTATTATTATTGTTATTATTATTATTAATACAATATATCTCATTAACATGACGACGGACGACGGCGGCGTTATTGATTTTTTTTTTTTTTTGTACCCCACATGGAGTAATTTTATATTACTCGGCTCCCGAGGGATCGAGTTTGATCGTATGTAATAAAAAAATGTCGTTTGATATTCGTCTTCTTCTTTTTTTTTTATATATATATATATGTACATATTAAAACAAATCGGACGCGAGAAAAACGCGCGGAACGCCGTCGAAGCTTACATCATAATCATTATTGTTATTTTACTATTACCACATTATGATTTACCAGCCGCGTAATAACGCGTACGCGTCCAGGCAGAATAGCACGTAGCGCCGGCGGCAATTTCTCTTCGACGAAACATGTTATATCAAACGCACGCACGCGCACGCGTACAGGGCGTCGGCGCGAAACGTGATTTTACCTTTTTTCATTTTTTTTAAACAAAATTTCGATTATTTTCGTTTTTATAGTACGCGCCAAGAGCGACGAAAATTTTGCCCGGAATAACTTGTCCGGATCGTGTATTTAAACAAATAACGTGGGGTACACGTGTTTTGTGAAAAAAATTCGAACCAAGCGTCGCATGTACAAAACGTTCGAACATTTAAAACTCGTGATTGGGGACTGGCGCCGAACTCGCTCAGAACCGTAATTTTCGTTACGAGCCATTTGTATTATACGGATTTGATTTAAAAACGTAAACATCTTCTCACGCCGCCAGCCTAAAATGCACTCTTTGTTTCGTGATTTTTGTACCGCAAACAAACTTTACACAGTGTACAGGTGCGAAAACTGTACATTTTTTATACGTTCTACTGGTTCGAAACAAATATTGAAACTCGCCCTAGTGTTGTGCCACAACGGAAAGTATATCGCGCGGATGATTCTATCCATACATTGTGTATTAGACAGTGGCGTGGCGTGGGTTGTGAGTGAGTGTAAGCATTGGTACATATGAATTACCCCCTCCCCCCACACACACACACACACACACACACACAAACATTGATACATACAAATTACAAGTTAATTTAGTTATAGATTTTACAATTTTATTTAAAAAAAAAAAAACACATCATAAATAATAAAAATATTTTATTCATATATCAAATCGATTCTTCTTGTTTTTTTAGTGAAATCATCAATTACATTATCATAAAATGAATTTTGGTTTTGAACTGTGGTCAACAATCGCTTCTCAATTGTCAAAACAGACAGATCTGAAATTTTTTTTTGGGACTGGGAGTTTCTGAGATGTGTCTTTATTATTCTTTTTAAACAGGAAAATGAGCGTTCAGCTCCTGCACTTGTGGCTGGAATAGTTACAATCAATGATGCTAATTTTGTAACCTGTGGTAGGCTATCTGATAAGCCAGTAGATTTGAGATACATCCAAAGTTCATGAATGTTCACTTTATGAAATTCAGTTGATGAGTATATAATAGAAAGTTCACTTCGTAGAATTGCAAAATCAAAATACGAGTATTCACCATATTTATCTTTCAACGAGTCCATTGCATTTGTAGGAAATTTGTTGACATACTGTTCAAATTTTGAGAAATCTAATAAAGAAAAAAAAGTCAGTTGAGTTATCTCTGTAAATCTTTCATTAGTTTTTGAAATTAATACGTCGATGATTTCAAAATAGAGCCTTCGGTAATTTGTTTTTCTATCTACAGATACTTCAGCCACTTTTTGCCTTTTCGATTTTAACGGTAAATCTGTATGATACTGTTCCGATTTTAGCCAAACGCTGTCAAAATCATTTTTCATATTTTTTAAACGGTTTAAAAAATCAAATATTTTTTATTACAATAGGTCACATCAAATATTTTTGTTTGTATTATATTAAAAAATATTGTTGCTTGAGGTAAAATAATTCCAAATATTATAAGGAAAAAATTGAAGTCAAAATCTTGAACTATTTGACAAAATCCTTTAGCGCACAATAATGTTTCACTATCCCATTTTTCACCATTTTCTACGATTGAGTTCATGAGATTTAAAACTTCTTCTCTGTACTCAGACATCATTTCAATAAGTCTACTATTATAATTCCATCGTGTTGGAGCCACAAACGGAAACCTCTTTTTGACTTCTTGATCAAGTGCATGAATTCTTTTTGTTGATTTTGAAAAAAACGATGAAAGACCAGAGAGCGTGGTGAAAAATATTTTACATTCCTTTATATAATCAACAGATTGTTTTAATATTAAATTTAATTTATGAGCATAACAATGTACAAATATCGCCTTTTTACATTTTGAGCGAACTAATGTCTGTAAACCGTTATGTTGTCCTGACAGGACGGCAGCCCCGTCATAAGTCTGTGCAACTAATTTATCTATGCAGTTATATTCATTTAATAAACGAAAAACATGCTCAGCTAAACACTTAGCAGAGCGATCATGACTGACATCGGCAAATCCCAAAAATCTTTCTTCTACCCCTTCATTAGTCACATATCGTAAAATTGTAGATAACTGAGATTTGGACATAATATCTGTTGTTTCATCCATAATTAAAGAAACAAAATTTGTATGTTCAATTTCGTTTTTTATAGTTTTTAATAAAACATTAGAAATCGATTGAATGAGATCATTTCGTATGTCCCCAGAGAGTTCAGAAAAAACCGTAGATGTCGATAGATGTCCACTTAATTTTGGATCGAGTGTACCCATTAAGTGTATTAACTCGACATAATTTCCCCTGTTGATAGATATAACCTGTTCGTCATGTCCGCAAAATGAGAGCTGTTGTTTTGCCAAAAAACATGTTGCATCAATTAATCGACTTAAAACGTAACTATTATTTTTAACAGACTTATTATGTTTTTCGATACTTTGTTTATATGCATCACTAAGACATGTTTCTATTCTAATATTACCAAATTTCTTTAAAGTAATTAATGATTCAATATGAGAACGATTTATTTCATGCCGATGTTTAAAATTATGATAGTTGTTTAAATCACTGCAGCCATACTTAGACCAAGTATTTGATTCATGCGAAAATAAAATACACGGCCAGAAATATAATTTTTGCGTTTTTTGACAACCAGACAACCATTTGTTGGTATTATAACAAGAAGAATTAAAGTAACGAAAATTGTTTTGACATTTTGATTTTAAATCCTGAAGTGTTGGTGTAGGTCACCACCCGTTATTTATAATATTTTGCTTTTCAATAAAAGTATTTGATCCGAACGATTTTAATAGTAATTTTTCAATAATACAATTACATTCGTATTACCTAAAAAGCTTGCCGAAGAGTCCATTTTTCCATAAAACGTAGTTCTATACAGATTATACAGGTCGTATTCGATGGTTTATAATAGTGTAGCGAAATAAACAGTGTCGCGAATGCATTATGAAAAATGCTTACAAACTATGTAATAATACTATAAATAATAATATTATAAAATTATTCGACTTGATTATAAATATAGGGTTTTAGCGTTGTTTTAAATTTGAAAAGGCAGTCACTTATCAGAGTATACCTCGAATAATGATATTGTAATTTTGTAAAAATTAAAAAGCCAAAACTAACAATCGACGGCGTTTATAATACATAAAACATTCGATTTGAACAAAAATGAAATAAAAACACGAATATTTTCGTTGATTAGTTTCGCGGTTAATTTTTGATGGACTGATCTTTACTCAAAATCGTGATCATTGTAGGTAACGATTTACGCAAAACGCGTTTCTACTGTAGTATAATGCACCGTCCGAAACGGTGACCCACCCGAAGCTGTGACTGGTGAACTCGGGTACTTTTTTTCACGCACAGTTTACAGACAAAATAATAAAATATTTCAAGTGTTACCTACACGAGGTACATAGCGGCATCGTGCGTAACAAATATTGCGGATTTGCGGCTGCAGGCTTACATAATATTACGCGTGTAACAAGTGACTAAAAAAAAAATGAATGTAAAAATAAAATTAAAAAAAAAAAAACAAACCGTCCTGTATACCGACGCGAAAGGTGAACCTATCTACCTACCTCGCTTCGTCTTAACACGTTTTGTTATTTATATATATATATATGTATACTTATACTTTATACACTCGTTATACCGAAACGTTTCGTTATAAAATGAAACTTGTTTTACGAAGCGATAGTAACAACCAATCTGTTAGTTTGAGCCGACGACCTCAATGCATTATAATTTTTTTTTTTTTACGTTCTCGACGAGAACGCGGAGTTATTCTCGCGTACACGTTGATTGGCCCCGCGTCGTTAACATCTCGCGAGACATTAGAAAAACGTATAAAAGTCGAATCGAGCGCTCGATCGCGAACGCGTGTTTCGTGTGCGGGCGCCGAGACGATAGGTAATGATTTAATAATGTTACGCAGCTGTACGTAGGATGTACGAGCGAGTTTTTTCGAGGGATTTTAACGTACACGATGCCTTTATAGCTACGTAACAATCGATTACGAACACAGTACGTGGACGTAGTACTACGCGGATCATACAAAGTGTAAAAACACATTGGATATTTACAATACCTACGTATTTGTTGTTTGTCAGGGGGAAGCGGTGAAGAGCAATTATAATTAGTAAATTATTGTGAAAAAACCGATAAGTGATGGGAATAATTTAATTCAATGGGTGTAAGACGTCTTGGAGCATTTTTTCGCATAGTGGTGTTAGGGGAGGACAGTATTCAAAATCAACAGAATATAATACAGCGGTATATTTGAAATAAGTAGTGTCTATACATTGCGGGAAAAATTAATGGTGCGAACAAACGGAGTTTTCGATACGGTTTTCTTTGTTTAAGAACGGCGAAAAATGTTTATCACGGACAATTGGGTTCGAAAAATCATAAGCACTTTATAAATATTTACATATTCGTGTACCCTATACTCGTGACATAATTTTCATTATTGTACGGTCACAACGGGCGATGCAAAAGTAAAAACCGTAAACGATTACACGAAATTTCAACATCTATTTTTTTACTGTCCATATTGGATACGGGATCGACAACCAAAAACACTTTGGAAAATATCGCATGTGCGCGTTCACGTGATACTAATTTTAGATTTTGTGTACCTATGTGCTCGTGACACATGATTATTTTATTTTGTTGTTTACGTTGTTTTTTGACACTATTTACTATTTATTTATTTTTTTTTCACTATTTTTTTTTCTCGCCAGTTGCGATCACAAAAAAAAAAAACAAAATCTAAAATTTGTATCGTTTGAACACGCTGCACACGCGGTTTGCCGAAGTGTTTTCGGTTTTCGATTCCGTGTCCAATGGACAATTATAGAATAGGTAGCTGTTGAAATTTCGTGTAGTTATGTACAGTTTTTACTTTTGCATCACCCGTATTGTGACCGTACAATAATTAAGACATTGTTTATCATTGTAAAAAGTGAAGGTTATAGAAGTGTGGTCATGACAACTTGAAGTCGAGGCTGCGTGGAGTTATCGGGCGAAATTTCACCGTTCGAACACGCAAACGAGTATAAACCACAATTGGCACAAAAATAATGGTTATATTACCTTGGTTTTCTGCGCTGATAAGGAAATCGTCATCGGGAACAGATTTTTTTTTCCTAAAACGTACGATGGCTGAAGCGTGCAAAGTTTGATACTTGCATAAGAATTTTCGTGTAAATGTTTTTGCTTATGAATTAAAAATCGTTTAAAATTTCAGTTGATCAACACGGGTTTTTTCCTGGACGCTCAACGGTTACCTGCAGGGGTTAAACAAAATTTGCAAAAAATTCACCGATAACTCGAATGATGTCTAAAATTTGGGTAATCATTCACAGTACCAGGACCACATGAATTAAATATCTGTAAAATATGCAACTTGATTCTTATAACATGTTAATAAATTGTTTATTATTTCACCTCGATCGAATTTCAAGAATTTGGTTTATGGATTGTTAAATTTATTCTATGCCGTTCTCGCCAATATTCACGCTATACATTAAAAAAAAAAAAATTTAACTTTTTACTCCTAATACACATTTTTCGACCCCTTTTCTTTGTAAACACAAGAAACTCGTTGATTTGTCAATAGTTTTTCCTTCGACAAATGTGTATACCTAGGTATATTTTATAGATATCATGGTTAATTTTATTTGTAGACAGATTGTTATTATTATATTCATCAGCTTGTGTTATTCTATAATATTTGTTTGTGTTTCTTAATGTCGAGTGCTAAAAATAGATGAGGTTTCAACAGAGAAAAAAAATACCTAATGCGTTTTTATATAAAAAGTTGTTTTAGGACTCCGAACAATTACAATCCGAGGCTTCGGTTGACATATCGTGTTATTATATTTGAATTATCACCATATAACACATAAAAAAAATCGGTAATTTCGACTGGCATTCCGCGACGATCGTTCGCTGCACGCACAACTAATTTACAAAACACAGCGTGACAATTTCCTCGTCACGTTCTAATTGGCTTTTTCTACTCTGCCTTAAGACTTCACAGACGTGTATACACAGAGGTCTACCGAATAATTTTCCGTCACCATCATTGACGGTCTTTGTATTAACCGTTCACGTGTGGTCCTTGATTACAGCATTTTTTTTTTTTTTTTTTTTTTAATAGATTGAAAACGTCATCATTATTGTACGTATATACATCGGCCGCGGTTGCGAGTAAAGCTCGCGGTGGTTGCGCGAAGCCGACTAAAAAACAAACACCAGGCGCGACGACGGATAGGATATACATAATATTTATACAAAATACAGTGATACAGAGCAATTCAAAAGTACCTAAATTGAACATAGTGTTGCAAATATTCGAGAAGCAAACTTAAAACGATTCGAATACGGTCTATTTTGAGTGGTGGAAAGGTTTGAACGTCCGCGGTCGTTCACTCATTGTTAATTACGATCGACTTAAAACAAAAATAAAAAAAAAAATTGTTGAAGTATTTTGAATCACTCTGTACAATATGATTAAATTTTCCGTGCGCTGAATTTAACTCGCGTCCAAGATTCCAGGATTACGGCAACGCGAAAGAATCGGCGAGCAAAAACTTTTCGGTTCGTTATTTATGTAATATTTAGATACAGCAACGATCGATTTTAATATTGATTTTTTAGACATTTTTTTTTTTATTCTTTCCCCGGAAACTATTGTGCGGGCCGCTTCGAGGTTATGATGGAATCGACATGGTACATTAACCATATAGGTACCCAAAACAAATTATTTAAAATGTTTACAAAATTCAGACACCGTCAGCTAAATCGTATCGACAAAATAACAATGATAAATTATTTTTTGATGATAAAAATTAATATTCTATTATAGTGTATGTATACGGCCGATTAAACGAACTATACGCAAACGTTTAAATTTCGATTCGTGTGTATTGTACATACGTTTTTCGTGTACGTCATGCGAGCGTTCTTAGTGCAACAATATTTTATTTTTATCAATGCAGTATATTGACTAAAACCAAATGTGTAACACTAATCACATTAGTCGAGCACTGGACATGGAAAAATTTTCTTCTAAAAAGGCGCGGTTCAATACAAAATATACACCTATTGTTGTATTAAAATGAACACTATATTAGACCGTATATTTACCTATATATAGTCAAATCAAATTAGAAAGAGTACTTAAAAATATTTTAAAAAAAGCACCTAAGTGGTGGGTGTCCAATCACGTCCTCCAATTGCCAGCGTACCCCTAATTAAAGCACAACTGCTCGTTATACAATACAACACAATCCGATATGATTTCGCACAAAATTACTGCTAGTTTGTATTAAACATTTTACGAAATTCGAAAACCTGTACGGTCGCACGCCGCGGAGACTGTTCGTTAATAAATGAAAATACAAACAAAAAAGTTATAAATGTATTCTATCGAAGTGGCTCCAATTGATTAATCGCGATTTCTATTTCTTACCTAATAACGAATTGAATAAACCAAGATGAGTGTCAATAATGTTTATTGTGATCATTATAGTTATTACGTTATAATATACGTTCAATACTGACTAAGGTCGTGCAACACCGTATAATAATAACGCTTTTGTCTAACGACAATACAGTGGAGTGTATGGACGGTCGTAGTGAACTCTTATAAATAATATTATGTTAATTATAATAATCATACGTTCACAGGGGCGTCGCTTCAACTATTTAAAAGATATGCTAAAAGTCCAAAAACATGTTCAGCAGGCCAACATATAAATCGTACTAGAATTTAACAAAAAAAAAAAGGAAAAAGGAACAGAAAGCGAGTAGACTGAAGAAAGTGTGAAATAAAAAAAATTTGTAAAATTTATGTTGGGCGAGGAGTTGTTTGACGGAGCGACTATATGCTTTGGAGTGGGTCAATGTTTCGGAAGTTGTCGTTCAAACTCATTATTAAATATCTGAAAACTTCCTGCAGTTCAATACCCAATGCGATTACTTGTTACTCTATATTTGGTCGTACGGTTTTGCACGGTTTATTTTTCTTATTGATAATGGTATAATATTATGTTAAGGTAGGTTTTAGCTTCAAAACCCATAAAAATATGATTTTTAGAACAATCAATATTGAGTTATAAAAAATAACTAAATATATATATTATACGCATTGCAAATCACAATAACATTTTCAATAGAAATTTAACATGTTCGTATATGATTGATTATATTAGTATTATGGTTAAAAACGAGCACATCGTTTATGAAATACGCGTTTAAATTAAAAAAACGTGTTATGTGGAAATCGGGTTTATTACCTATTTACTAATTTCATGTTTTCTACTTGATTAACATTTTGGTTCAATTAATTTTAACAAATTTCTTGTTTTACGTATCAATGATTATTTTTTTATTTTAGTTTTTTCTATTACGGCCAGTTGAAACTTGAAACCAATTAACTATAATATTCGTCTGTAGTTTTCGCAGGTTGTTGAAAATGGCAAACGAAAGCGTTTGTAAATGGTTCGGCGGCCGTTCGGTGTTCATCACTGGCGGCACTGGCTACATGGGAAAAGTGCTCGTCGAGAAGCTCATCAGATGTTGCGAAGACATCAAGTTCATTTACATTCTGTGCCGGCCGAAACGAGGCTTCAGTCCGGACGCCAGGATAGAACAGATAAGAAAATTGGCAGTAAGTGATTACAAAAAAAAAAAAAAAATTTAGGAAAATAGCAGATATAAAACATGATCTGAATTTAACGTTTCACTTGCAATACACGTGGATTTAATGTTTTAATCGTATTATAATAGCTATAAAACGTTGCGGTAATTTGTCATAAACGATAAATTCAAATAATTTTTTTTTTTTTTTTTAATTAATAGACAGCGTCCAAATAATAAATACTCGTAAATGTAATAAATTATTCACGGACAAACAAAGTGTTCTAAACTTAGTAATTTTTAGGAATCAGAAAATATAAGGAATAAAAAATTTGTATGAAAGTAGTTTTATTTTACATATTGTACTTTAATTAAAAAGCATTAACGAGCTGTGTTTTATGTTAACTTTCCAAATTAAAATTAGTCCCCGTGTTTAATATTTATAAACAGTCTACATACTCGTACTTCTAAAAAAAAAAAAAAAAAATTCAAACTTCTTTGACTTAAAATATTTTATAATTTTTAGAAAGTATATGTTATGCTCTCACACGTGCGTGTATCAAAAACAGGAAGACGGTATGATTTAGTTAGGTAGTGATCTACATAACAATGCATAAATTATCCATTTATATTACAAGTGCAAAACACTTTTGACTACTCTCAGTTATAAAACTTTTCAAATATATATATATATATAATAACTATAAACTACGTCTAACACATAGGGCTGGACTGAGAAATTCTCAAAACAGACTTTAGAAGTAGGCGTTTACGAGTGTACGCGTTATTCTCTGCCTAAATTACTATAACGATTTCTCCAATTTCATATAGAAAAACGCCTTTATTGATTTGAAAAGTATCGAAGTAAAAAAAAAAAAAATACATGATTTTACATGCTTTATTAGATACGTGTATACGAGCGTACCTATTGAACGTAAGATGAATTCAATATAGTATTTTAAGTAGGCACTTACTTACATTTCCAAAACCATAATAACTTTTGAACATTATTTATGCTCTAGATTTATTAAAATCCAAAGACCATTTTTTTTAAAAAAAATTATGAACAATTCACAACGTAGCTGTTGTAACTTGAAGCATTGAATATTAATTTAATGGTGACGAGTATACACGACCCGAGTAGTGGAAAAAATAAAAAATAAATTTACGTATTCCGTTTTTTTTTCACCCCAAAAAAAGGTGTTTGACCGCGTGCGCACCGAATTCCCGGCGAGGCTGAAGAAGATCAAAGCGATGGAGGGCGACCTGGGCCTACCCGGACTGGGACTGAGCGCCGAAAACCGGGCGATCCTTGTCGACGAGGTGTCAGTCGTCTTTAACGGTGCTGCCTCGCTGCGGCTGGAAGCCGGTCTGAAGGACGCTGTCAGACACAACACCACTGGCACGAAACACGTGTTGGACTTGGCTTTGAAGATGAAAAATTTGGCGGTAAGTCTCGCTAACTATTACTTTTATTATTATTATTATTATGGGGGGTCGACGAGCTTAAGCACAAAAAAGAAAACTTTGCAGACGGTTCAGAAGAATCGGTAAAAAAAAAAAAAAAAATAGTGAAAAACCCTATCCGGATTCCGAAAAACCTACGTTGTTATAGAAAGGCGATCCGAAAAACAAAAATAAAAGCTATATTGGAAATCTATTTTTTATACGTATTATTTTTATATGTATTATGACAAACGTAAAATTATTTTTTATACTTCTGATTGTGTATTGTATTAATTCTGAAATTTTTTTTTGTTTTTAGTAAAACTGATTCGATACTTCGAAATAGTCTCTTCCGAGTTCTAATTGGACTATGGCGGTTTAACTTTCTGCTTTATTTGAAATTCTATTTTTTTTTCTGACAAAAACAAAAAAAAAACCTAAGAAAATTAGTTGAGAATAATTTTGGCATCCTGTAAAAATAAAAATCCTATACATATTCATGCTCCGTTTTCTATAGCTTAGTGACATTTTTCACGTGTTTTTTTAATACATATACACCCGGTTCCGAATTAACATGTATTTCAAACTATAAATTTAAAATCGTTTTCCATTAAGACATTCGACTATTTTGATCAATCCGAACAATTTTTTAAAACTCTGAACATCACACGCGTCGTTTAAGATTGTAGTGAAATTTAAACTTATATTATATTCCAGTTGATAATCCTTAGATTATCCGTAGAAAACTCTTAGTTACTCTGTTCGTCGGTGAAACGTATCACCGTCCATTTTGACGAACATATTTTTATCAAGTGAATCGCGCTGCACTCACTCTGCTGCAGAGTTGTCATTTTCGAAGGCTGCTGCAGTGATCTATACCGTAAAATTTAAATTTTATTTAACACCTACTTAAACTCTCCTACTCAAATGCACTATTTGCGCCATTGTAAGACTTTAACGTCCCACCCGGTACATTGACCGCCAGCTTCTCAACAACACTGCTCGCACGATTGGCAAGATCAAAAATTCACGCGAAACTTTGTTTTTTTTTTTTTTTTGTCTCGTGTTGATTACTGCTTAATACTGATACGCGAGATGAAACAAAAGTGCAATGTTCATTTATATTTTACAACAACATCGCCACGCAATCGAAATACTCGACATGCATTTGATCGTGAAGTGATTAACCGCAATTGACTCAACGAGTTGGTTGCCTGTGTGCAGTTTTTTAGTCGTATCATTACCGCAGAGATATTATATTATAAAATATAATGATTATTATTGCGTGGTTGCTGTAATATTGTAAATATCAAACTCCATAATAAGAACAATAATAATAATAATAATATTTATAGTACCAACAACCATATTATTATAAATATTACACAAAATGCAGCGTTATTTCGACCGATTCGTCGTTGACTGTTTTGTCGAGCGAAGACGTATCGTATGATACCGACAGTTTTATATTAAAGGGTTTCGAATAGGAAATTTAAAAAAAAAAAGTTATTTGTATTATTTGAATTATAAACGGTCAATACTCTCGATATTATACGCAAATACCCTTTTTTTAGTGATTTAAAATTATTTTCATGTTGACATAACTACTATCTATATGATTGCTCAATCGTGAAACGCACTATTTCAGTGTACCTATATAACATAAGTATAAAAGCAGCTGGTGTGCGTGGGACTAAATTATTCTGTAAGCGTTTTATTTTTATTGTTCGCTAACGTAAATAGATTTAAATAATTTGTAAAATTATATGTTTTTTTTTTTTTTTTGATTGTAACAAAATATAATTAGTTAAGTTTTCAACAAAAAAAAGTGAGAACGCCGCTTCGTAAACACGAATTTTTCCTCTAATACTAAAATATCATTATCGTTACTGTGTGACTATACTGTGTTATCGGAATAAAACTGTCGCGCGCAAAACGGGTTTTTTCGTTACATTTTCGAGTCGTCCAGTCGTCAAGAATATTGATATGTATTTCCATAATATTATCTTTGAACAAGAATTACCGGAAAAATGATGTCATAACTCGGGAACCATACGAACTCAAAAACAATTTTTTTCACTGTTTTAAAATACATCTTTTTCAGTTATCTTTTCTAGCACTCTGCAATTCACATTTTTGTCGTCGGTTCGTTAATGCAAATCGTGTGTTCGTTTTAGTCGTTTGTCCACTTGTCCACGGCTTTCTGTCACTGCGAGTACGACACGCTCGATGAAACGGTATATCCGTCGCCGGCCAATCCGGAAGACGTCATACGCGCGGTCGAATGGATGGACGACCACACGCTGGAAATCATCACGACTAGGTAACGTTACACGAAATAACTAATAACACTGTAAGGAATTGACATGCTCTCAAGTTGATCCGTTAAACATTCTAGAGAAAATACACTACCTACGGTCTAGGTCGCGTGGGTAGTGTACGATAAATCGTTGCCTTCGAAAATACAATCCTGAGCGAGCTCAGTTGTCTACTATACGTCCTGGGAACAACAAATTTAACAATGAAAATTTCACTCTAGTGAAATCGTCTGTAAACCAGAATCTTGTGAACCAATTTTCTAAATTTTTTAACCACGTAGGAGTGTAAAACTACCTCGTTAAGACCGTATTAAAGTTTCGAGACTTAAACATAAAAACTGAAGGTTTTCTGGAATGGTAACTGCGTGAAATAACAAATTCAAAAATTTTAATATTCTTTAACTCACATAAAAATGATCGATTGAAATTTCAGCAGTAAATTCATTAAACCCTTCTTAATGACATGTATAAATTTCAAGTCAGACGGAGCAATTTTGAAAATTTTTACTTTTTCGTTTTTGGCTCACAACTCCAAAAATAATTTCAAAAAAAACTATAAATGTAATATAAAATATGTAGTTAAAAATCTTAATACCTTTATCGGTTGATCAAAAGTTTGTGCATTTTCAAAATTTTTTGTACGTATAATTAGAGTAACGTACGACTGACGTTGTGTTCAAATTTCAAGTAAAAAAAACCTAAAATTAACCCATTTATGAATGAAAAATTTCAAAATCTAAAAATGGCTATAAATAGCCTAAAATTATATGAAACGTTTTGAAATTTTTTTCGAAGTTGTATTGTACAAAAATACATTGTTGACTAAAATTTCATGACTGCTCGATGATTATTTTCGAAATTTTAGAGAAATAACTATACGCGTTATTGACAAATCTATTCGATGACGACTATACTGATTTCACGGCGCAATATAAATTATGATGAAATAACAGTTTACAAACTCAGTATTCGTAAATTTTAGGTTACTCGGACTCCATCCGAACTGTTACACGTATTCGAAAAGGTTGGCCGAATCTCTGGTGAGCCAATACGCCGACCGGATCCCGATATCCATAGCGAGGCCGTCAATCGGTAAGTGTCACGCTCTCATCTCGTAAATTTTCAGATTCTGAGTGCAGCAAAGAATGTACTTTTTACAATGTTTTTTTCCTATGAACACTTTAACGACCAGTTGAGACTTTGAGAGTGCGTCCTATTGAAAAATGTCATAGTGCAAAAAAGTTTGGAAAGTGCACTCAGATTATTATACCTTACTTGAAGCTTTTTTTGAGGTTTTCGTTTGTTTTTGAATTGTGTCTAAAAAACCAAAAGATGTTTTGACCATTTTAAAAAAAAACAGCTTGAAATTTCCACATTCGTAATCACTTTTACCGGTACCTAGCAGGTGGTTCCGATCTTTACGCTAAATACTACAAAAAAGTTTAGATTTTGGTTTGAAACATTTTCCGATGTTTCGATTATTTATTAATTTATCTGCCAAAAACGACGAAAATATTGGAACATAGTAAAATTCGATTATTTACGTTTTTGTGCGGAAGAAGCGATCTGATCAATTCGCTTTATAGCACAAACAATAGAGGGGATTTGATTTAAATTCGATGTTGTTCGAAACAATTTTTAAAATTTCACATATTTAGCGAGTTTTGATCCAAAAACACACAAATTTAGACGAAAAATCGCCGAAAAAAAAAACGTCAACTACTAAACGTCGTATTACATAAAAAAGGAAAAAAGTAAGGAAGGAAGGAAGGAAAGAAAAGAAGTAAAGTTGAGGTCGGGTGAAAAGTTGTTTGGCGATCATCTAAAAAAGTCGCATTTCATGCAGTAGGCATAGGTAGATTAATATAGCTGATATTTTATGACGTAAATTTGGTTTTTACACAGAACGTATTAGATACGACTGCAGAGCTCGCTCAGAATTGTTTTTCCGAATGCGATGCATCGCAGCTTTCGGATATTAAACAATATAAGTTCGAACCACAAACATTCCGAAACGTTGTCCTACCCAAACAAAGAATAGTGACCCACTCCAAAGCGTAATTGCCATGCCAAACAACTTCTCTCGCCCGACGCGATCACATTTAATCTTTTTTTTTTGGTATTTTGTGTGTTCGCGGTCGTTTGTTTTTCCCGCGTTTCACTTTATACGTCGTTTTTCCTGCTATCCCGCAGTGACACCGGCGTACATAGAGCCCGTTCCCGGTTGGGTGGACAGTCTGAACGGTCCCGTGGGAGTGATCGTGGCCGCCGGCAAAGGCGTGATACGGTCCATGTTGTGCACGGCGGATTACGAGGCCGAAGTCGTGCCCGTGGACATAGCCATAAACGCTTTGATCGTGATCGCCTGGAAGCGATCGAAAATTGTCCGGTAATTTATTATAAAATATAATTTGTCGGTCTTTCTTTCCGTATAGGCAGGTACGTAAAATGTACCCTCTATTATTCTTAATACGTAACAGACTCCCTTTGTTCCCTTCTTTTTTTTTTTTTTTTGTTATTTCGTTTTGTTAATATTTTCTTCGATAAGCCTCATAACGCGTACCTACCTACCTACCTACCTACCTATTTGTTCGTGACGTTATTCGTATTAAAATTTTCGTTTCGATTTTTCAGAGACGTCAGCGAGGTTCCGGTTTACAACATTACCAAGGGAGATATCATCCGCATGACCTGGGGCGAAGTGTTGCGCCAAGGTACTCAATTCGTGTACGAGTACCCGCTGGACGCCGGTCTCTGGTATCCCAACGGGTCGATAAGGACCAACAAGTTGGTTCACTACTTCGTGGTTTTCTGGTTGCAGATGGTGCCAGCCTTCTTGATCGACGGCATCATGGTCCTGACCAGACAGAAAACTTTGTAAGTCTTATACCTACCCGTTTCGAAAAATCTCGCGGATTCGTTGAGACGATAGTCGTCCAACTATTCTCAGTCCGTCACAGAGGATTAATCTATTTTGTGGACATGTTGTGCTAAGTGTTGTGCAGTGTTTCGTGGGGGGTTCAACGGGGTTCGTCGACACGATCTACGCCAGAAGATCATTTTGGCTTTGTAGAGGTCACGGAGAGTACCTATACTCGAATTTTCGGTGGTTTTTTAATTAATGGAACAAAATTTAATCGACCCGTGATTCATCGTCGTACGAGAAATCTCAGAACACGACATTGTATACGTAAACGTAATGGACCATTGGGATGTTGGTTTTGGAACTCGTCTCTTTCGCTATACCTAAAAAAACATCGCTTTTCAAAGCTCTATCCAAATAGCTGTTGTATAACATAAAACATACTATTATTTTGTTTACGAAAATTTTTTATACGTTATCACGCTATTTCTTTATAATCCCACTTGTATAATATTATATTTTGTTATTATAATATCCGCAGCAAAACTGCAGGCGCTCGATAGTTTAATCGCTATTTTATAATAGGAACTTTATTTATTAGAAAATTCAAACTGCCATACCTAATTTTTTTTCTGGAGATAATGAAATATAGAGAGACAACGCTCAAAATGAAAATTACTATTAAAAAAACAACGAATTGGCGAAACTCGAATTATTCGTCGTTGACAATAATAATTATTATTGTACTTGTAACTTTACATTCGTACTCGGTTTTACTTAAAATAGTGTCAAAAATAA
The DNA here is from genome assembly GCA_017140985.1 of Hormaphis cornu. Classification (NCBI taxonomy): domain Eukaryota; kingdom Metazoa; phylum Arthropoda; class Insecta; order Hemiptera; family Hormaphididae; genus Hormaphis; species Hormaphis cornu. Next base: position 13,297,493 of record CM029365.1, on the reverse strand, counting down.
TTTTTGATTTAAATTCACCGTTTTTTAACGCGTCGCGGAACGCATTCCACTGATTTTTTTTTTTTTTTCAGCATGGTCAGAGTGCAAAAACGGATAGCGGTCGGTATGGAAGTGTTGCAGTACTTCACGACTCGAAATTGGGATTTCAAAATCGAAAAATTTAAAGCTTTGCTGGCCGATCTCAGCGAGGACGAGCAGAAAATATTTTACATTCAGAACGTCGAAGTGAACATCGACAAGTACATGATTCAAGTACTTCTGGGCGCCCGACAGTACTGCATGAAAGAGCCTTTGTCGAATATGAAACGAGCGAAGTATCATCTAAAACTGTGAGACATATTAAACTAAAATATAATAATTGTATCGGATCAGAATTCATAATAACTTATTGCACCTAGATTTAAACAAACTTAACTCGTTTAATTATACCCGTAGAAGCGATTCATTTTTCACTACAGTCGCGTTCAAATCAAAGTAAAGTCAATATTTCCGTGAAAAAATCGACAAGTATTTCAATATTATATCATTCGTTACAAACGGAAATAGTAAACAATCGTTTTTGCTTTTTAACTCTGGACGTTCTAGCGTCTCTCCATCTCTGCAACAATGAAAAATCCCCTATGCCTATATTATACAGTCTCCCTTCATTTTAAACCCTGACTCTTACTCGGCCGTCGCTCCTTATTCTATCTTCTTCCGTCACTCCATCGCGCGCCTGTCGAGCGCATTTCCGCAAAAATCTTTCACTACTATTGTTGCGGAATCCTTCGATCACATAAAACATCCGACGATTCTCTCCGTTTTGTCCGACCGCGGCACATGAATCCTATACGTTTTTAATTTATAAAAGTTTTGCATTTTTCCAGACTATACTGGTTGGACGCGGTGACGAAGGTGCTGTTTTGCCTGTTACTCTTCTGGATTTTTATACGCGCGTTCGACTCGTTCAAGTTTTTACTGGACGCCACCACGGACTCGTTTACAAACGCGCCGCTCATCGGCTCGTTAATCCCGAAATGATGGCGAAAAAAACAAATATTATCTAGTTATTAATCATTGCGTACCTATAGGTTTTCACATAATATCGTCAATCGGTGCACGGAGTCTATTATCGCGAACACAACATAATAATCGTTAAAAAAATTTTTTTCAAATATATCACATTATTATAATATAATGTTTGTATACGTATTTGATATTTTATACATCCTAACGGACGCACGCGCACTCGTAACAATATTATTTTGTCGTTGTATTATGTAAGTGCAACTATAATTATATTTTATTCATTTTTCACATTATTTCTGTACCCGTATTTTTTACTCGTATTAGTTAGTTTTGTTTTGGCGACGGATTTTTGTCCGCGTATAAAAACATATATTATATTATATTATATTCTCATCATGGCTGCGCTGCAGGGTGTGTTTTAAATATTGTACGCACCAACAGTGTGCGAATGGTGTGAATTTCTATTATTAATATACTTTTATAGTAATACTTGCTATAATGACGTTTTATATTTTTTAGTGCTCCATTTTTACATTTTTACCTACAAAAGTTTGTTATTTTCAATTTTGGCTGACAAGATAAGGACGAAACGCAGTCCATAATATTATTAGGTAATACCTATTTTCTTCATAACTGTTTTGGTCAAACATTGCTATTTCGATTATCAAAAGTTTCGATTCACTTGCACATAAAATTTATGTTGTACCTATATTTATTAATTTATTGTACCTATATTTAATATAGGTACAATTATTAGCATAAATTAATCGAAATCCACCATAAGTAAGAAATAAGATGTACAAAACTTAAATATTAAAGTTGAATACTTAATACCACCTATATAAGTTTATTTTTTAACCTATTTTGGGTATAAATACACTTTGTCGGGCACATTTTTTTTATGGTTTTATAATTTTTTTAACGCTGATTTCAAATCTATAATCAGAAACCCATGGACTCAAGTAGTTAAAAATTTACAGCTATTTGAACTTACAGTATTATTGTTATCCGTAGGACCTTGAGTGTGGCGAGTGGAGCTGGTAGGCGTAAGGAGCGGTCATTCTCACTTAGTGAGGGTTATATCGGTTAATTCGTTAAAAATCACATTTTTGATACGAAAATGCAACGTAAAATATGCTGTTTTTAATGATACAAAAAACTTCAAATAGCTGTAACTTTTAACCACTTGAGTCCACGGATTTCGGATAACAGATTTGAAATCAACATAAAAATAATGGGCCCGGTAAAATATATTAGTTCCCTTATTCATAAATATTTTTTCCATTGAGGCAAAAGAAATTTACTTTTTTTTCTCAGTTTTCTTTTAAGCCTACAAGAAATTTCAAAACTCTGTAGCGATTGATTCTACATTGGCATTTAAAGGTACAACATTCATAAATACTTTATTTGAGAATTATTCAGTACAGTTATAAAACGAAAAAGAAAAGAAATGTTTACACTTTAGACTTTCTAGTAATGTTGTTTTATTATTTGCCAATCAAATGGCAATCTGTTATTTGAGTAATCATAATTCATAACCTATCAATAGCTTACCTTAAAAAACGGAAATCACAAAATTTCAATACTACTTTAGATGGAAAACGTTCATGAATTTTGAATTTGGTAATTGGTATATGTAAGTATATTATGTTCTTATATTTTATCTGACTAAGTTAAAGTTAAAAATTGAAGCATATAATTCTATGACATCTTAAATCGTGAATCGTGGCGTCCGCGGTCCGTGCCGGGCGGTCGTCTGTCGTCTATAATGGACGGGTGTGAAATAAACTTATAAACTTAGATCATACGTCATTTGATAACGTCATTTGATAAATTCTTGAAGACAACATAAAAAGTAGGACTACCATCTCTAGCTTAGACGTAAATCGTAATATATGTATTATCATGTCTATTAGAACTACTGTCTTATGCGCATGCGTTTCATGTTATCCGGGTGGTTTCTGGCGAGTGCGAAAGGAGCGTTGCCTACTATATAATATGCAGCCGCACGTCCAAGAAGTTAGCTCCCGAAACTCAGCTCCCTACCACTAACTGATAAGAAGGTAACCATATTAAAGTTAGTTTGGTTGCCTGAAATGAAAAATATAAGGAGTAAAGATCATGATATATTATATGAATATTAAAAAAAAACATTGACATAAGTAACTTATTTATTTATTTATTATTGAATAGGGTATTTTAAGAACACAAAATGTTAGTTTCGATGTTATAGACGGTTATTTCGTAAAAAAATTAACAATAAATAATAAAATTATTATTTTAGAGGGGGCAACTTATGGAATAGCTTCCCTCAGCGGAAAATTATAACATTTGTATAGGAAATCTCAAAAATCGCATATTATTCAATGTTCAAATACGGATTAAAGTATCTTGCACCAAAAGTGACAAGCCGAAACTTATACCATA
>CM029365.1:13279029-13294048 GCA_017140985.1 Hormaphis cornu | reverse complement strand
GGAAAGCTGATGAAATTTACTATTAGAAAAGTCATATTTGGAGAGCAACAAACTATGGAATAGCACCCCCCAGCAAAATAACATAACAATACCACAGGAAATCAAAAAAACAGCATATTTTTCAACGTTCAAGTACGGATTAAAGTATCTTGCACCAAAAGTGACAAGCCGAAACTTATACCATAAGAAAGCTGATGAAATTTACTATTAGAAAAGTCATATTCGGAGAGCAACAAACTATGGAATAGCACCCCCCAGCAAAATAACATAACGATACCACAGGAAATCAAAAAAACCGCATATTTTTCAACGTTCAAATACGGATTAAAGTACCTTGCACCAAAAGTGACAAGCCGAAACTTATACCATAGGAAAGCTGATAAAATTTACTATTAGAAAAGTCATATTTGGAGAGCAACAAACTATGGAATAGCACCCCCTAGCAAAATAACATAACGATACCACAGGAAATCTCAAAAATCGCATATTATTCAATGTTCAAATACGGATTAAAGTATCTTGCACCAAAAGTGACAAGCCGAAACTTATACCATAGGAAAGCTGATGAAATTTACTATTAGAAAAGTCATATTTGGAGAGCAACAAACTATGGAATAGCAGTGAAAAGAAGTTGGATTTTACACCATAGAACGGCTGATGACAATAGATCCAGAAAAATAAATAGAAAAGAAAAAGAAAGTTTAAAACAAAATTTATGGAATATTCTATAACCTTAATTTACATAAGTTTTAATATTATGTATTATGTTATTATGTATTTGGTAAATAAATACATTTTATAATAATATTAATTATTACACTGTTGTAGTTAATAAAATGTATTATTATTAATTTATATAATAGCACGGTGATGGAGGGGGGGGTAGGGGTTGATGACAAAAGCCCCCACCTAAAGCTGCCTCATATTAAGCATACTCACAAATAATTTTAGGACTACATCCCTGTTGTTGCCGTTGTTACAACTTGTACCAGTGGTTCTCAACCGGGGTGACATGTCGCCCTTGGGTGACATGGATCCAGATAGGGGTGACACGAAATCCTCTTAGAAAATAATGGGAGTTTTTTGTAAGGGCGACGTACAGTGTTGGACTCTTGTAGACGAGGTGAATGCAAAAAGGTTGAGAACCACTTACATACATACTCTATATAGGTATTATATACGCGGTCGTCGAACGCGGATCGCGCCAGGGCGTCTGTGCAGCGTTGTAACAACAAGTCTTATAAGTCTCCAGTTTTTTCCACGTCAATACAGAGCGTAATTGTCGGAAAACAGTGTCCCCGTGGGTGGTATCGTCGGGCCCGACGACTCGTACGAAAATGTTTTTATAATACAACAGCTGGGTCTGTCTGTATCGTGTTCTTGTGTACGCCGCCGCCGCTCGTGTCGTGTGTGTTGTACTGCGGGGTAATAGTGTAATATATTACGTACGCATCTTACGGATTGTTAAACCGAGCCGCAGGTCAGCGTGTACTGGTTGTTGTGCCTATATATAAAAATCGTCCAGCCCGTTCGTGGGGTCCAGAGGAATCGTACCGTGCCATTGTGTACCCGCAGCGGCGCATACTTGTTGTCGTATAATATTATATACCATATACATATATTACATGGGTGATATTCATTGTACCGCGTTTCACACTTTTAGTTTTACACGTTTGTCTCTTAAAACACGTTCGGTTTATGAGATGTAAGTACGTAGGTGCCTCCTATATGTGTTGTTACAAAGTAAATATAGGTATACCATCGCACTGCTGTTTGTGCACTGCGCCCTTTGCCTTTTTCAATGTATTTTTGTGTCCACGAAATAATTCAAGTGTGTACGCAGCAACGCAGCTGGACCCGAGAAATTGGGCCCCTCGAGTGCGTTAAAATTTTTAACCGGCTTACTCATTTCCCCGCGAAGGCCCTAAAAACGTACGGGTATCAGGACTGGATAATTTAAAATACCCATGTACCCATGTTCACGACGAACGTGTCAAACTCAAGGAGGCGTTTGTAAATAATACTTTAAAGACGTCGAACCAAGTCCTCCTCTGGACCGCTGTCTAATTATTATTATTCGACGGTATTTTGATTTTTGTGTTTTTCGTTTGTACGCGAGCATTTCTCCATTAAAGCGTAGACACTATATATACATCATCCGAACTATAGTGCTGCACACGCGACCAATTATGCGTTTGTACACACCGCAGAAGATCTCGTTAAATTTCTGTTGAGAGATGATGTGTTTAAGACACTTCAAACTCGCGATTTTGTTTTCTCGTAGCTGCAAAAATCAACCCGAATCCGTGACATTTTTTTCAAATCGAATTCAATATTAGGTATCGTGCTATAAATAATATTCGTTCAAAGCGGAATACAAAAGGCAGTGCGAATCTAACTAATACTTTTAAATTCAGTAAGCTTTTACGCGTTTTAGCATTAGGTACACCCTCAAAAACGTGCCACGTTCAATGTACAAAAAAAACGTATCGGTCGAGCGACGGTTCTGCTGTTTCGCGTTGTGCGGAGCAACTAACCGACAAGAATTTATTTAGGTATTCGTTCGCTGATTTGACAAGAGTTTTTACGGTTAACGTTTTCACCGTATACTACACAACCGAGCTCGCTCAGAATCGTGTATTTTCGAACGATTTATATCGTTGCTCTCAGAAATTCGATAAAGCGTTGTTTAAACCATACAACTTCTAAACTCTAGTCTAGACCCGCCGCCCAAAGCAGCGTAGGTAGTCGCTACCCCGTCAATAATAGGTAGTAGTACCCACGCGACCTAGGCTGATCCCGGCGCTTTTTTTTTTTCGTCTCGCTGTGTCGGTCGGCGGAATTGCCAAACGTACTATGCATAATACACCCATAGCCCTCCTCCTACCAGCGCCGTATAGTAAAAATACGCTGTTTTTATCGGTTTATTTGAAAACCGCGCGACTATATTTTTCGCTCGTCATACTTATAATCATATAAAATTGATCCACGTAAATATGTATATACTACGTGCTGTAGAAGAACAGTTCCCGAAAGGTTTAGACCGAGCCGCGTAAAGTGTCTACGTAAAGTTTGGATGGTTCTACACGCTATTGCCTGTTATGTAGTATAGAGAAGTCTGTCGTGGCCAAACACGCGGGGGGACCTACATATCGTGTGACCGAACGTTTTATGAATCCGCGAAATTCTAAACGGGGGCAATGCACGGCAATGTACGGCGCTGCGACGCAAGGATACTATATAATAATATATTATCTATATACAAGCCTTGGCTGTGACGGACACTGGTGCAGCTGTTCTCCCCAAAGGTCCCAAGCGCGGAAGAAAAAATGTAATATCGGGGAGAACAAAAACGAAAATTGCCAAATGGTTTTTAGGGGGTTAGACCGAGTCGCGTAAAGACGTGTCTATAGGTTTAATTTTGAAGGTTTACCTATCTGTTTATAGCCGAGCAAGCGCTAACAAAAAATCAGCAGTGTTCACGTGTTTTACATTTTTCCAGTCCGGTTCGGCTAGTAAAAATGAAATTCGGTCAAAGAAAAAATTTAATATATGTACCTATATATAGTTGGTAGGTATTCTTCGATTTTTTTTTTCCCCGAGGTCACGTGCTGCCCCCAAAAAAATATTTTCAGGTACTTATTTTTCTTTTCAATATATGGAGAACCGACCGACCCCGTCCACTCTGCGCTGCGACTCTAGACGGTTTGGCAATACGCCGCCGGGAGCGCTCTCGGCCGACGCGACGGCAACAACAATTGCACGTGTCCGCCGAGCGCCGAGCCGTCAGTACCTACGTAACCGGCTGCTGTCGCGTACGTATTGCGGTTGCTCGAGGTCGAAAACGTCGAAAAATTTGCCGCGCCGATTCGTCGTCGTCGTGTTTTCGATCCCGCAAACGCACGCTGCGTCATCCATCCATCCATCCATCCATACATCCATCATGCTGCGTCCGGCGATCCGTCGCCTGTGATCGCGGACGTTGGCCGCCCACAAAAATCCCCCCCGGGCGTCACACACAAGAGAGAGAGAGAGCGATTCGTTTTTCGAAATATTTTTTTTTCTTCTGTTTAAATCACCGAAAACCGCGAGCGATGACCACCAACGGTTTCATAATCGGCGACGGTTCCTGGAACCTGCAGATCTACGTGTCCGATTTGCAGGTGGAACGGACGCTGCGCGTCAAAGGAGACTTGCACGTCGGAGGCGTGATGCTCAGGCTCGTCGAGGACTTAGGTGAGTCCCGTTGTGTACAATATAATATTATTATATCTTTGTGCCTCGGTTTTTTTATAATATTATGCGCGTGAGTAGCGCATTTTTCGGAGGGGTACGGTGAAAGACCGTGCCCTGCAGTACTTGCCAGGTATGATTTTTAAACGGGGGCGTTATTTCGATGTTAACAATATTGTTGACGTAAGGCAGGGCGGAATAACGATGAGCAGTTTCGATCGATATTTTTGACAAGTAAATGTAAAACTTTTAACTTAAAAGCCAGGGACGGCCTAGCGCGTACTCCCGAACCTCCTCTAAACGAGGACTCGCCACTTCCTGCTATGGTGTACTATACAGTTGGCCCGAAAAAAGCGTATGGGGGGCACATTACCGTTCGCGTGGGCAGCCGGCAACGTATTGGATGCGGTTTGAAACGAGTTTTATTAATTTAACAATCAAATGATATTGTACAGCGCTGACAGCTCGCGAGATGATTTTGATTTTGGGACCGCGACCGTTTACAAAAGTTGTAAAAAACGCGACTAACACGTGTGGCAGCGCTCTATTATGCTGCAGCAGATGCAAAAGGCGACGGAAAATTGGTCGCTCCATCGAATAATTTTAATAATTTTTTTCAAATAAATGCGCTTTGACGCACAATTTTTTTATAATCTAATTGTATTTGGACCCGTCATTGTCGAGTAGCAGGTATAGAGATTTACCTATAGTTAAGTAGTTGGATATACCTTCCGAATTTTAATGTAGTTTACGACGTGCCGTTATTACGATAAATAATAATAATATTTAGGTAAATCATAAATATAGGCTTATTATGTCTTTTATTCGTTTCAACTGAGTATTTCTTTTTGTTTGATGTTTTTAAAAATAATCCGAGCATTGTGCTCGTCGGAATATGTCATAAACAGTAAGATACTATCGGCTTTGTTGTACAAGAAAACAAAAATTTTCATCCAAAACGACCGACAGGAGCAAGAAAAATTAAAAAAAAAAAACCGCGATTCAGAATATATTGGGTAGATTATTTTGAAATTTTTTTTTATTAGATAGCAAATTTTGTTTTACATGACATAGTTCAATTTCAATTTCGTTAACGTTTAGAATCCAAAATAAACTTTTTTCTTGTTCTTCGCGTTGAAAAAGGGTGAAACGAGACAACATGTGGTGCGTGAAATGCCTGCAGTTTACCGCGGCGGAGCACCTAATTATTAGTTTAGTCTAGACGCGGAGAGTGCGTACAACTGCAGTCTTTGAAACGTGTGCGATCTCAGTTCTCTCGACTTGAAAATCATGGACAATTTTTATAACTTTAATTCAACTTGGTTTTTTTAGTTAGAACTCAATAGTCTGATATTACAAATTTGATCGCCGTTTTAAAATCGGTTTCCCGTTTCGCTATTCACTGCAGTACGTATTTTAAAATTATACCCGCAAGTGATAGATCCACGGATCGTGATCGAATTATAACCGGTAATATAGGCTGAATGGACCAGATTTTAAAAACTCGTTTTGTATAAACTATTATATCAAATAATTGATTGTTTATTTTCTTGAAAATCACCATGGCCATCGGCCAACGCGTTTCTTCTATAGTAATATGGTCTAATCACCTGTATAATATAATACATCAATAATGTTGTAACAATAGTTATTGAGAATATAGTACGTATAATATTACGTTTAAAGATTTCGAGTATCGGTAAATTCTAGTACACATGATCTAAAACGTAAAGTCGTATAATTTTTATATTCCTAGGTAAAACATATATTTTATAGTATATAAGTATGTAAAACACAAAAGAAATGTTTTTTTTATTTTTAAACTACAACCAACCAATACGTTACTTACATTCTTACTGTGGATTGTGTACGTATTAGACAGACCTCGTAAAGATTTTTTTTTTATAGTAGGTTCGTTTCTTCCAGCCGTATAAATATTTACGTCTATTTAACGTTCAAGATTTATGTTCGTTTCAACAACATCGCCCACCAAATGTTGTAGCACCCCTGGGCCCTAAATATGGTAACGATACTTATAAAACATTTATAATATCTTTCATTTGTTAATTTTTTTTTTTTTGAACACGATTGCATTATATGCGTCGCGGTTTTTCGTTTGTCAAGCGTCGGATTAATGATGTGTAACTAATTGCAAAAATGATATACGAGTTAGTCTTTATTGAATTGCTAGTATAGGAGAAACATCGACTATTTATCAAATTACTGTAAATACTGAGTACAGTGCGAATTCAAAATGTGCGGAAACAGGTTATAAGACGAATATAAATATGATTCAGAACAAATCAGATTTGGCGGGACTATTATTGGCCGCCGGCTGTACCTGTATGTATGTTATGTAACATAATGCTAATGATTTACAATTTACCAAGGTATTAGATGGATTTTGTCGTCACTTTATTCAGTTTAATAATTTTGTCGTCCAAACTTTATACAGACATTGCACAATGTTCGTTTTACACGTGCTCGTTATTTTGCCGAGTCGTATAATTTTATTGGCCGTTTTACGCGATCGAGATATACAATTTATATAATACAAACAATGCACACTATAGTATACTTTTTTATTTTTTTATCGCATGCGCTAGCCAGTTTTTATTTATTTCCACGTGTGTTTATTTACATCGATGTAACCTAATGTATTGTGTGGATAGGTAAATCGTTTTTTGTAGTATGTACATACCTGTAGGTGTATTGCAGCTATAACAGAAGGTTTGTTTTATCCCCTAATTAAATATTCGATCGTTTTTGTTTCGATTTCCGGTGTACAGTATTTATACCTACGCGCATTTATATTATTATTATTGTCATAATGGTCACTCGATTAGTAACCAATCGTCGTCGTCCGTACGCATTATACTGCAGTATATACACACACACAAATTTAACTCGAATAATGAACTCGTCACAACTTTCTATATTTTGTGGTTAGTTGACTTTTTTTATGGAATAATTAATGATTGCTTAACTTTAGTATAACAAACGAATCAAGTAAAAAACTGTTCAACACCTAAATGGTATATACGCCCCGTAAGCCGTGCGATGAACTATTGCTTTTATTGTTATTTTAGTTGTTCGTGAGAAAAATAAAAAAAAATTCAAATCTTATCGAAATACAACTATTATCATAGTTTCTTTGATTTTGAATACATACATTATATAAGTACACCTATACTAAAACTATAAAAGACAATATACTCACATCTATGTTCCAAGAATTTATAACAAAATAGTTTTTTTTTTTAATTTTGGTACGATTCATATTGGTATAATATATACACCTATAACAATATATACCTATTATGTTTTTGATTTAAGAGCATATATTGGCCGCCTAAAAAAATAAAAATAACAATTGGATGTCTTAGCCAGACCACCCACCACGCCTGCTTGGTTTAGTCTGCGTACAAGTCCATAAATTATGATTATATACTATAGGATAAATATATAGGTAGGTACGTAAAACTTAACTCGTGCGTTTGTGTGACATGTTTTAAACTTATAAGTTGTTTGTTATTGTCTGTACCATCGAAACGTGTATTATTATGATGATATTATGGTAAATTTCATTGTCACAGTTCTCCAAACATTAGTACATAACGCTGTGTTGCGCTACATACATGCCAGTCGTGCCTAAACTATCAAAACAAATTTCGATTATAAAAACTATTCAACTATTTAGCTTTATGCAATTCAATCGCATACTACCCATAGGCCTATTAGTACCTATATACGTTTCGATTTTCGAGTGTGTCGATTTATTCGTTTCTCCGCTTATACGAACATTGTTTCGTATCGATTTTTTTTTCATCTTGATCTTTCAGCACGTTATTATAATTATTTGAAACAGTTATTTGACACGTGCAGTTTAAGTATCACCGTTAATTTATTTTACTTGGAATTTCGCCGGTCGCTGTACCGACATTTCAAAGTGGAAACGTGGCTTAAAACAAAAAATATGCAAGTACACTTGTTTGTATTAATACGAGGCTTATCTAGACCGGGTCCGAACAGCACCTACGTACATAGGTGTTTGTCGTTTTCGACTGCACGACGCGTTATGCATACTCGGTGTCGAGTTGATTGTTCTTTTTACGACATAACTCTAAATAAGTAAAATAATATTTATACAAAACAACTACGGAAAAAAAAAAAAAATGGAATGGAATGAAAAAAAAAAATAAAGCGATTATTCCTTACGGTATAGAAACCAGATTAATAATAGTTGTAAATGCAAAAAAAAAAAAAAATATGCGAAATTTCCATTCCGTAGTACATTATAACGCGATTACCTCCCACGCCATCGCTGCAGTCTGCGCGTTGTCCGAATTGTTTGCAATGTTTGCATAGTACAACATGTTTATTATTAAAATGAGTGGTGGTCGCGTAGTTGTATAAAATGCCAAAAGCCCCTCGTACGTACGTGACATTTTCGTATTCAAACAATATGATAAATGCACGACTTCTTAGTTCGTTTCTCGAATACGCTACACAAAAACGAGAACTGTTTCCAGATTATTTTTTATTTCTCTCCCTTGGCCGGCGGGCTTGTCGTGCCCATCCATACTGACTGTACAACGCGCTATTAAATTTAACTAACTGGCCGATCTCAGTTCATATTTTACCCTTCACACGAAAATCCGTTTGAAAATACATCACTGTGGGAGTGAATATTATATAGACGGTACCTACCAACCGTGTAGAATATTTTTGAACGAACGATACGAAATTTAAAACCACGTAACGGTTATTTCATCCATGGTAAAATCATGATTTTGTATGGAAAAAAAAAGAACAAACATTATTTCACCCAATATGCCCTTACCCATATCATATTGGCGACAAGTACGTGTGCGTGTTAAAAGTGATATACGCGTGGTCCATATACCTATACGGTATATGTCTATGGTGTACCGTAATTATGCAGAATGGTTAAGTTTTATGACTGTATAAGTAAAAAAATTTTGTTTTCGTACTTTCCTGCAGGCTCTTTTGTTCCGGCACGACTCATTATTATTAAACTTATTAACTTAATACGTTGGTCTCGCCTGAGCCGACGACGACACGATTCCTTTGAAAATAATAATAACTATAATATAGTATCATATGTTTTATGCCCAGCCATCTTCTCGAGCTCCGTCTTTACATTATTTGAAATACGTCACACATAATTTTCACCTGCTATACTCATACTAACAATAATTAAAGTAAACAAGTAAACACGACTGCACGACGAGAGACATTATAGTATAATGTATGTTATACGATTGTTTGTCTCGTGTGCACGTTCGAAAAATACTAATCAAATATCATAAAAGAATTAAAAAATGTAGTTACATTATCTTGTGTAGTTCAGTGCGGCGATGCTCCTAAAAAAAAAAAAAAATAAATAAATAAATAAAACACGTTAACTCTAAAATAAAACCCAATAAATCCTTGTCCGTGTTTAATGTTAAACTATTTCTCGATGTAAGTATATTATCGCCACACCTGTTGCTGCGAACAAACGATGTAGGTACCTATGTCTATGTACAAACGTGTACACAAATTTTACACTTTGAATTTGTTATTAAAATTTTTTCTTTAAGATTTCGTCATTCAAAACGTCAATTGAGTTGTGTTACTCATCGGATCAATTGATATTTTGGCTTAGTAGCGTATTTCCGTACAGTGTATTGGCCAATTCGTAGAACGGATGACACTAGCCAAGTACTTTATATTATTAATTCTCACGTTGTACGATATTATAATGTTTGTTAGGTGCTAAAAAACAAAAATTATAACTAACTAAACAATTCTTAGTAAATTATCAATTGAATTGGTATCGCGACGGTCGGAATATTGTATAAAAAAAGAGTCAAGTGTAAAAAAAATTGCACGTATAAACTACGTTTTTTTTTTTTTTTTTTTGTCATTTTATAGGAGATTCTATGATGTTATATGAAAATCAAACAATACAGATTTCTTTGACGTTAAGATTTTACATCTTGGACTTGGATTATGTTTATAGATATATTTTAGAGTAGGTGCGGATCCTGTCTTTAAAATCAGTCAACCGCGTTATTACAAAAATGTTTTCAGTTCAATAACTACGAGTATATTATACAGCCATCGTGAACTTAAGGGATGTTTTATTTTTTATTTTTATGCACAGAAAACTCGCGTCCTTCTCATGACAGGGTACTTTATGTAGACCTGCCGGTTACACGGTTCGAGCAGGAGGCGGGGGAGTCTGTGGGAAGTTATCTCTGAACACGGATTGATTTTAAGTGGCGCCGGGCGCCAGTTTAATGCGTTTTCACTGTTTTTTTTATGCTTCTCTGCTCGAGGACGCGAGGGTGTTTTATCACTCGACTGACGACGATCCCTCTTACGGCGTAGTCGTTTGTGCTTGAACGCGGAGACTGGTGTTTTGAAAGAAATAAAAGAATTATCGTAAAAAATTATCTTTATTTTCGAGTTTTTTTCTCTCTTAAACTTCACGTCACCTTTAACTGAATCTTATACAAATATATGGCTAAGTCACTGATAATTTTGATGTATCGATTTTCATCCATTGTATTTAAAATACTGCACTGGAGTATACGTTGTATTTTGAAGTTATTTTATTTTATATGTGCAATTTGAAAACGTTCGAGTGCGTAGAATTTGTTCTCGAACCATTTGTTTCTCACATTATAGCTGTATTTAAATTTTTTCCGAGACCTATAGTTGAAGTTTTCACCGAATTATCGAAGTACTCGTCGTATTGTATAGTTCAATTATTGTACATTTCGAACGGTTTCGGCGATCGCTTTAAATTGGCTTACATATTATGTGCCGTATACAATGAAACCAAATAACGTTTTCATTATAGTTTCCACGAACGCGGGTTGTTAACGGGGTCTGTAGAACTCGCGGAAACCGTGTGATGACTAACGACTTAACCGTAGTCCACAAATGGCGTTTTATCTATATATATATATATACATGCCACCGAGTATTTTACAGGGGGACGAGCCGAATTATCCACAACACGGTATAAATGCAGACAAAAGTGCTTGTCACCAGTATACGGTGTGTGTATATTTACTGCAATAATTAATGCGTTTCGCCCGATGGGTAATGGAAAAGTTCTCCTCCGAATCAAATTAAGTATACGTTTGTGTGTGTGTGTATGATGCATAATTTCCTACCACACCATGGCGATTTATAGTATGGGTCCCTCTATGTATCCTTACACATAAAAACCGAATGGAATATATAGTCAATTGATCAGCTGTTGGTCCGAATACGCTGTGTATTGTTTTGCATTCAAAGCGTCGTACGATGGTTTAATCGATTTTTTGACATTTTTCGAGCAAAATCGTGATAGAATCGTATGGAAAATGTTTACATAATATTATAGCGTTTTATCCCCTTTCGGTAATTAATCGTGCGATTATTGTTTTATACGGCGATATGTGTGTGTATCACACATTTACATCGTATATTATATTGTTACAGTTGAATCAATAACTCTTAAACAGCGCGTACATCGTATGTAATATTTCCAGTTCCAAAAGTCTGTTGTAGACCGTTTTGTGTATTCGTTTCGGTGTGACCGCTAATCGTTATAGACGTAGTACCCATAATATAACACCGGTATAGTCCGATTCGGTCTCATCATATTAGAACAAATGCACCCCAGCTATTTACTGTATAATTAATTGGCCTATACACATTTACGGATATCGCTGTATAATAATATACATTGCGGAAAGGACGTACATAATGCACGGGTTGTTTTTTTTTTTTTTTTTATTGTTGTAAAACGCCGTTATTTAATCGGCTACTTACTCTATACCTACTCTATTAACCCTATAATAATATGTTCTCCTATCCCCTCGGACGGGTCGGATGAAATCGGACCCAACCCATAAAGCGGCGGCTTTCGCTTTTACATTGTTGAACTCTATACACAAGCCCTCCGATACCTCTGTGTTATTACACATTACACTTATCAAGCTATATTTTATAGTAAAAAGACGCGGACATTTTATATATACGAGTATATCCGGTGTTGACTGCGGCTGCTGGATATAGACTGCAGCAAGGAGTGGTATTGGTAGAGAAACGCTGTCTTATACTCAACAAAACACATAATTCATTTTCGTATTTTTTTTTTTTTTTTTGTGTCTGCTGTTCATTTTAAGAGGGTGTTTGAGAACCGTCGGCTGCGCGAGTGAAAGACAGATAGCTGTTTTCGTTTTGGAGGGTATCGCGAAACACTCTATTGTTCTGCGTCTGTATCGTATATTGGGTCACGACCCACCACAAAAAACGCACGGTCTGCATTGCCTCCGGTACAACATAACACGTATAGTGTGTGGTCAGGACTTGTGCAAATATATATATATATACAGTGTATATATTATACACACGTTGTTTTAGAACTAATTTCATCTAGGGAAACTGCAAGTATTCTATAATATTAAAAAAAAAAAAACAATGGAACTTTAAAAATTATTCCATATCCCCGGGCACTATGTTATATTTTATACGGGTGCGGTATAATATTATTAAAAGCCACTGATTTCGTACGGTTAATTTGAATCATTTTTTTTTTTCAACCATCCGTATAGTATATTAAATTGATTAAATTGATTTTAATACAAGATATTCTATATTTTTTGTGAAAAAAAAAAGTTAAAAATAACGTTTCGGTTTTTAAACTGTATATAAACATTCAAACCATTCGACATCGTTACAATATAGGTACGAAAAAGATAACCTTTAAAAGTCTTGATAGTGTTTTACTGAAATACGCGTAATTTGTCAGTATATTTAAATGGCAATTAAATCGTAAACATAAAATCATTATATTATACATTATGACTTAGTATATTAATCGTGTTGTGAATTGACAGTAATGTATCAGATTTCAAGTTTTTAGAGTATGCTTGTAGTTGCAACCGTGAATTTGTAGAAAAATCCTTGGATTATTCATTGTTATACTGATCAAGCGTGATCGATATCACAATGTAAATATACGTCAAGGTACACAATGTATTATCCAGTCGCGTTTAAAGTTAAAACGTTTAGTTCTTTTTAAAACTTTAATCATTTTAAATATTTCATTTACGTAAAGTAAAATACTACAGGTACTTAGCAAAACCATCCCGAAACTAAAATTAATTGGATAAACTGAATAAGTTACCGTGCATTTTTTTTTGCTTACCGACATCATCACGTGTAGCACCGAAATAGCACAATGTCAAACAAGCCCAATTTAATGATAGAATCAAAGTTGCGTGCTCGTGCATGAATATAATATTATTATAGTAGGTGTACCTAATATTAGTATGATTACTACTAGATAACAGTATGGCTAATTAAATTTATCTACGTAAACGATCATAGTATAGTGTTTCATAGAGAAAAAAAAAAACAAAAAATGCAAACGTATCAAGTTTTACTTTGGTTTTGATAAAATTTCGACGATTTTTATGAAATATGACCGTATACTTAATATAATCGGAGAAAAATTCACGGTTCAAAATCGTACACATATGCTCTACGAAAAATGTAGATACACGCGTATAGACCGCGCGGGCGTTATTACGGAAATACCGAACGGTTGTCGAACACGATTCGTGGCTTACAATATCGAACATCATCACGTTGGAATGAACAATTTTTAAAATCTCCAAAAACAAGCGCATTATACTATGCTAAGTATACCACCATAAATAAGTACAAACTACACCGGGAACCAAAATATCCAATATACATAATAATTTTAGTTAGTTTATCGGATTTTTACCAAATAAAAACGTACATTTTAACGTTTTCTCTCTTGTTTTTACGATTCGAGTTGTTGTCACGCGTAATAAACGCATAAAGTGCACGTTAAACTTACTATAGCTCTTACACATCGTGTCCTTAATAATATATTTAGTTAATATTTTGATGATTATTATGCTAAACTGCACTGCAATATTATACCACCCGAATCATGCAACTCGTAAATTATAAATTTAGCATAGAGGGTTATATATATATATATATGATTCGTCCATAGTCGAACTAAATTTATGATGATTCACGCAAATAAAAAAAACGTATGTTAATATAATCTCGCGCTAAATTAGTATAGTATAATATCTGTGATATGCTGATCACCGCGTCTCGTTTTATCTCTACTAACGTGTCAAACATCATTCCCGTTGAACCGTAATAATGGGTCATTGGTAACGGCGAGACGCACGGGGGTATTACGATGAAAACAACGACATACGTACATCATATATGTACCTATACAACAGCAGCAAGACGTTTCAAAAATCCTTCGAAAAATCCTTATATCGTATTATTATTTCAATGGTTTTGATTTAAAAAGCGAGAAGAGAGCGATGAAGAGATGATGTCCGCGGCGTGTCCGAACGCGCGCGCAGATGGTCATCCCGCGCGGCACGGCGGTCCGTCGGAATTCGTCGAAAACTCGCCGGCCGGGTGCAGCATCCGCGGCGGGCAATAAAATATCATCGTATACGCCGACGGTCGCCGCGCGTTCCACGCACACGGTACAACATAATATTATACCACATGACGACCGCGTTTTAGTAGCCGTTTTATACAAGGTTACGTACGCTTCTACCCGCGCACCATACGTGGTGGTGGTGGTGGTCGCGGGACATTATTCGTTAGTCGAACCGTTGTCGTCGCTGTCGTTGTAATCAAATGTATTCAAGACCGAACGTCACCCCACACGATTCCGTGGCGTGAAATCGTTTTTTCGCTATACGTG